>CM048745.1:762235868-762747403 GCA_026315105.1 Locusta migratoria
AGCTAATTATTGCCGACCTCTCTGCGATAAAGTAAGTGAAAGCGACATATGAGAAGTTGGCTGCATGTAGCAGTATGCAAGCAGATCCTCTGGTAGCTCAGTTGGTAGAGCGGTGGACTGTAGTGGAAGGTTCACCGATATCCATAGGTCGCTGGTTCAAATCCAGCCCAGAGGACTCTTTTTCTAAACGGAGGAGCAAAGATGCCCCAGAATGTGGCTGCTGAAGAAAACAGTTCTCTTTGTCGTAAGGTTTTAAAACAAAGCAGATTTTTTGCTCCTCTCGTAACATATACTTTTTAATGCTGGCTTTTTACTGCTTATCAAGAAAAAACTGCTTTACGTCACAGGCAATATTAGTGTAATTCGCTATAACGGCCACACACCCACATTACATCTTTTTACGAAGGCCATGTTTTGCATGAATCTATAAATTATTTTCCCTTACATGTACTGCTAATTGCATGACGAGAAAGCTTTTCCTATTGAAAATTTTATCTAAACAAAGGTTCCACCGAGATTCGAACTCGGATCGCTGGATTCAGAGTCCAGAGTGCTAACCGTTACACCATGGAACCTCACGTCGTAAACACACTCGAATATGCTGTTATTAGTTTCCTCACATAATTCGGACTTACAGTTTGAAGTTTTTAATGTACATAACACTATTTCACTTTTCAATAACTTTTCGTAGGTTTGTTTGCAAATTGGAGCTAATTATTGCCGACCTCTCTGCGATAAAGTAAGTGAAAGCGACATATGAGAAGTTGGCTGCATGTAGCAGTATGCAAGCAGATCCTCTGGTAGCTCAGTTGGTAGAGCGGGGGACTGTAGTGGAAGGTTCACAGATATCCATAGGTCGCTGGTTCAAATCCGGCCCAGAGGACTCTTTTTCTAAACGGAGGAGCAAAGATGCCCCAGAATGTGGCTGCTGAAGAAAACAGTTCTCTTTGTCGTAAGGTTTTAAAACAAAGCGGTTTTTTTGCTCCTCTCGTAACATATACTTTTTAATGCTGGCTTTTTACTGCTTATCAAGAAAAAACTGCTTTACGTCACAGGCAATATTAGTGTAATTCGCTATAACGGCCACACACCCACATTACATCTTTTTACGAAGGCCATGTTTTGCATGAATCTATAAATTATTTTCCCTTACATGTACTGCTAATTGCATGACGAGAAAGCTTTTCCTATTGAAAATTTTATCTAAACAAAGGTTCCACCGAGATTCGAACTCGGATCGCTGGATTCAGAGTCCAGAGTGCTAACCGTTACACCATGGAACCTCACGTCGTAGACTCACTCGAATATGCTGTTATTAGTTTCCTCACATAATTCGGACTTACAGTTTGAAGTTTTTAATGTACATAACACTATTTCACTTTTCAATAACTTTTCGTAGGTTTGTTTGCAAATTGGAGCTAATTATTGCCGACCTCTCTGCGATAAAGTAAGTGAAAGCGACATATGAGAAGTTGGCTGCATGTAGCAGTATGCAAGCAGATCCTCTGGTAGCTCAGTTGGTAGAGCGGTGGACTGTAGTGGAAGGTTCACAGATATCCATAGGTCGCTGGTTCAAATCCGGCCCAGAGGACTCTTTTTCTAAACGGAGGAGCAAAGATGCCCCAGAATGTGGCTGCTGAAGAAAACAGTTCTCTTTGTCGTAATTTTTTAAAACAAAGCAGATTTTTTGCTCCTCTCGTAACATATACTTTTTAATGCTGGCTTTTTACTGCTTATCAAGAAAAAACTGCTTTACGTCACAGGCAATATTAGTGTAATTCGCTATAACGGCCACACTCCCACATTACATCTTTTTACGAAGGCCATGTTTTGCATGAATCTATAAATTATTTTCCCTTACATGTACTGCTAATTGCATGACGAGAAAGCTTTTCCTATTGAAAATTTTATCTAAACAAAGGTTCCACCGAGATTCGAACTCGGATCGCTGGATTCAGAGTCCAGAGTGCTAACCGTTACACCATGGAACCTCACGTCGTAGACACACTCGAATATGCTGTTATTAGTTTCCTCACATAATTCGGACTTACAGTTTGAAGTTTTTAATGTACATAACACTATTTCACTTTTCAATAACTTTTCGTAGGTTTGTTTGCAAATTGGAGCTAATTATTGCCGACCTCTCTGCGATAAAGTAAGTGAAAGCGACATATGAGAAGTTGGCTGCATGTAGCAGTATGCAAGCAGATCCTCTGGTAGCTCAGTTGGTAGAGCGGTGGACTGTAGTGGAAGGTTCACAGATATCCATAGGTCGCTGGTTCAAATCCAGCCCAGAGGACTCTTTTTCTAAACGGAGGAGCAAAGATGCCCCAGAATGTGGCTGCTGAAGAAAACAGTTCTCTTTGTCGTAAGGTTTTAAAACAAAGCAGATTTTTTGCTCCTCTCGTAACATATACTTTTTAATGCTGGCTTTTTACTGCTTATCAAGAAAAAACTGCTTTACGTCACAGGCAATATTAGTGTAATTCGCTATAACGGCCACACACCCACATTACATCTTTTTACGAAGGCCATGTTTTGCATGAATCTATAAATTATTTTCCCTTACATGTACTGCTAATTGCATGACGAGAAAGCTTTTCCTATTGAAAATTTTATCTAAACAAAGGTTCCACCGAGATTCGAACTCGGATTGCTGGATTCAGAGTCCAGAGTGCTAACCGTTACACCATGGAACCTCACGTCGTAGACACACTCGAATATGCTGTTATTAGTTTCCTCACATAATTCGGACTTACAGTTTGAAGTTTTTAATGTACATAACACTATTTCACTTTTCAATAACTTTTCGTAGGTTTGTTTGCAAATTGGAGCTAATTATTGCCGACCTCTCTGCGATAAAGTAAGTGAAAGCGACATATGAGAAGTTGGCTGCATGTAGCAGTATGCAAGCAGATCCTCTGGTAGCTCAGTTGGTAGAGCGGTGGACTGTAGTGGAAGGTTCGCAGATATCCATAGGTCGCTGGTTCAAATCCGGCCCAGAGGACTCTTTTTCTAAACGGAGGAGCAAAGATGCCCCAGAATGTGGCTGCTGAAGAAAACAGTTCTCTTTGTCGTAAGGTTTTAAAACAAAGCAGATTTTTTGCTCCTCTCGTAACATATACTTTTTAATGCTGGCTTTTTACTGCTTATCAAGAAAAAACTGCTTTACGTCACAGGCAATATTAGTGTAATTCGCTATAACGGCCACACACCCACATTACATCTTTTTACGAAGGCCATGTTTTGCATGAATCTATAAATTATTTTCCCTTACATGTACTGCTAATTGCATGACGAGAAAGCTTTTCCTATTGAAAATTTTATCTAAACAAAGGTTCCACCGAGATTCGAACTCGGATCGCTGGATTCAGAGTCCAGAGTGCTAACCGTTACACCATGGAACCTCACGTCGTAGACACACTCGAATATGCTGTTATTAGTTTCCTCACATAATTCGGACTTACAGTTTGAAGTTTCTAATGTACATAACACTATTTCACTTTTCAATAACTTTTCGTAGGTTTGTTTGCAAATTGGAGCTAATTATTGCCGACCTCTCTGCGATAAAGTAAGTGAAAGCGACATATGAGAAGTTGGCTGCATGTAGCAGTATGCAAGCAGATCCTCTGGTAGCTCAGTTGGTAGAGCGGTGGACTGTAGTGGAAGGTTCACAGATATCCATAGGTCGCTGGTTCAAATCCGGCCCAGAGGACTCTTTTTCTAAACGGAGGAGCAAAGATGCCCCAGAATGTGGCTGCTGAAGAAAACAGTTCTCTTTGTCGTAAGGTTTTAAAACAAAGCAGATTTTTTGCTCCTCTCGTAACATATACTTTTTAATGCTGGCTTTTTACTGCTTATCAAGAAAACACTGCTTTACGTCACAGGCAATATTAGTGTAATTCGCTATAACGGCCACACACCCACATTACATCTTTTTACGAAGGCCATGTTTTGCATGAATCTATAAATTATTTTCCCTTACATGTACTGCTAATTGCATGACGAGAAAGCTTTTCCTATTGAAAATTTTATCTAAACAAAGGTTCCACCGAGATTCGAACTCGGATCGCTGGATTCAGAGTCCAGAGTGCTAACCGTTACACCATGGAACCTCACGTCGTAGACACACTCGAATATGCTGTTATTAGTTTCCTCACATAATTCGGACTTACAGTTTGAAGTTTTTAATGTACATAACACTATTTCACTTTTCAATAACTTTTCGTAGGTTTGTTTGCAAATTGGAGCTAATTATTGCCGACCTCTCTGCGATAAAGTAAGTGAAAGCGACATATGAGAAGTTGGCTGCATGTAGCAGTATGCAAGCAGATCCTCTGGTAGCTCAGTTGGTAGAGCGGTGGACTGTAGTGGAAGGTTCACAGATATCCATAGGTCGCTGGTTCAAATCCGGCCCAGAGGACTCTTTTTCTAAACGGAGGAGCAAAGATGCCCCAGAATGTGGCTGCTGAAGAAAACAGTTCTCTTTGTCGTAAGGTTTTAAAACAAAGCAGATTTTTTGCTCCTCTCGTAACATATACTTTTTAATGCTGGCTTTTTACTGCTTATCAAGAAAAAACTGCTTTACGTCACAGGCAATATTAGTGTAATTCGCTATAACGGCCACACACCCACATTACATCTTTTTACGAAGGCCATGTTTTGCATGAATCTATAAATTATTTTCCCTTACATGTACTGCTAATTGCATGACGAGAAAGCTTTTCCTATTGAAAATTTTATCTAAACAAAGGTTCCACCGAGATTCGAACTCGGATCGCTGGATTCAGAGTCCAGAGTGCTAACCGTTACACCATGGAACCTCACGTCGTAGACACACTCGAATATGCTGTTATTAGTTTCCTCACATAATTCGGACTTACAGTTTGAAGTTTTTAATGTACATAACACTATTTCACTTTTCAATAACTTTTCGTAGGTTTGTTTGCAAATTGGAGCTAATTATTGCCGACCTCTCTGCGATAAAGTAAGTGAAAGCGACATATGAGAAGTTGGCTGCATGTAGCAGTATGCAAGCAGATCCTCTGGTAGCTCAGTTGGTAGAGCGGTGGACTGTAGTGGAAGGTTCACAGATATCCATAGGTCGCTGGTTCAAATCCGGCCCAGAGGACTCTTTTTCTAAACGGAGGAGCAAAGATGCCCCAGAATGTGGCTGCTGAAGAAAACAGTTCTCTTTGTCGTAAGGTTTTAAAACAAAGCAGATTTTTTGCTCCTCTCGTAACATATACTTTTTAATGCTGGCTTTTTACTGCTTATCAAGAAAAAACTGCTTTACGTCACAGGCAATATTAGTGTAATTCGCTATAACGGCCACACACCCACATTACATCTTTTTACGAAGGCCATGTTTTGCATGAATCTATAAATTATTTTCCCTTACATGTACTGCTAATTGCATGACGAGAAAGCTTTTCCTATTGAAAATTTTATCTAAACAAAGGTTCCACCGAGATTCGAACTCGGATCGCTGGATTCAGAGTCCAGAGTGCTAACCGTTACACCATGGAACCTCACGTCGTAGACACACTCGAATATGCTGTTATTAGTTTCCTCACATAATTCGGACTTACAGTTTGAAGTTTTTAATGTACATAACACTATTTCACTTTTCAATAACTTTTCGTAGGTTTGTTTGCAAATTGGAGCTAATTATTGCCGACCTCTCTGCGATAAAGTAAGTGAAAGCGACATATGAGAAGTTGGCTGCATGTAGCAGTATGCAAGCAGATCCTCTGGTAGCTCAGTTGGTAGAGCGGTGGACTGTAGTGGAAGGTTCACAGATATCCATAGGTAGCTGGTTCAAATCCGGCCCAGAGGACTCTTTTTCTAAACGGAGGAGCAAAGATGCCCCAGAATGTGGCTGCTGAAGAAAACAGTTCTCTTTGTCGTAAGGTTTTAAAACAAAGCAGATTTTTTGCTCCTCTCGTAACATATACTTTTTAATGCTGGCTTTTTACTGCTTATCAAGAAAAAACTGCTTTACGTCACAGGCAATATTAGTGTAATTCGCTATAACGGCCACACACCCACATTACATCTTTTTACGAAGGCCATGTTTTGCATGAATCTATAAATTATTTTCCCTTACATGTACTGCTAATTGCATGACGGGAAAGCTTTTCCTATTGAAAATTTTATCTAAACAAAGGTTCCACCGAGATTCGAACTCGGATCGCTGGATTCAGAGTCCAGAGTGCTAACCGTTACACCATGGAACCTCACGTCGTAGACACACTCGAATATGCTGTTATTAGTTTCCTCACATAATTCGGACTTACAGTTTGAAGTTTTTAATGTACATAACACTATTTCACTTTTCAATAACTTTTCGTAGGTTTGTTTGCAAATTGGAGCTAATTATTGCCGACCTCTCTGCGATAAAGTAAGTGAAAGCGACATATGAGAAGTTGGCTGCATGTAGCAGTATGCAAGCAGATCCTCTGGTAGCTCAGTTGGTAGAGCGGTGGACTGTAGTGGAAGGTTCACAGATATCCATAGGTCGCTGGTTCAAATCCGGCCCAGAGGACTCTTTTTCTAAACGGAGGAGCAAAGATGCCCCAGAATGTGGCTGCTGAAGAAAACAGTTCTCTTTGTCGTAAGGTTTTAAAACAAAGCAGATTTTTTGCTCCTCTCGTAACATATACTTTTTAATGCTGGCTTTTTACTGCTTATCAAGAAAAAACTGCTTTACGTCACAGGCAATATTAGTGTAATTCGCTATAACGGCCACACACCCACATTACATCTTTTTACGAAGGCCATGTTTTGCATGAATCTATAAATTATTTTCCCTTACATGTACTGCTAATTGCATGACGAGAAAGCTTTTCCTATTGAAAATTTTATCTAAACAAAGGTTCCACCGAGATTCGAACTCGGATCGCTGGATTCAGAGTCCAGAGTGCTAACCGTTACACCATGGAGCCTCACGTCGTAGACACACTCGAATATGCTGTTATTAGTTTCCTCACATAATTCGGACTTACAGTTTGAAGTTTTTAATGTACATAACACTATTTCACTTTTCAATAACTTTTCGTAGGTTTGTTTGCAAATTGGAGCTAATTATTGCCGACCTCTCTGCGATAAAGTAAGTGAAAGCGACATATGAGAAGTTGGCTGCATGTAGCAGTATGCAAGCAGATCCTCTGGTAGCTCAGTTGGTAGAGCGGTGGACTGTAGTGGAAGGTTCACAGATATCCATAGGTCGCTGGTTCAAATCCGGCCCAGAGGACTCTTTTTCTAAACGGAGGAGCAAAGATGCCCCAGAATGTGGCTGCTGAAGAAAACAGTTCTCTTTGTCGTAAGGTTTTAAAACAAAGCAGATTTTTTGCTCCTCTCGTAACATATACTTTTTAATGCTGGCTTTTTACTGCTTATCAAGAAAAAACTGCTTTACGTCACAGGCAATATTAGTGTAATTCGCTATAACGGCCACACACCCACATTACATCTTTTTACGAAGGCCATGTTTTGCATGAATCTATAAATTATTTTCCCTTACATGTACTGCTAATTGCATGACGAGAAAGCTTTTCCTATTGAAAATTTTATCTAAACAAAGGTTCCACCGAGATTCGAACTCGGATCGCTGGATTCAGAGTCCAGAGTGCTAACCGTTACACCATGGAACCTCACGTCGTAGACACACTCGAATATGCTGTTATTAGTTTCCTCACATAATTCGGACTTACAGTTTGAAGTTTTTAATGTACATAACACTATTTCACTTTTCAATAACTTTTCGTAGGTTTGTTTGCAAATTGGAGCTAATTATTGCCGACCTCTCTGCGATAAAGTAAGTGAAAGCGACATATGAGAAGTTGGCTGCATGTAGCAGTATGCAAGCAGATCCTCTGGTAGCTCAGTTGGTAGAGCGGTGGACTGTAGTGGAAGGTTCACAGATATCCATAGGTCGCTGGTTCAAATCCGGCCCAGAGGACTCTTTTTCTAAACGGAGGAGCAAAGATGCCCCAGAATGTGGCTGCTGAAGAAAACAGTTCTCTTTGTCGTAAGGTTTTAAAACAAAGCAGATTTTTTGCTCCTCTCGTAACATATACTTTTTAATGCTGGCTTTTTACTGCTTATCAAGAAAAAACTGCTTTACGTCACAGGCAATATTAGTGTAATTCGCTATAACGGCCACACACCCACATTACATCTTTTTACGAAGGCCATGTTTTGCATGAATCTATAAATTATTTTCCCTTACATGTACTGCTAATTGCATGACGAGAAAGCTTTTCCTATTGAAAATTTTATCTAAACAAAGGTTCCACCGAGATTCGAACTCGGATCGCTGGATTCAGAGTCCAGAGTGCTAACCGTTACACCATGGAACCTCACGTCGTAGACACACTCGAATATGCTGTTATTAGTTTCCTCACATAATTCGGACTTACAGTTTGAAGTTTTTAATGTACATAACACTATTTCACTTTTCAATAACTTTTCGTAGGTTTGTTTGCAAATTGGAGCTAATTATTGCCGACCTCTCTGCGATAAAGTAAGTGAAAGCGACATATGAGAAGTTGGCTGCATGTAGCAGTATGCAAGCAGATCCTCTGGTAGCTCAGTTGGTAGAGCGGTGGACTGTAGTGGAAGGTTCGCAGATATCCATAGGTCGCTGGTTCAAATCCGGCCCAGAGGACTCTTTTTCTAAACGGAGGAGCAAAGATGCCCCAGAATGTGGCTGCTGAAGAAAACAGTTCTCTTTGTCGTAAGGTTTTAAAACAAAGCAGATTTTTTGCTCCTCTCGTAACATATACTTTTTAATGCTGGCTTTTTACTGCTTATCAAGAAAAAACTGCTTTACGTCACAGGCAATATTAGTGTAATTCGCTATAACGGCCACACACCCACATTACATCTTTTTACGAAGGCCATGTTTTGCATGAATCTATAAATTATTTTCCCTTACATGTACTGCTAATTGCATGACGAGAAAGCTTTTCCTATTGAAAATTTTATCTAAACAAAGGTTCCACCGAGATTCGAACTCGGATCGCTGGATTCAGAGTCCAGAGTGCTAACCGTTACACCATGGAACCTCACGTCGTAGACACACTCGAATATGCTGTTATTAGTTTCCTCACATAATTCGGACTTACAGTTTGAAGTTTTTAATGTACATAACACTATTTCACTTTTCAATAACTTTTCGTAGGTTTGTTTGCAAATTGGAGCTAATTATTGCCGACCTCTCTGCGATAAAGTAAGTGAAAGCGACATATGAGAAGTTGGCTGCATGTAGCAGTATGCAAGCAGATCCTCTGGTAGCTCAGTTGGTAGAGCGGTGGACTGTAGTGGAAGGTTCACAGATATCCATAGGTCGCTGGTTCAAATCCGGCCCAGAGGACTCTTTTTCTAAACGGAGGAGCAAAGATGCCCCAGAATGTGGCTGCTGAAGAAAACAGTTCTCTTTGTCGTAAGGTTTTAAAACAAAGCAGATTTTTTGCTCCTCTCGTAACATATACTTTTTAATGCTGGCTTTTTACTGCTTATCAAGAAAAAACTGCTTTACGTCACAGGCAATATTAGTGTAATTCGCTATAACGGCCACACACCCACATTACATCTTTTTACGAAGGCCATGTTTTGCATGAATCTATAAATTATTTTCCCTTACATGTACTGCTAATTGCATGACGAGAAAGCTTTTCCTATTGAAAATTTTATCTAAACAAAGGTTCCACCGAGATTCGAACTCGGATCGCTGGATTCAGAGTCCAGAGTGCTAACCGTTACACCATGGAACCTCACGTCGTAGACACACTCGAATATGCTGTTATTAGTTTCCTCACATAATTCGGACTTACAGTTTGAAGTTTTTAATGTACATAACACTATTTCACTTTTCAATAACTTTTCGTAGGTTTGTTTGCAAATTGGAGCTAATTATTGCCGACCTCTCTGCGATAAAGTAAGTGAAAGCGACATATGAGAAGTTGGCTGCATGTAGCAGTATGCAAGCAGATCCTCTGGTAGCTCAGTTGGTAGAGCGGTGGACTGTAGTGGAAGGTTCACAGATATCCATAGGTCGCTGGTTCAAATCCGGCCCAGAGGACTCTTTTTCTAAACGGAGGAGCAAAGATGCCCCAGAATGTGGCTGCTGAAGAAAACAGTTCTCTTTGTCGTAAGGTTTTAAAACAAAGCAGATTTTTTGCTCCTCTCGTAACATATACTTTTTAATGCTGGCTTTTTACTGCTTATCAAGAAAAAACTGCTTTACGTCACAGGCAATATTAGTGTAATTCGCTATAACGGCCACACACCCACATTACATCTTTTTACGAAGGCCATGTTTTGCATGAATCTATAAATTATTTTCCCTTACATGTACTGCTAATTGCATGACGAGAAAGCTTTTCCTATTGAAAATTTTATCTAAACAAAGGTTCCACCGAGATTCGAACTCGGATCGCTGGATTCAGAGTCCAGAGTGCTAACCGTTACACCATGGAACCTCACGTCGTAGACACACTCGAATATGCTGTTATTAGTTTCCTCACATAATTCGGACTTACAGTTTGAAGTTTTTAATGTACATAACACTATTTCACTTTTCAATAACTTTTCGTAGGTTTGTTTGCAAATTGGAGCTAATTATTGCCGACCTCTCTGCGATAAAGTAAGTGAAAGCGACATATGAGAAGTTGGCTGCATGTAGCAGTATGCAAGCAGATCCTCTGGTAGCTCAGTTGGTAGAGCGGTGGACTGTAGTGGAAGGTTCACAGATATCCATAGGTCGCTGGTTCAAATCCGGCCCAGAGGACTCTTTTTCTAAACGGAGGAGCAAAGATGCCCCAGAATGTGGCTGCTGAAGAAAACAGTTCTCTTTGTCGTAAGGTTTTAAAACAAAGCAGATTTTTTGCTCCTCTCGTAACATATACTTTTTAATGCTGGCTTTTTACTGCTTATCAAGAAAAAACTGCTTTACGTCACAGGCAATATTAGTGTAATTCGCTATAACGGCCACACACCCACATTACATCTTTTTACGAAGGCCATGTTTTGCATGAATCTATAAATTATTTTCCCTTACATGTACTGCTAATTGCATGACGAGAAAGCTTTTCCTATTGAAAATTTTATCTAAACAAAGGTTCCACCGAGATTCGAACTCGGATCGCTGGATTCAGAGTCCAGAGTGCTAACCGTTACACCATGGAACCTCACGTCGTAGACACACTCGAATATGCTGTTATTAGTTTCCTCACATAATTCGGACTTACAGTTTGAAGTTTCTAATGTACATAACACTATTTCACTTTTCAATAACTTTTCGTAGGTTTGTTTGCAAATTGGAGCTAATTATTGCCGACCTCTCTGCGATAAAGTAAGTGAAAGCGACATATGAGAAGTTGGCTGCATGTAGCAGTATGCAAGCAGATCCTCTGGTAGCTCAGTTGGTAGAGCGGTGGACTGTAGTGGAAGGTTCACAGATATCCATAGGTCGCTGGTTCAAATCCGGCCCAGAGGACTCTTTTTCTAAACGGAGGAGCAAAGATGCCCCAGAATGTGGCTGCTGAAGAAAACAGTTCTCTTTGTCGTAAGGTTTTAAAACAAAGCAGATTTTTTGCTCCTCTCGTAACATATACTTTTTAATGCTGGCTTTTTACTGCTTATCAAGAAAAAACTGCTTTACGTCACAGGCAATATTAGTGTAATTCGCTATAACGGCCACACACCCACATTACATCTTTTTACGAAGGCCATGTTTTGCATGAATCTATAAATTATTTTCCCTTACATGTACTGCTAATTGCATGACGAGAAAGCTTTTCCTATTGAAAATTTTATCTAAACAAAGGTTCCACCGAGATTCGAACTCGGATCGCTGGATTCAGAGTCCAGAGTGCTAACCGTTACACCATGGAACCTCACGTCGTAGACACACTCGAATATGCTGTTATTAGTTTCCTCACATAATTCGGACTTACAGTTTGAAGTTTTTAATGTACATAACACTATTTCACTTTTCAATAACTTTTCGTAGGTTTGTTTGCAAATTGGAGCTAATTATTGCCGACCTCTCTGCGATAAAGTAAGTGAAAGCGACATATGAGAAGTTGGCTGCATGTAGCAGTATGCAAGCAGATCCTCTGGTAGCTCAGTTGGTAGAGCGGTGGACTGTAGTGGAAGGTTCACAGATATCCATAGGTCGCTGGTTCAAATCCGGCCCAGAGGACTCTTTTTCTAAACGGAGGAGCAAAGATGCCCCAGAATGTGGCTGCTGAAGAAAACAGTTCTCTTTGTCGTAAGGTTTTAAAACAAAGCAGATTTTTTGCTCCTCTCGTAACATATACTTTTTAATGCTGGCTTTTTACTGCTTATCAAGAAAAAACTGCTTTACGTCACAGGCAATATTAGTGTAATTCGCTATAACGGCCACACACCCACATTACATCTTTTTACGAAGGCCATGTTTTGCATGAATCTATAAATTATTTTCCCTTACATGTACTGCTAATTGCATGACGAGAAAGCTTTTCCTATTGAAAATTTTATCTAAACAAAGGTTCCACCGAGATTCGAACTCGGATCGCTGGATTCAGAGTCCAGAGTGCTAACCGTTACACCATGGAACCTCACGTCGTAGACACACTCGAATATGCTGTTATTAGTTTCCTCACATAATTCGGACTTACAGTTTGAAGTTTTTAATGTACATAACACTATTTCACTTTTCAATAACTTTTCGTAGGTTTGTTTGCAAATTGGAGCTAATTATTGCCGACCTCTCTGCGATAAAGTAAGTGAAAGCGACATATGAGAAGTTGGCTGCATGTAGCAGTATGCAAGCAGATCCTCTGGTAGCTCAGTTGGTAGAGCGGTGGACTGTAGTGGAAGGTTCACAGATATCCATAGGTCGCTGGTTCAAATCCGGCCCAGAGGACTCTTTTTCTAAACGGAGGAGCAAAGATGCCCCAGAATGTGGCTGCTGAAGAAAACAGTTCTCTTTGTCGTAAGGTTTTAAAACAAAGCAGATTTTTTGCTCCTCTCGTAACATATACTTTTTAATGCTGGCTTTTTACTGCTTATCAAGAAAAAACTGCTTTACGTCACAGGCAATATTAGTGTAATTCGCTATAACGGCCACACACCCACATTACATCTTTTTACGAAGGCCATGTTTTGCATGAATCTATAAATTATTTTCCCTTACATGTACTGCTAATTGCATGACGAGAAAGCTTTTCCTATAGAAAATTTTATCTAAACAAAGGTTCCACCGAGATTCGAACTCGGATCGCTGGATTCAGAGTCCAGAGTGCTAACCGTTACACCATGGAACCTCACGTCGTAGACACACTCGAATATGCTGTTATTAGTTTCCTCACATAATTCGGACTTACAGTTTGAAGTTTTTAATGTACATAACACTATTTCACTTTTCAATAACTTTTCGTAGGTTTGTTTGCAAATTGGAGCTAATTATTGCCGACCTCTCTGCGATAAAGTAAGTGAAAGCGACATATGAGAAGTTGGCTGCATGTAGCAGTATGCAAGCAGATCCTCTGGTAGCTCAGTTGGTAGAGCGGTGGACTGTAGTGGAAGGTTCACAGATATCCATAGGTCGCTGGTTCAAATCCGGCCCAGAGGACTCTTTTTCTAAACGGAGGAGCAAAGATGCCCCAGAATGTGGCTGCTGAAGAAAACAGTTCTCTTTGTCGTAAGGTTTTAAAACAAAGCAGATTTTTTGCTCCTCTCGTAACATATACTTTTTAATGCTGGCTTTTTACTGCTTATCAAGAAAAAACTGCTTTACGTCACAGGCAATATTAGTGTAATTCGCTATAACGGCCACACACCCACATTACATCTTTTTACGAAGGCCATGTTTTGCATGAATCTATAAATTATTTTCCCTTACATGTACTGCTAATTACATGACGAGAAAGCTTTTCCTATTGAAAATTTTATCTAAACAAAGGTTCCACCGAGATTCGAACTCGGATCGCTGGATTCAGAGTCCAGAGTGCTAACCGTTACACCATGGAACCTCACGTCGTAGACACACTCGAATATGCTGTTATTAGTTTCCTCACATAATTCGGACTTACAGTTTGAAGTTTTTAATGTACATAACACTATTTCACTTTTCAATAACTTTTCGTAGGTTTGTTTGCAAATTGGAGCTAATTATTGCCGACCTCTCTGCGATAAAGTAAGTGAAAGCGACATATGAGAAGTTGGCTGCATGTAGCAGTATGCAAGCAGATCCTCTGGTAGCTCAGTTGGTAGAGCGGTGGACTGTAGTGGAAGGTTCACAGATATCCATAGGTCGCTGGTTCAAATCCGGCCCAGAGGACTCTTTTTCTAAACGGAGGAGCAAAGATGCCCCAGAATGTGGCTGCTGAAGAAAACAGTTCTCTTTGTCGTAAGGTTTTAAAACAAAGCAGATTTTTTGCTCCTCTCGTAACATATACTTTTTAATGCTGGCTTTTTACTGCTTATCAAGAAAAAACTGCTTTACGTCACAGGCAATATTAGTGTAATTCGCTATAACGGCCACACACCCACATTACATCTTTTTACGAAGGCCATGTTTTGCATGAATCTATAAATTATTTTCCCTTACATGTACTGCTAATTGCATGACGAGAAAGCTTTTCCTATTGAAAATTTTATCTAAACAAAGGTTCCACCGAGATTCGAACTCGGATCGCTGGATTCAGAGTCCAGAGTGCTAACCGTTACACCATGGAACCTCACGTCGTAGACACACTCGAATATGCTGTTATTAGTTTCCTCACATAATTCGGACTTACAGTTTGAAGTTTTTAATGTACATAACACTATTTCACTTTTCAATAACTTTTCGTAGGTTTGTTTGCAAATTGGAGCTAATTATTGCCGACCTCTCTGCGATAAAGTAAGTGAAAGCGACATATGAGAAGTTGGCTGCATGTAGCAGTATGCAAGCAGATCCTCTGGTAGCTCAGTTGGTAGAGCGGTGGACTGTAGTGGAAGGTTCACAGATATCCATAGGTCGCTGGTTCAAATCCGGCCCAGAGGACTCTTTTTCTAAACGGAGGAGCAAAGATGCCCCAGAATGTGGCTGCTGAAGAAAACAGTTCTCTTTGTCGTAAGGTTTTAAAACAAAGCAGATTTTTTGCTCCTCTCGTAACATATACTTTTTAATGCTGGCTTTTTACTGCTTATCAAGAAAAAACTGCTTTACGTCACAGGCAATATTAGTGTAATTCGCTATAACGGCCACACACCCACATTACATCTTTTTACGAAGGCCATGTTTTGCATGAATCTATAAATTATTTTCCCTTACATGTACTGCTAATTGCATGACGAGAAAGCTTTTCCTATTGAAAATTTTATCTAAACAAAGGTTCCACCGAGATTCGAACTCGGATCGCTGGATTCAGAGTCCAGAGTGCTAACCGTTACACCATGGAACCTCACGTCGTAGACACACTCGCAAATGCTGTTATTAGTTTCCTCACATAATTCGGACTTACAGTTTGAAGTTTTTAATGTACATAACACTATTTCACTTTTCAATAACTTTTCGTAGGTTTGTTTGCAAATTGGAGCTAATTATTGCCGACCTCTCTGCGATAAAGTAAGTGAAAGCGACATATGAGAAGTTGGCTGCATGTAGCAGTATGCAAGCAGATCCTCTGGTAGCTCAGTTGGTAGAGCGGTGGACTGTAGTGGAAGGTTCACAGATATCCATAGGTCGCTGGTTCAAATCCGGCCCAGAGGACTCTTTTTCTAAACGGAGGAGCAAAGATGCCCCAGAATGTGGCTGCTGAAGAAAACAGTTCTCTTTGTCGTAAGGTTTTAAAACAAAGCAGATTTTTTGCTCCTCTCGTAACATATACTTTTTAATGCTGGCTTTTTACTGCTTATCAAGAAAAAACTGCTTTACGTCACAGGCAATATTAGTGTAATTCGCTATAACGGCCACACAACCACATTACATCTTTTTACGAAGGCCATGTTTTGCATGAATCTATAAATTATTTTCCCTTACATGTACTGCTAATTGCATGACGAGAAAGCTTTTCCTATTGAAAATTTTATCTAAACAAAGGTTCCACCGAGATTCGAACTCGGATCGCTGGATTCAGAGTCCAGAGTGCTAACCGTTACACCATGGAACCTCACGTCGTAGACACACTCGAATATGCTGTTATTAGTTTCCTCACATAATTCGGACTTACAGTTTGAAGTTTTTAATGTACATAACACTATTTCACTTTTCAATAACTTTTCGTAGGTTTGTTTGCAAATTGGAGCTAATTATTGCCGACCTCTCTGCGATAAAGTAAGTGAAAGCGACATATGAGAAGTTGGCTGCATGTAGCAGTATGCAAGCAGATCCTCTGGTAGCTCAGTTGGTAGAGCGGTGGACTGTAGTGGAAGGTTCACAGATATCCATAGGTCGCTGGTTCAAATCCGGCCCAGAGGACTCTTTTTCTAAACGGAGGAGCAAAGATGCCCCAGAATGTGGCTGCTGAAGAAAACAGTTCTCTTTGTCGTAAGGTTTTAAAACAAAGCAGATTTTTTGCTCCTCTCGTAACATATACTTTTTAATGCTGGCTTTTTACTGCTTATCAAGAAAAAACTGCTTTACGTCACAGGCAATATTAGTGTAATTCGCTATAACGGCCACACACCCACATTACATCTTTTTACGAAGGCCATGTTTTGCATGAATCTATAAATTATTTTCCCTTACATGTACTGCTAATTGCATGACGAGAAAGCTTTTCCTATTGAAAATTTTATCTAAACAAAGGTTCCACCGAGATTCGAACTCGGATCGCTGGATTCAGAGTCCAGAGTGCTAACCGTTACACCATGGAACCTCACGTCGTAGACACACTCGAATATGCTGTTATTAGTTTCCTCACATAATTCGGACTTACAGTTTGAAGTTTTTAATGTACATAACACTATTTCACTTTTCAATAACTTTTCGTAGGTTTGTTTGCAAATTGGAGCTAATTATTGCCGACCTCTCTGCGATAAAGTAAGTGAAAGCGACATATGAGAAGTTGGCTGCATGTAGCAGTATGCAAGCAGATCCTCTGGTAGCTCAGTTGGTAGAGCGGTGGACTGTAGTGGAAGGTTCACAGATATCCATAGGTCGCTGGTTCAAATCCGGCCCAGAGGACTCTTTTTCTAAACGGAGGAGCAAAGATGCCCCAGAATGTGGCTGCTGAAGAAAACAGTTCTCTTTGTCGTAAGGTTTTAAAACAAAGCAGATTTTTTGCTCCTCTCGTAACATATACTTTTTAATGCTGGCTTTTTACTGCTTATCAAGAAAAAACTGCTTTACGTCACAGGCAATATTAGTGTAATTCGCTATAACGGCCACACACCCACATTACATCTTTTTACGAAGGCCATGTTTTGCATGAATCTATAAATTATTTTCCCTTACATGTACTGCTAATTGCATGACGAGAAAGCTTTTCCTATTGAAAATTTTATCTAAACAAAGGTTCCACCGAGATTCGAACTCGGATCGCTGGATTCAGAGTCCAGAGTGCTAACCGTTACACCATGGAACCTCACGTCGTAGACACACTCGAATATGCTGTTATTAGTTTCCTCACATAATTCGGACTTACAGTTTGAAGTTTTTAATGTACATAACACTATTTCACTTTTCAATAACTTTTCGTAGGTTTGTTTGCAAATTGGAGCTAATTATTGCCGACCTCTCTGCGATAAAGTAAGTGAAAGCGACATATGAGAAGTTGGCTGCATGTAGCAGTATGCAAGCAGATCCTCTGGTAGCTCAGTTGGTAGAGCGGTGGACTGTAGTGGAAGGTTCACAGATATCCATAGGTCGCTGGTTCAAATCCGGCCCAGAGGACTCTTTTTCTAAACGGAGGAGCAAAGATGCCCCAGAATGTGGCTGCTGAAGAAAACAGTTCTCTTTGTCGTAAGGTTTTAAAACAAAGCAGATTTTTTGCTCCTCTCGTAACATATACTTTTTAATGCTGGCTTTTTACTGCTTATCAAGAAAAAACTGCTTTACGTCACAGGCAATATTAGTGTAATTCGCTATAACGGCCACACACCCACATTACATCTTTTTACGAAGGCCATGTTTTGCATGAATCTATAAATTATTTTCCCTTACATGTACTGCTAATTGCATGACGAGAAAGCTTTTCCTATTGAAAATTTTATCTAAACAAAGGTTCCACCGAGATTCGAACTCGGATCGCTGGATTCAGAGTCCAGAGTGCTAACCGTTACACCATGGAACCTCACGTCGTAGACACACTCGAATATGCTGTTATTAGTTTCCTCACATAATTCGGACTTACAGTTTGAAGTTTTTAATGTACATAACACTATTTCACTTTTCAATAACTTTTCGTAGGTTTGTTTGCAAATTGGAGCTAATTATTGCCGACCTCTCTGCGATAAAGTAAGTGAAAGCGACATATGAGAAGTTGGCTGCATGTAGCAGTATGCAAGCAGATCCTCTGGTAGCTCAGTTGGTAGAGCGGTGGACTGTAGTGGAAGGTTCACAGATATCCATAGGTCGCTGGTTCAAATCCGGCCCAGAGGACTCTTTTTCTAAACGGAGGAGCAAAGATGCCCCAGAATGTGGCTGCTGAAGAAAACAGTTCTCTTTGTCGTAAGGTTTTAAAACAAAGCAGATTTTTTGCTCCTCTCGTAACATATACTTTTTAATGCTGGCTTTTTACTGCTTATCAAGAAAAAACTGCTTTACGTCACAGGCAATATTAGTGTAATTCGCTATAACGGCCACACACCCACATTACATCTTTTTACGAAGGCCATGTTTTGCATGAATCTATAAATTATTTTCCCTTACATGTACTGCTAATTGCATGACGAGAAAGCTTTTCCTATTGAAAATTTTATCTAAACAAAGGTTCCACCGAGATTCGAACTCGGATCGCTGGATTCAGAGTCCAGAGTGCTAACCGTTACACCATGGAACCTCACGTCGTAGACACACTCGAATATGCTGTTATTAGTTTCCTCACATAATTCGGACTTACAGTTTGAAGTTTTTAATGTACATAACACTATTTCACTTTTCAATAACTTTTCGTAGGTTTGTTTGCAAATTGGAGCTAATTATTGCCGACCTCTCTGCGATAAAGTAAGTGAAAGCGACATATGAGAAGTTGGCTGCATGTAGCAGTATGCAAGCAGATCCTCTGGTAGCTCAGTTGGTAGAGCGGTGGACTGTAGTGGAAGGTTCACAGATATCCATAGGTCGCTGGTTCAAATCCGGCCCAGAGGACTCTTTTTCTAAACGGAGGAGCAAAGATGCCCCAGAATGTGGCTGCTGAAGAAAACAGTTCTCTTTGTCGTAAGGTTTTAAAACAAAGCAGATTTTTTGCTCCTCTCGTAACATATACTTTTTAATGCTGGCTTTTTACTGCTTATCAAGAAAAAACTGCTTTACGTCACAGGCAATATTAGTGTAATTCGCTATAACGGCCACACACCCACATTACATCTTTTTACGAAGGCCATGTTTTGCATGAATCTATAAATTATTTTCCCTTACATGTACTGCTAATTGCATGACGAGAAAGCTTTTCCTATTGAAAATTTTATCTAAACAAAGGTTCCACCGAGATTCGAACTCGGATCGCTGGATTCAGAGTCCAGAGTGCTAACCGTTACACCATGGAACCTCACGTCGTAGACACACTCGAATATGCTGTTATTAGTTTCCTCACATAATTCGGACTTACAGTTTGAAGTTTTTAATGTACATAACACTATTTCACTTTTCAATAACTTTTCGTAGGTTTGTTTGCAAATTGGAGCTAATTATTGCCGACCTCTCTGCGATAAAGTAAGTGAAAGCGACATATGAGAAGTTGGCTGCATGTAGCAGTATGCAAGCAGATCCTCTGGTAGCTCAGTTGGTAGAGCGGTGGACTGTAGTGGAAGGTTCACAGATATCCATAGGTCGCTGGTTCAAATCCGGCCCAGAGGACTCTTTTTCTAAACGGAGGAGCAAAGATGCCCCAGAATGTGGCTGCTGAAGAAAACAGTTCTCTTTGTCGTAAGGTTTTAAAACAAAGCAGATTTTTTGCTCCTCTCGTAACATATACTTTTTAATGCTGGCTTTTTACTGCTTATCAAGAAAAAACTGCTTTACGTCACAGGCAATATTAGTGTAATTCGCTATAACGGCCACACACCCACATTACATCTTTTTACGAAGGCCATGTTTTGCATGAATCTATAAATTATTTTCCCTTACATGTACTGCTAATTGCATGACGAGAAAGCTTTTCCTATTGAAAATTTTATCTAAACAAAGGTTCCACCGAGATTCGAACTCGGATCGCTGGATTCAGAGTCCAGAGTGCTAACCGTTACACCATGGAACCTCACGTCGTAGACACACTCGAATATGCTGTTATTAGTTTCCTCACATAATTCGGACTTACAGTTTGAAGTTTTTAATGTACATAACACTATTTCACTTTTCAATAACTTTTCGTAGGTTTGTTTGCAAATTGGAGCTAATTATTGCCGACCTCTCTGCGATAAAGTAAGTGAAAGCGACATATGAGAAGTTGGCTGCATGTAGCAGTATGCAAGCAGATCCTCTGGTAGCTCAGTTGGTAGAGCGGTGGACTGTAGTAGAAGGTTCACAGATATCCATAGGTCGCTGGTTCAAATCCGGCCCAGAGGACTCTTTTTCTAAACGGAGGAGCAAAGATGCCCCAGAATGTGGCTGCTGAAGAAAACAGTTCTCTTTGTCGTAAGGTTTTAAAACAAAGCAGATTTTTTGCTCCTCTCGTAACATATACTTTTTAATGCTGGCTTTTTACTGCTTATCAAGAAAAAACTGCTTTACGTCACAGGCAATATTAGTGTAATTCGCTATAACGGCCACACACCCACATTACATCTTTTTACGAAGGCCATGTTTTGCATGAATCTATAAATTATTTTCCCTTACATGTACTGCTAATTGCATGACGAGAAAGCTTTTCCTATTGAAAATTTTATCTAAACAAAGGTTCCACCGAGATTCGAACTCGGATCGCTGGATTCAGAGTCCAGAGTGCTAACCGTTACACCATGGAACCTCACGTCGTAGACACACTCGAATATGCTGTTATTAGTTTCCTCACATAATTCGGACTTACAGTTTGAAGTTTTTAATGTACATAACACTATTTCACTTTTCAATAACTTTTCGTAGGTTTGTTTGCAAATTGGAGCTAATTATTGCCGACCTCTCTGCGATAAAGTAAGTGAAAGCGACATATGAGAAGTTGGCTGCATGTAGCAGTATGCAAGCAGATCCTCTGGTAGCTCAGTTGGTAGAGCGGTGGACTGTAGTGGAAGGTTCACAGATATCCATAGGTCGCTGGTTCAAATCCGGCCCAGAGGACTCTTTTTCTAAACGGAGGAGCAAAGATGCCCCAGGATGTGGCAGCTGAAGAAAACAGTTCTCTTTGTCGTAAGGTTTTAAAACAAAGCAGATTTTTTGCTCCTCTCGTAACATATACTTTTTAATGCTGGCTTTTTACTGCTTATCAAGAAAAAACTGCTTTACGTCACAGGCAATATTAGTGTAATTCGCTATAACGGCCACACACCCACATTACATCTTTTTACGAAGGCCATGTTTTGCATGAATCTATAAATTATTTTCCCTTACATGTACTGCTAATTGCATGACGAGAAAGCTTTTCCTATTGAAAATTTTATCTAAACAAAGGTTCCACCGAGATTCGAACTCGGATCGCTGGATTCAGAGTCCAGAGTGCTAACCGTTACACCATGGAACCTCACGTCGTAGACACACTCGAATATGCTGTTATTAGTTTCCTCACATAATTCGGACTTACAGTTTGAAGTTTTTAATGTACATAACACTATTTCACTTTTCAATAACTTTTCGTAGGTTTGTTTGCAAATTGGAGCTAATTATTGCCGACCTCTCTGCGATAAAGTAAGTGAAAGCGACATATGAGAAGTTGGCTGCATGTAGCAGTATGCAAGCAGATCCTCTGGTAGCTCAGTTGGTACAGCGGTGGACTGTAGTGGAAGGTTCACAGATATCCATAGGTCGCTGGTTCAAATCCGGCCCAGAGGACTCTTTTTCTAAACGGAGGAGCAAAGATGCCCCAGAATGTGGCTGCTGAAGAAAACAGTTCTCTTTGTCGTAAGGTTTTAAAACAAAGCAGATTTTTTGCTCCTCTCGTAACATATACTTTTTAATGCTGGCTTTTTACTGCTTATCAAGAAAAAACTGCTTTACGTCACAGGCAATATTAGTGTAATTCGCTATAACGGCCACACACCCACATTACATCTTTTTACGAAGGCCATGTTTTGCATGAATCTATAAATTATTTTCCCTTACATGTACTGCTAATTGCATGACGAGAAAGCTTTTCCTATTGAAAATTTTATCTAAACAAAGGTTCCACCGAGATTCGAACTCGGATCGCTGGATTCAGAGTCCAGAGTGCTAACCGTTACACCATGGAACCTCACGTCGTAGACACACTCGAATATGCTGTTATTAGTTTCCTCACATAATTCGGACTTACAGTTTGAAGTTTTTAATGTACATAACACTATTTCACTTTTCAATAACTTTTCGTAGGTTTGTTTGCAAATTGGAGCTAATTATTGCCGACCTCTCTGCGATAAAGTAAGTGAAAGCGACATATGAGAAGTTGGCTGCATGTAGCAGTATGCAAGCAGATCCTCTGGTAGCTCAGTTGGTAGAGCGGTGGACTGTAGTGGAAGGTTCACAGATATCCATAGGTCGCTGGTTCAAATCCGGCCCAGAGGACTCTTTTTCTAAACGGAGGAGCAAAGATGCCCCAGAATGTGGCTGCTGAAGAAAACAGTTCTCTTTGTCGTAAGGTTTTAAAACAAAGCAGATTTTTTGCTCCTCTCGTAACATATACTTTTTAATGCTGGCTTTTTACTGCTTATCAAGAAAAAACTGCTTTACGTCACAGGCAATATTAGTGTAATTCGCTATAACGGCCACACACCCACATTACATCTTTTTACGAAGGCCATGTTTTGCATGAATCTATAAATTATTTTCCCTTACATGTACTGCTAATTGCATGACGAGAAAGCTTTTCCTATTGAAAATTTTATCTAAACAAAGGTTCCACCGAGATTCGAACTCGGATCGCTGGATTCAGAGTCCAGAGTGCTAACCGTTACACCATGGAACCTCACGTCGTAGACACACTCGAATATGCTGTTATTAGTTTCCTCACATAATTCGGACTTACAGTTTGAAGTTTTTAATGTACATAACACTATTTCACTTTTCAATAACTTTTCGTAGGTTTGTTTGCAAATTGGAGCTAATTATTGCCGACCTCTCTGCGATAAAGTAAGTGAAAGCGACATATGAGAAGTTGGCTGCATGTAGCAGTATGCAAGCAGATCCTCTGGTAGCTCAGTTGGTAGAGCGGTGGACTGTAGTGGAAGGTTCACAGATATCCATAGGTCGCTGGTTCAAATCCGGCCCAGAGGACTCTTTTTCTAAACGGAGGAGCAAAGATGCCCCAGAATGTGGCTGCTGAAGAAAACAGTTCTCTTTGTCGTAAGGTTTTAAAACAAAGCAGATTTTTTGCTCCTCTCGTAACATATACTTTTTAATGCTGGCTTTTTACTGCTTATCAAGAAAAAACTGCTTTACGTCACAGGCAATATTAGTGTAATTCGCTATAACGGCCACACACCCACATTACATCTTTTTACGAAGGCCATGTTTTGCATGAATCTATAAATTATTTTCCCTTACATGTACTGCTAATTGCATGACGAGAAAGCTTTTCCTATTGAAAATTTTATCTAAACAAAGGTTCCACCGAGATTCGAACTCGGATCGCTGGATTCAGAGTCCAGAGTGCTAACCGTTACACCATGGAACCTCACGTCGTAGACACACTCGAATATGCTGTTATTAGTTTCCTCACATAATTCGGACTTACAGTTTGAAGTTTTTAATGTACATAACACTATTTCACTTTTCAATAACTTTTCGTAGGTTTGTTTGCAAATTGGAGCTAATTATTGCCGACCTCTCTGCGATAAAGTAAGTGAAAGCGACATATGAGAAGTTGGCTGCATGTAGCAGTATGCAAGCAGATCCTCTGGTAGCTCAGTTGGTAGAGCGGTGGACTGTAGTGGAAGGTTCACAGATATCCATAGGTCGCTGGTTCAAATCCGGCCCAGAGGACTCTTTTTCTAAACGGAGGAGCAAAGATGCCCCAGAATGTGGCTGCTGAAGAAAACAGTTCTCTTTGTCGTAAGGTTTTAAAACAAAGCAGATTTTTTGCTCCTCTCGTAACATATACTTTTTAATGCTGGCTTTTTACTGCTTATCAAGAAAAAACTGCTTTACGTCACAGGCAATATTAGTGTAATTCGCTATAACGGCCACACACCCACATTACATCTTTTTACGAAGGCCATGTTTTGCATGAATCTATAAATTATTTTCCCTTACATGTACTGCTAATTGCATGACGAGAAAGCTTTTCCTATTGAAAATTTTATCTAAACAAAGGTTCCACCGAGATTCGAACTCGGATCGCTGGATTCAGAGTCCAGAGTGCTAACCGTTACACCATGGAACCTCACGTCGTAGACACACTCGAATATGCTGTTATTAGTTTCCTCACATAATTCGGACTTACAGTTTGAAGTTTTTAATGTACATAACACTATTTCACTTTTCAATAACTTTTCGTAGGTTTGTTTGCAAATTGGAGCTAATTATTGCCGACCTCTCTGCGATAAAGTAAGTGAAAGCGACATATGAGAAGTTGGCTGCATGTAGCAGTATGCAAGCAGATCCTCTGGTAGCTCAGTTGGTAGAGCGGTGGACTGTAGTGGAAGGTTCACAGATATCCATAGGTCGCTGGTTCAAATCCGGCCCAGAGGACTCTTTTTCTAAACGGAGGAGCAAAGATGCCCCAGGATGTGGCAGCTGAAGAAAACAGTTCTCTTTGTCGTAAGGTTTTAAAACAAAGCAGATTTTTTGCTCCTCTCGTAACATATACTTTTTAATGCTGGCTTTTTACTGCTTATCAAGAAAAAACTGCTTTACGTCACAGGCAATATTAGTGTAATTCGCTATAACGGCCACACACCCACATTACATCTTTTTACGAAGGCCATGTTTTGCATGAATCTATAAATTATTTTCCCTTACATGTACTGCTAATTGCATGACGAGAAAGCTTTTCCTATTGAAAATTTTATCTAAACAAAGGTTCCACCGAGATTCGAACTCGGATCGCTGGATTCAGAGTCCAGAGTGCTAACCGTTACACCATGGAACCTCACGTCGTAGACACACTCGAATATGCTGTTATTAGTTTCCTCACATAATTCGGACTTACAGTTTGAAGTTTTTAATGTACATAACACTATTTCACTTTTCAATAACTTTTCGTAGGTTTGTTTGCAAATTGGAGCTAATTATTGCCGACCTCTCTGCGATAAAGTAAGTGAAAGCGACATATGAGAAGTTGGCTGCATGTAGCAGTATGCAAGCAGATCCTCTGGTAGCTCAGTTGGTAGAGCGGTGGACTGTAGTGGAAGGTTCACAGATATCCATAGGTCGCTGGTTCAAATCCGGCCCAGAGGACTCTTTTTCTAAACGGAGGAGCAAAGATGCCCCAGAATGTGGCTGCTGAAGAAAACAGTTCTCTTTGTCGTAAGGTTTTAAAACAAAGCAGATTTTTTGCTCCTCTCGTAACATATACTTTTTAATGCTGGCTTTTTACTGCTTATCAAGAAAAAACTGCTTTACGTCACAGGCAATATTAGTGTAATTCGCTATAACGGCCACACACCCACATTACATCTTTTTACGAAGGCCATGTTTTGCATGAATCTATAAATTATTTTCCCTTACATGTACTGCTAATTGCATGACGAGAAAGCTTTTCCTATTGAAAATTTTATCTAAACAAAGGTTCCACCGAGATTCGAACTCGGATCGCTGGATTCAGAGTCCAGAGTGCTAACCGTTACACCATGGAACCTCACGTCGTAGACACACTCGAATATGCTGTTATTAGTTTCCTCACATAATTCGGACTTACAGTTTGAAGTTTTTAATGTACATAACACTATTTCACTTTTCAATAACTTTTCGTAGGTTTGTTTGCAAATTGGAGCTAATTATTGCCGACCTCTCTGCGATAAAGTAAGTGAAAGCGACATATGAGAAGTTGGCTGCATGTAGCAGTATGCAAGCAGATCCTCTGGTAGCTCAGTTGGTAGAGCGGTGGACTGTAGTGGAAGGTTCACAGATATCCATAGGTCGCTGGTTCAAATCCGGCCCAGAGGACTCTTTTTCTAAACGGAGGAGCAAAGATGCCCCAGAATGTGGCTGCTGAAGAAAACAGTTCTCTTTGTCGTAAGGTTTTAAAACAAAGCAGATTTTTTGCTCCTCTCGTAACATATACTTTTTAATGCTGGCTTTTTACTGCTTATCAAGAAAAAACTGCTTTACGTCACAGGCAATATTAGTGTAATTCGCTATAACGGCCACACACCCACATTACATCTTTTTACGAAGGCCATGTTTTGCATGAATCTATAAATTATTTTCCCTTACATGTACTGCTAATTGCATGACGAGAAAGCTTTTCCTATTGAAAATTTTATCTAAACAAAGGTTCCACCGAGATTCGAACTCGGATCGCTGGATTCAGAGTCCAGAGTGCTAACCGTTACACCATGGAACCTCACGTCGTAGACACACTCGAATATGCTGTTATTAGTTTCCTCACATAATTCGGACTTACAGTTTGAAGTTTTTAATGTACATAACACTATTTCACTTTTCAATAACTTTTCGTAGGTTTGTTTGCAAATTGGAGCTAATTATTGCCGACCTCTCTGCGATAAAGTAAGTGAAAGCGACATATGAGAAGTTGGCTGCATGTAGCAGTATGCAAGCAGATCCTCTGGTAGCTCAGTTGGTAGAGCGGTGGACTGTAGTGGAAGGTTCACAGATATCCATAGGTCGCTGGTTCAAATCCGGCCCAGAGGACTCTTTTTCTAAACGGAGGAGCAAAGATGCCCCAGAATGTGGCTGCTGAAGAAAACAGTTCTCTTTGTCGTAAGGTTTTAAAACAAAGCAGATTTTTTGCTCCTCTCGTAACATATACTTTTTAATGCTGGCTTTTTACTGCTTATCAAGAAAAAACTGCTTTACGTCACAGGCAATATTAGTGTAATTCGCTATAACGGCCACACACCCACATTACATCTTTTTACGAAGGCCATGTTTTGCATGAATCTATAAATTATTTTCCCTTACATGTACTGCTAATTGCATGACGAGAAAGCTTTTCCTATTGAAAATTTTATCTAAACAAAGGTTCCACCGAGATTCGAACTCGGATCGCTGGATTCAGAGTCCAGAGTGCTAACCGTTACACCATGGAACCTCACGTCGTAGACACACTCGAATATGCTGTTATTAGTTTCCTCACATAATTCGGACTTACAGTTTGAAGTTTTTAATGTACATAACACTATTTCACTTTTCAATAACTTTTCGTAGGTTTGTTTGCAAATTGGAGCTAATTATTGCCGACCTCTCTGCGATAAAGTAAGTGAAAGCGACATATGAGAAGTTGGCTGCATGTAGCAGTATGCAAGCAGATCCTCTGGTAGCTCAGTTGGTAGAGCGGTGGACTGTAGTGGAAGGTTCACAGATATCCATAGGCCGCATTCGCCGTCTAGCTGTCGTCGAGCGAAGACCTGCCTGCTAGTGCTGCGCGTAACTTAGCTTCTCGTGTGTGTTTGTTTACGTTCAGTGAATTGTTATTTCTGTGAGTGTATATATCTGTCATTTGTGGAAGTGCGTCTATACGCTTGCTGTACGTCCACGTTTCGCCTCTTGGCGGGATCTCGGTTTTCACCGAAATCTCTACGCTGCTGAAACATCATGGCTGATTCCCTGAGGAAGAACACACTGATTTTTTCGTTCCAGAAAGAAACCCGTCATGTTCAACCAACTGCACTTGAAATCCTGGATTGGCTGTATGAGGTAATGGGCATTGATAATGATGTTGCACATACCACTCAGTTAGATGCTGATGAATACTGTCTTTTTATTAAATTTTTTAGTTCTTTGACAATTGATAAAATTTTGGGAAAGTGGGGTAGCTCTGTTGAGTTTAAGCATAGAGATGGTTCCAAAAGCAAAGTTTCCATTAGAAAAGCTGATACCAAGTATATTAAAGTTAGAGTTTTAAATTTACCGATAGAAATGGATAATATTTTAATTAAGGAGGCACTTTCCAAGTATGGTGACGTGCTCTCGATTGAAAATGAAAGGTGGTCAAAGCATTACAAACTACAGTGTTATAATGGTATACGTGCTGTAGAAATGGATGTCAAGACTAATATTCCGTCATATATGACAGTCCACGGATATAAAGCACACATTGTGTATTCAGGACAAGAACCAACTTGTCAGATATGTAATGAATCTGGTCATTTTAGGTTAGAGTGTCCACGCCGGTTCACTGTACTTAAAAGTAATTATGTAAAGCGGCAACGGCTCACCCTTGGTGAGGTGATGCCCCCTACTGTGCCACCCTCCTCTGCTCCTGACGTAACGGAAAGTAACACCGATAAGACCATAGTTGATGATAAGGAATTTCCACCCTTGAAGACACCGGCAAATTATAGTCAATCAGTCCGAGAAAATGACCAGCAACCAAAAAAAAGACCGCTAGAAACAACGGAAGATCGATCTGATGATGATTCCTCTTGCACTCTTCCCGTTCGCAAACAAAAGCAGTGCGAAGCGGGAGAAGCAGAGCCTACAGCAAACATTGCTATGGAAGTGGAGACTGCAGTGAAAGAGTCCATGGCATTGGATGAAGAAGAAAAAGGTGCGGTAGTAGACGAACCTGTCACGATTCTGCCTGGGGCGGAGGAGAAAGAAGTAAACTCCGACGAGCCGACAGAAGTAGAGGAAACAGAGGAAGCAGGAAAACAGCAAGAAGACGCCGCGGCCGCGGTGACAGCCGCCGCGCGTGAGCGCGAACAGCAGGGCGGCAGTGGCCGCCAGGCCTCGCCTGAGCGTCCCTCGCAACCAGCGGACGTAAACAAGGAAACTGTGAAGGAGGTGCCGGCGACTCAGGAAGGCCACCGCCGCCGAGTAAAGCCGCAACCGAACCTGAAAGTCACTCGAAATCAAGGCAAACAACAACCCACCAGAAGCGGTCAGAAGCCGCGTAATATAAAATATGAAATTATCACTGCAGATTCATCCCCAGAACACGCAAAAAATGACTCTCTACCAGATACCCCACATAGTAATCAAACAGATGAATCCCAAGAATCGGTGTCTAGAGGAAAAACTTAGCATGCATTTCAAACGGTGTGCTTATAATAATGACATGTTTTGTTATTTTCTGTTTTATTTTGCTTGCAAACTTTCAGCTGTTTCATATCAATCAAGCTTTTTCGATATAATATTCATACACTTAAGTAACTTTAGATTAGAATTGGTTTTAAACAGTTTAATCCTTGTTGAAATATTTAATTTAGGTTAATATAAGTTTGCTTATCTCTTGCTAACCTAATCATGCAAGCTTACACTGTAGCTACTATTAATATAAATAAGATCCAATCAGACACGAAGATTGCTGCTCTGAAGGACTTTTTATATCAATCTTCTACAGACATAGCTCTCTTACAAGAAGTAGCAATAACAAATCTTAAAATAGTGGGTTATGTAGAAATCTTGAATGTATCACTTGAAACCAATGTGGGGACAGCAATTTTGGTTAAAGAAGGCATTCCAGTTACAAATATAGAAATGTTAGAATCTGGTCGAGGGATTGGTATCCAGGTACTAGGTGTCACCCTCATCAATCTGTACGCCCCTTCAGGCACTTCCAATAGGGTGGAGAGAGCAGCCTTTTTTAAAGAGGAAGTTATTTATTTACTAAGGAAAAATCCACAAGATGTTATATTTGGAGGCGATTTCAATTGTGTGCTGAACAAGAAAGATCAGACCCCCAATTTTAATGGATGTCATGAATTAAAACAGCTAATTACTCATTTAAGACTAAAAGATACCTGGGAAGTTAAACATTCCACGTATGTTGAGTTTACTTACGTGACTTCACAATCCCGTAGTCGGATTGACAGGATTTATGTCTCACATACACTGGAATCATCCTTAATTAAAGTCGAAACCATCCCGGTATATTTTTCTGACCACAGCACCATGCTTGCTACTATAAATTTAAACAAACAACCGACTCATCGTTACAAAGGTCAATGGAACCTGAATATTTCAGTTTTGAGAGACGATGAAATTGACGAATGTATAAAGGAAGCATGGGAAATGTGCCTGCGTTCGATCAATAGATATACGTCAGTGACTGAATGGTGGTGTCTCAAAGCCAAACCGAAATTGAGAAAAGTTATTATTCAGTACAGTATACAACGATCACGCGATTTAAAAAACTCCATAGAATTTTATTACGCAGTCCTGCGGAATTTATATGATCTCGCCAATACCTCCACAATCAGACTAGGAGATATCAAAAAAATTAAGGCGAAATTGCTCACAATAAAGAGAAAGCAAATGGAAGGTCTGCAAGTGAAATCCAAGGCCAAATCAGTATCCCAGGAAGAAACAACTTCTCTTTACCATCTTTTGAGACACGCCAAGAATAGACGGCGTACGTTCATTGACGAACTACAAACTGTTAATGGCGCGACTCTCAAGATTCAGAAGGATATCGTTGCAGAGATTAACAAGTATTATAAAGAACTATACTCGGAAGATCGGATAGATGAAGACGCCCTCACCAACTATCTTGATATTGTAGACTCACGGATATCTACAGAAGAAAATGAAGAACTTGTAACTGAAATTGACGAAGACGAAATCCATCAAATAATATGCCATTCTCCATTAAAAAAATCACCTGGGCCGGATGGACTACCAGTCGAATTTTATATCCGTTTCTGGCCGATAATCGGTCGGAAGTTTACGCAGATGATGAATGAAATCCTTCAAGGAAAACCGATACCTTCAGAATTTAAAGACAGTACAATAGTACTAATTCCTAAGAATAATGCAAAGAAACACCTAAATAACTTTCGTCCTATCTCCTTGCTCAACTCAGACTATAAAATAGTTTCTCGAATAGTTAAAAACAGAGTTTCACATCTAACTAAGAAAATTATCAGCCAACATCAGTCGTGTGTACAGGGCAGAACAATATTTAATACCATAGCAGAATACCGAGACATCATAGCCGTCACCTCCGTCACCAGTATTAAATGTGCACTCCTTTTCATCGATTTCCATAAAGCTTTCGACAGAGTAGATCACAGATACCTTTTTAAAACCATGGAAAAAATGGGTTTCCAAGAAAGAAGTCTAGCAGTCATTAAGAACATTGCCACAGGAATCAGTGCAAAAATATCGGTTAATGGTCAAAGGACGGAACCAATACACATAAGAAGAGGCGTTCCACAAGGTAGTCCGCTCTCTATGCTTCTGTTTGTGCTTTCCTTGGAACCCTTCCTACTACATGTACATAACCGACTAACAGGACTAACCCTGTCAGGAGAGCGGACTGTCATAAGAGCATATGCTGATGATGTCGGGGTGGTGGTGAGGAATCAAGATGACGTTTCGAACTTAGAAGTACTTATTAAAAAGTACTGTCTAGTCTCGGGCGCAGCAACAAATGAAAACAAAAGTAAACTGTTAAATCTGCGAGGGTTTAATCAAATTACACTCGCCTGGGCAGGATCCGTTAGTCAGTGTAAAACGCTGGGAATTACTTTGAATCCTTGCACAATAAAGATGGCAGCAATTAATTGGAGAAACACTTCTGGAGAAATACAAGGAGCTGCAAGAGAATACGTGTATCGAAATCTCAACCAAGTGCTAAGAGTAAGGTTAATAAACGACTGTATACTCTCAAAAGCCTACTACACTGCGCAGTTATTCCCACTTCCCAAAATGATTGCTAAAAAAATTATGTCAACAGTCACGAATTACCTATGGAGGGGAGAAGTGTTTAGAGTAGATGCACGGACAGCAACACTTGACCCAAAGAATGGAGGTTTAGGACTGGTGGATATAAATAACAAGTCCTCCGCACTCTACATCAAGCGGACTGCCGCCATTATCAAGGAAACCCCACAGAGCATCACTGCAAAGCTATTCCAGGTTGTCAGGCCAGCCAGTCTTACAGCACCTGTCGATGTTCAAAAAATTAATCGTCAGCTTCTTCACATAAGGACGTACTACGTCGAAAGGAGTTATCTCTGTACCGCCATAAACACTTCGACGGAAATAACAGCACGTGACATAATGGTCTACAGAAAAGAAACTGAAGGGAAAAACAAAATAGAGAAAAAATTTCCGCAATTCAATTGGAACATTATATGGACTAACATCAGAATGAGTGGTATGTCATCCGATGTAGTAACAGCGTGGTACAAAGCAGTTAACAATATCGTCAGCACGAACGAAAGATTGTATGCAATCAGAATTAGCGAGACAGACCTATGCTCTACATGTCATCTCATAGACACATTACTACACAGGTTTACTTGTGCTGGCAATATGCAAAACTTCTATTGGGTAAGGGAACAGTTGGCTTTTCTGACAAGATCTTCAACAGAAAATTTTACACCAATGACGATTCTTAGACCGGACACGAAGTATTTTCCCAGGACGAAAAATAATTCCGTCCATTGGTTATTGGGACAATATGTCAGCTATGTTGTAAATGGTTTGGGTACTACGGATACCGTAGACTTTCTCCTTTTTATGAAATGTGCACTGTATCACAGACTACAGTATAAAGATCATAAAAATAAATATGGAAACATGTTGAAGATTATTTTTGAGCGGATGGGTATAGGATAAAAATACAAAGGAATAACGATTTGTACGTATTACACAAATCGTAAAACTAATCAAAAAGGGAAAAGAAGAAAGCAATGAAAAGGATATAATAATAATGAGATTCAGAAAAATGTAATACATTAACTAAACAGAGTACATAAAATAAGAAATGCTACCACTAGACCCAAGAGACAAAGAATTTAAAAAATAGAAAAATAAAAAAAAGGGAAAAGAAAGAAAAGATCCCTTGGGGAAATTTTTAGTTATAGGATAGGGTCAAAAGTGGCGGTGGCATTAGATTTTTTTTTTCTTTTTAGGTCAGAAAAAGAAATAAACCTAATAAAAAAAAAATAAAAAAAAAAAAAAAAAAAAAAAAAAAAATAGGTCGCTGGTTCAAATCCGGCCCAGAGGACTCTTTTTCTAAACGGAGGAGCAAAGATGCCCCAGAATGTGGCTGCTGAAGAAAACAGTTCTCTTTGTCGTAAGGTTTTAAAACAAAGCAGATTTTTTGCTCCTCTCGTAACATATACTTTTTAATGCTGGCTTTTTACTGCTTATCAAGAAAAAACTGCTTTACGTCACAGGCAATATTAGTGTAATTCGCTATAACGGCCACACACCCACATTACATCTTTTTACGAAGGCCATGTTTTGCATGAATCTATAAATTATTTTCCCTTACATGTACTGCTAATTGCATGACGAGAAAGCTTTTCCTATTGAAAATTTTATCTAAACAAAGGTTCCACCGAGATTCGAACTCGGATCGCTGGATTCAGAGTCCAGAGTGCTAACCGTTACACCATGGAACCTCACGTCGTAGACACACTCGAATATGCTGTTATTAGTTTCCTCACATAATTCGGACTTACAGTTTGAAGTTTTTAATGTACATAACACTATTTCACTTTTCAATAACTTTTCGTAGGTTTGTTTGCAAATTGGAGCTAATTATTGCCGACCTCTCTGCGATAAAGTAAGTGAAAGCGACATATGAGAAGTTGGCTGCATGTAGCAGTATGCAAGCAGATCCTCTGGTAGCTCAGTTGGTAGAGCGGTGGACTGTAGTGGAAGGTTCACAGATATCCATAGGTCGCTGGTTCAAATCCGGCCCAGAGGACTCTTTTTCTAAACGGAGGAGCAAAGATGCCCCAGAATGTGGCTGCTGAAGAAAACAGTTCTCTTTGTCGTAAGGTTTTAAAACAAAGCAGATTTTTTGCTCCTCTCGTAACATATACTTTTTAATGCTGGCTTTTTACTGCTTATCAAGAAAAAACTGCTTTACGTCACAGGCAATATTAGTGTAATTCGCTATAACGGCCACACACCCACATTACATCTTTTTACGAAGGCCATGTTTTGCATGAATCTATAAATTATTTTCCCTTACATGTACTGCTAATTGCATGACGAGAAAGCTTTTCCTATTGAAAATTTTATCTAAACAAAGGTTCCACCGAGATTCGAACTCGGATCGCTGGATTCAGAGTCCAGAGTGCTAACCGTTACACCATGGAACCTCACGTCGTAGACACACTCGAATATGCTGTTATTAGTTTCCTCACATAATTCGGACTTACAGTTTGAAGTTTTTAATGTACATAACACTATTTCACTTTTCAATAACTTTTCGTAGGTTTGTTTGCAAATTGGAGCTAATTATTGCCGACCTCTCTGCGATAAAGTAAGTGAAAGCGACATATGAGAAGTTGGCTGCATGTAGCAGTATGCAAGCAGATCCTCTGGTAGCTCAGTTGGTAGCGCGGTGGACTGTAGTGGAAGGTTCACAGATATCCATAGGTCGCTGGTTCAAATCCGGCCCAGAGGACTCTTTTTCTAAACGGAGGAGCAAAGATGCCCCAGAATGTGGCTGCTGAAGAAAACAGTTCTCTTTGTCGTAAGGTTTTAAAACAAAGCAGATTTTTTGCTCCTCTCGTAACATATACTTTTTAATGCTGGCTTTTTACTGCTTATCAAGAAAAAACTGCTTTACGTCACAGGCAATATTAGTGTAATTCGCTATAACGGCCACACACCCACATTACATCTTTTTACGAAGGCCATGTTTTGCATGAATCTATAAATTATTTTCCCTTACATGTACTGCTAATTGCATGACGAGAAAGCTTTTCCTATTGAAAATTTTATCTAAACAAAGGTTCCACCGAGATTCGAACTCGGATCGCTGGATTCAGAGTCCAGAATGCTAACCGTTACACCATTTTTTTTTTTTTTTTTTTTTTTTTTTTTTTTTTTTTTTTTTTATTAAACGGGAACCAGAGCTTAAATCTGGCGCCTTAGACCGCTTTTTTTTTTTTTTCCCTTTCGGGAACCAGAGCTTAAATCTGGCGCCTTAGACCGATTTTTTTTTTTTTCCTAATCTCTCCCTCTTCAGGCGTTGGCGCCTAACAAATAATTCCCAAAAAATTAAACAACTGACCTAAAAAAAAAAAAAAATCTAATGCCACCGCCACTTTTGTCCCTATCCTATAACTAAAAATTTCCCCAAGGGATCTTTTCTTTCTTTTCCCTTTTTTTTTTATTTTTCTATTTTTTAAATTCTTTGTCTCTTGGGTCTAGTGGTAGCATTTCTTTTCGTATGTACTCTTTTTAGTTAATGTATTACATTTTTCTGAATCTTATTATTATTATATTCTTTTCATTGCTTTCTTCTTTTCCCTTTTTGATTAGTTTTACGATTTGTGTAATACGTACAAATCGTTATTCCTTTGTATTTTTATCCTATACCCATCCGCTCAAAAATAATCTTCAACATGTTTCCATATTTATTTTTATGATCTTTATACTGTAGTCTGTGATACAGTGCACATTTCACAAAAAGGAGAAAGTCTACGGTATCCGTAGTACCCAAACCATTTACAACATAGCTGACATATTGTCCCAATAACCAATGGACGGAATTATTTTTTGTCCTGGGAAAGTACTTCGTGTCCGGTCTAAGAATCGTCATTGGTGTAAAATTTTCTGTTGAAGATCTTGTCAGAAAAGCCAACTGTTCCCTTACCCAATTGAAGTTTTGCATATTGCCAGCACAAGTAAACCTGTGTAGTAATGTGTCTATGAGATGACATGTAGAGCATAGGTCTGTCTCGCTAATTCTGATTGCATACAATCTTTCGTTCGTGCTGACGATATTGTTAACTGCTTTGTACCACGCTGTTACTACATCGGATGACATACCACTCATTCTGATGTTACTCCATATAATGTTCCAATTGAATTGCGGAAATTTTTTCTCTATTTTGTTTTTCCCTTCAGTTTCTTTTCTGTAGACCATTATGTCACGTGCTGTTATTTCCGTCGAAGTGTTTATGGCGGTACAGAGATAACTCCTTTCGACGTAGTACGTCCTTATGTGAAGAAGCTGACGATTAATTTTTTGAACATCGACTGGTGCTGTAAGACTGGCTGGCCTGACAACCTGGAATAACTTTGCAGTGATGCTCTGTGGGGTTTCCTTGATAATGGCGGCAGTCCGCTTGATGTAGAGTGCGGAGGACTTGTTCTTTATATCCACCAGTCCTAAACCTCCATTCTTTGGGTCAAGTGTTGCTGTCCGTGCATCTACTCTAAACACTTCTCCCCTCCATAGGTAATTCGTGACGGTTGACATAATTTTTTTAGCAATCATTTTGGGAAGTGGGAATAACTGCGCAGTGTAGTAGGCTTTTGAGAGTATACAGTCGTTTATTAACCTTACTCTTAGCACTTGGTTGAGATTACGATACACGTATTCTCTTGCAGCTCCTAGTATTTCTCCAGAAGTGTTTCTCCAATTAATTGCTGCCATCTTTATTGTGCAAGGATTCAAAGTAATTCCCAGCGTTTTACACTGACTAACGGATCCTGCCCAGACGAGAGTAATTTGATTAAACCCTCTCAGATTTAACAGTTTACTTTTGTTTTCATTTGTTGCTGCGCCCGAGACTAGACAGTACTTTTTAATAAGTACTTCTAAGTTCGAAACGTCATCTTGATTCCTCACCACCACCCCGACATCATCAGCATATGCTCTTATGACAGTCCGCTCTCCTGACAGGGTTAGTCCTGTTAGTCGGTTATGTACATGTAGTAGGAAGGGTTCCAAGGAAAGCACAAACAGAAGCATAGAGAGCGGACTACCTTGTGGAACGCCTCTTCTTATGTGTATTGGTTTCGTCCTTTGACCATTAACCGATATTTTTGCACTGATTCCTGTGGCAATGTTCTTAATGACTGCTAGACTTCTTTCTTGGAAACCCATTTTTTCCATGGTTTTAAAAAGGTATCTGTGATCTACTCTGTCGAAAGCTTTATGGAAATCGATGAAAAGGAGTGCACATTTAATACTGGTGACGGAGGTGACGGCTATGATGTCTCGGTATTCTGCTATGGTATTAAATATTGTTCTGCCCTGTACACACGACTGATGTTGGCTGATAATTTTCTTAGTTAGATGTGAAACTCTGTTTTTAACTATTCGAGAAACTATTTTGTAGTCTGAGTTGAGCAAGGAGATAGGACGAAAGTTATTTAGGTGTTTCTTTGCATTATTCTTAGGAATTAGTACTATTGTACTGTCTTTAAATTCTGAAGGTATCGGTTTTCCTTGAAGGATTTCATTCATCATCTGCGTAAACTTCCGACCGATTATCGGCCAGAAACGGATATAAAATTCGACTGGTAGTCCATCCGGTCCAGGTGATTTTTTTAATGGAGAATGGCATATTATTTGATGGATTTCGTCTTCGTCAATTTCAGTTACAAGTTCTTCATTTTCTTCTGTAGATATCCGTGAGTCTACAATATCAAGATAGTTGGTGAGGGCGTCTTCATCTATCCGATCTTCCGAGTACAGTTCTTTATAATACTTGTTAATCTCTGCAACGATATCCTTCTGAATCTTGAGAGTCGCGCCATTAACAGTTTGTAGTTCGTCAATGAACGTACGCCGTCTATTCTTGGCGTGTCTCAAAAGATGGTAAAGAGAAGTTGTTTCTTCCTGGGATACTGATTTGGCCTTGGATTTCACTTGCAGACCTTCCATTTGCTTTCTCTTTATTGTGAGCAATTTCGCCTTAATTTTTTTGATATCTCCTAGTCTGATTGTGGAGGTATTGGCGAGATCATATAAATTCCGCAGGACTGCGTAATAAAATTCTATGGAGTTTTTTAAATCGCGTGATCGTTGTATACTGTACTGAATAATAACTTTTCTCAATTTCGGTTTGGCTTTGAGACACCACCATTCAGTCACTGACGTATATCTATTGATCGAACGCAGGCACATTTCCCATGCTTCCTTTATACATTCGTCAATTTCATCGTCTCTCAAAACTGAAATATTCAGGTTCCATTGACCTCTGTAACGATGAGTCGGTTGTTTGTTTAAATTTATAGTAGCAAGCATGGTGCTGTGGTCAGAAAAATATACCGGGATGGTTTCGACTTTAATTAAAGATGATTCCAGTGTATGTGAGACATAAATCCTGTCAATCCGACTACGGGATTGTGAAGTCACGTAAGTAAACTCAACATACGTGGAATGTTTAACTTCCCAGGTATCTTTTAGTCTTAAATGAGTAATTAGCTGTTTTAATTCATGACATCCATTAAAATTGGGGGTCTGATCTTTCTTGTTCAGCACACAATTGTAATCGCCTCCAAATATAACATCTTGTGGATTTTTCCTTAGTAAATAAATAACTTCCTCTTTAAAAAAGGCTGCTCTCTCTACCCTATTGGAAGTGCCTGAAGGGGCGTACAGATTGATGAGGGTGACACCTAGTACCTGGATACCAATCCCTCGACCAGATTCTAAAATTTCTATATTTGTAACTGGAATGCCTTCTTTAACCAAAATTGCTGTCCCCACATTGGTTTCAAGTGATACATTCAAGATTTCTACATAACCCACTATTTTAAGATTTGTTATTGCTACTTCTTGTAAGAGAGCTATGTCTGTAGAAGATTGATATAAAAAGTCCTTCAGAGCAGCAATCTTCGTGTCTGATTGGATCTTATTTATATTAATAGTAGCTACAGTGTAAGCTTGCATGATTAGGTAAGCAAGAGATAAGCAAACTTATATTAACCTAAATTAAATATTTCAACAAGGATTAAACTGTTTAAAACCAATTCTAATCTAAAGTTACTTAAATGTATAAATATTATATCGAAAAAGCTGGATGGATATGAAACAGCTGAAAGTTTGCAATCAAAATAAAACAGAAAATAACAAAACATGTCATTATTATAAGCACACCGTTTGAAATGCATGCTAAGTTTTTCCTCTAGACACCGATTCTTGGGATTCATCTGTTTGATTACTATGTGGGGTATCTGGTAGAGAGTCATTTTTTGCGTGTTCTGGGGATGAATCTGCAGTGATAATTTCATATTTTATATTACGTGGCTTCTGACCGCTTCTCGTGGGTTGTTGTTTGCCTTGATTTCGAGTGACTTTCAGGTTCGGTTGCGGCTTTACTCGGCGGCGGTGGCCTTCCTGAGTCGCCGGCACCTCCTTCACAGTTTCCTTGTTTACGTCCGCTGGTTGCGAGGGACGCTCAGGCGGGGCCTGGCGGCCACTGCCGCCCTGCTGTTCGCGCTCACGCGCGGCGGCTGTCACCGCGGCCGCGGCGTCTTCTTGCTGTTTTCCTGCTTCCTCTGTTTCCTCTACTTCTGCCGGCTCGTCGGAGTTTACTTCTTTCTCCTCCGCCCCAGGCAGAATCGTGACAGGTTCGTCTACTACCGCACCTTTTTCTTCTTCATCCAATGCCATGGACTCTTTCACTGCAGTCTCCACTTCCATAGCAATGTTTGCTGTAGGCTCTGCTTCTCCCGCTTCGCACTGCTTTTGTTTGCGAACGGGAAGAGTGCAAGAGGAATCATCATCAGATCGATCTTCCGTTGTTTCTAGCGGTCTTTTTTTTGGTTGCTGGTCATTTTCTCGGACTGATTGACTATAATTTGCAGGTGTCTTCAAGGGTGGAAATTCCTTATCATCAACTATGGTCTTATCGATGTTACTTTCCGTTACGTCAGGAGCAGAGGAGGGTAGCCCAGTGGGGGGCATCACCTCACCAAGGGTGAGCCGTTGCCGCTTTACATAATTGCTTTTAAGTACAGTGAACCGGCGTGGACACTCTAACCTAAAATGACCAGATTCATTACATATCTGACAAGTTGGTTCTTGTCCTGAATACACAATGTGTGCTTTATATCCGTGGACTGTCATATATGACGGAATATTAGTCTTGACATCCATTTCTACAGCACGTATACCATTATAACACTGTAGTTTGTAATGCTTTGACCACCTTTCATTTTCAATCGAGAGCACGTCACCATACTTGGAAAGTGCCTCCTTAATTAAAATATTATCCATTTCTATCGGTAAATTTAAAACTCTAACTTTAATATACTTGGTATCAGCTTTTCTAATGGAAACCTTGCTTTTGGAACCATCTCTATGCTCAAACTCAACAGAGCTACCCCACTTTCCCAAAATTTTATCAATAGTCGCAGAAGTAAAAAACTTAATAAAAAGACAGTATTCATCAGCATCTAACTGAGTGGTATGTGCAACATCATTATCAATGCCCATTACCTCATACAGCCAATCCAGGATTTCAAGTGCAGTTGGTTGAACATGACGGGTTTCTTTCTGGAACGACAAAATCAGTGTGTTCTTCCTCAGGGAATCAGCCATGATGTTTCAGCAGCGTAGAGATTTCGGTGAAAACCGAGATCCCGCCAATAGGCGAAACGTACACGTACAGCAAGCGTATAGACGCACTTCCACAAATGACAGATATATACACTCACAGAAATAACAATTCACTGAACGTAAACAAACACACACGAGAAGCTAAGTTACGCGCAGCACTAGCAGGCAGGTCTTCACTCGACGGCAGCTAGACGGCGAATGAATAGGTTAATAAATGGTAAAATTCGTTGTCAGCCATGGAACCTCACGTCGTAGACACACTCGAATATGCTGTTATTAGTTTCCTCACATAATTCGGACTTACAGTTTGAAGTTTTTAATGTACATAACACTATTTCACTTTTCAATAACTTTTCGTAGGTTTGTTTGCAAATTGGAGCTAATTATTGCCGACCTCTCTGCGATAAAGTAAGTGAAAGCGACATATGAGAAGTTGGCTGAATGTAGCAGTATGCAAGCAGATCCTCTGGTAGCTCAGTTGGTAGAGCGGTGGACTGTAGTGGAAGGTTCACAGATATCCATAGGTCGCTGGTTCAAATCCGGCCCAGAGGACTCTTTTTCTAAACGGAGGAGCAAAGATGCCCCAGAATGTGGCTGCTGAAGAAAACAGTTCTCTTTGTCGTAAGGTTTTAAAACAAAGCAGATTTTTTGCTCCTCTCGTAACATATACTTTTTAATGCTGGCTTTTTACTGCTTATCAAGAAAAAACTGCTTTACGTCACAGGCAATATTAGTGTAATTCGCTATAACGGCCACACACCCACATTACATCTTTTTACGAAGGCCATGTTTTGCATGAATCTATAAATTATTTTCCCTTACATGTACTGCTAATTGCATGACGAGAAAGCTTTTCCTATTGAAAATTTTATCTAAACAAAGGTTCCACCGAGATTCGAACTCGGATCGCTGGATTCAGAGTCCAGAGTGCTAACCGTTACACCATGGAACCTCACGTCGTAGACACACTCGAATATGCTGTTATTAGTTTCCTCACATAATTCGGACTTACAGTTTGAAGTTTTTAATGTACATAACACTATTTCACTTTTCAATAACTTTTCGTAGGTTTGTTTGCAAATTGGAGCTAATTATTGCCGACCTCTCTGCGATAAAGTAAGTGAAAGCGACATATGAGAAGTTGGCTGCATGTAGCAGTATGCAAGCAGATACTCTGGTAGCTCAGTTGGTAGAGCGGTGGACTGTAGTGGAAGGTTCACAGATATCCATAGGTCGCTGGTTCAAATCCGGCCCAGAGGACTCTTTTTCTAAACGGAGGAGCAAAGATGCCCCAGAATGTGGCTGCTGAAGAAAACAGTTCTCTTTGTCGTAAGGTTTTAAAACAAAGCAGATTTTTTGCTCCTCTCGTAACATATACTTTTTAATGCTGGCTTTTTACTGCTTATCAAGAAAAAACTGCTTTACGTCACAGGCAATATTAGTGTAATTCGCTATAACGGCCACACACCCACATTACATCTTTTTACGAAGGCCATGTTTTGCATGAATCTATAAATTATTTTCCCTTACATGTACTGCTAATTGCATGACGAGAAAGCTTTTCCTATTGAAAATTTTATCTAAACAAAGGTTCCACCGAGATTCGAACTCGGATCGCTGGATTCAGAGTCCAGAGTGCTAACCGTTACACCATGGAACCTCACGTCGTAGACACACTCGAATATGCTGTTATTAGTTTCCTCACATAATTCGGACTTACAGTTTGAAGTTTTTAATGTACATAACACTATTTCACTTTTCAATAACTTTTCGTAGGTTTGTTTGCAAATTGGAGCTAATTATTGCCGACCTCTCTGCGATAAAGTAAGTGAAAGCGACATATGAGAAGTTGGCTGCATGTAGCAGTATGCAAGCAGATCCTTTGGTAGCTCAGTTGGTAGAGCGGTGGACTGTAGTGGAAGGTTCACAGATATCCATAGGTCGCTGGTTCAAATCCGGCCCAGAGGACTCTTTTTCTAAACGGAGGAGCAAAGATGCCCCAGAATGTGGCTGCTGAAGAAAACAGTTCTCTTTGTCGTAAGGTTTTAAAACAAAGCAGATTTTTTGCTCCTCTCGTAACATATACTTTTTAATGCTGGCTTTTTACTGCTTATCAAGAAAAAACTGCTTTACGTCACAGGCAATATTAGTGTAATTCGCTATAACGGCCACACACCCACATTACATCTTTTTACGAAGGCCATGTTTTGCATGAATCTATAAATTATTTTCCCTTACATGTACTGCTAATTGCATGACGAGAAAGCTTTTCCTATTGAAAATTTTATCTAAACAAAGGTTCCACCGAGATTCGAACTCGGATCGCTGGATTCAGAGTCCAGAGTGCTAACCGTTACACCATGGAACCTCACGTCGTAGACACACTCGAATATGCTGTTATTAGTTTCCTCACATAATTCGGACTTACAGTTTGAAGTTTTTAATGTACATAACACTATTTCACTTTTCAATAACTTTTCGTAGGTTTGTTTGCAAATTGGAGCTAATTATTGCCGACCTCTCTGCGATAAAGTAAGTGAAAGCGACATATGAGAAGTTGGCTGCATGTAGCAGTATGCAAGCAGATCCTCTGGTAGCTCAGTTGGTAGAGCGGTGGACTGTAGTGGAAGGTTCACAGATATCCATAGGTCGCTGGTTCAAATCCGGCCCAGAGGACTCTTTTTCTAAACGGAGGAGCAAAGATGCCCCAGAATGTGGCTGCTGAAGAAAACAGTTCTCTTTGTCGTAAGGTTTTAAAACAAAGCAGATTTTTTGCTCCTCTCGTAACATATACTTTTTAATGCTGGCTTTTTACTGCTTATCAAGAAAAAACTGCTTTACGTCACAGGCAATATTAGTGTAATTCGCTATAACGGCCACACACCCACATTACATCTTTTTACGAAGGCCATGTTTTGCATGAATCTATAAATTATTTTCCCTTACATGTACTGCTAATTGCATGACGAGAAAGCTTTTCCTATTGAAAATTTTATCTAAACAAAGGTTCCACCGAGATTCGAACTCGGATCGCTGGATTCAGAGTCCAGAGTGCTAACCGTTACACCATGGAACCTCACGTCGTAGACACACTCGAATATGCTGTTATTAGTTTCCTCACATAATTCGGACTTACAGTTTGAAGTTTTTAATGTACATAACACTATTTCACTTTTCAATAACTTTTCGTAGGTTTGTTTGCAAATTGGAGCTAATTATTGCCGACCTCTCTGCGATAAAGTAAGTGAAAGCGACATATGAGAAGTTGGCTGCATGTAGCAGTATGCAAGCAGATCCTCTGGTAGCTCAGTTGGTAGAGCGGTGGACTGTAGTGGAAGGTTCACAGATATCCATAGGTCGCTGGTTCAAATCCGGCCCAGAGGACTCTTTTTCTAAACGGAGGAGCAAAGATGCCCCAGAATGTGGCTGCTGAAGAAAACAGTTCTCTTTGTCGTAAGGTTTTAAAACAAAGCAGATTTTTTGCTCCTCTCGTAACATATACTTTTTAATGCTGGCTTTTTACTGCTTATCAAGAAAAAACTGCTTTACGTCACAGGCAATATTAGTGTAATTCGCTATAACGGCCACACACCCACATTACATCTTTTTACGAAGGCCATGTTTTGCATGAATCTATAAATTATTTTCCCTTACATGTACTGCTAATTGCATGACGAGAAAGCTTTTCCTATTGAAAATTTTATCTAAACAAAGGTTCCACCGAGATTCGAACTCGGATCGCTGGATTCAGAGTCCAGAGTGCTAACCGTTACACCATGGAACCTCACGTCGTAGACACACTCGAATATGCTGTTATTAGTTTCCTCACATAATTCGGACTTACAGTTTGAAGTTTTTAATGTACATAACACTATTTCACTTTTCAATAACTTTTCGTAGGTTTGTTTGCAAATTGGAGCTAATTATTGCCGACCTCTCTGCGATAAAGTAAGTGAAAGCGACATATGAGAAGTTGGCTGCATGTAGCAGTATGCAAGCAGATCCTCTGGTAGCTCAGTTGGTAGAGCGGTGGACTGTAGTGGAAGGTTCACAGATATCCATAGGTCGCTGGTTCAAATCCGGCCCAGAGGACTCTTTTTCTAAACGGAGGAGCAAAGATGCCCCAGAATGTGGCTGCTGAAGAAAACAGTTCTCTTTGTCGTAAGGTTTTAAAACAAAGCAGATTTTTTGCTCCTCTCGTAACATATACTTTTTAATGCTGGCTTTTTACTGCTTATCAAGAAAAAACTGCTTTACGTCACAGGCAATATTAGTGTAATTCGCTATAACGGCCACACACCCACATTACATCTTTTTACGAAGGCCATGTTTTGCATGAATCTATAAATTATTTTCCCTTACATGTACTGCTAATTGCATGACGAGAAAGCTTTTCCTATTGAAAATTTTATCTAAACAAAGGTTCCACCGAGATTCGAACTCGGATCGCTGGATTCAGAGTCCAGAGTGCTAACCGTTACACCATGGAACCTCACGTCGTAGACACACTCGAATATGCTGTTATTAGTTTCCTCACATAATTCGGACTTACAGTTTGAAGTTTTTAATGTACATAACACTATTTCACTTTTCAATAACTTTTCGTAGGTTTGTTTGCAAATTGGAGCTAATTATTGCCGACCTCTCTGCGATAAAGTAAGTGAAAGCGACATATGAGAAGTTGGCTGCATGTAGCAGTATGCAAGCAGATCCTCTGGTAGCTCAGTTGGTAGAGCGGTGGACTGTAGTGGAAGGTTCACAGATATCCATAGGTCGCTGGTTCAAATCCGGCCCAGAGGACTCTTTTTCTAAACGGAGGAGCAAAGATGCCCCAGAATGTGGCTGCTGAAGAAAACAGTTCTCTTTGTCGTAAGGTTTTAAAACAAAGCAGATTTTTTGCTCCTCTCGTAACATATACTTTTTAATGCTGGCTTTTTACTGCTTATCAAGAAAAAACTGCTTTACGTCACAGGCAATATTAGTGTAATTCGCTATAACGGCCACACACCCACATTACATCTTTTTACGAAGGCCATGTTTTGCATGAATCTATAAATTATTTTCCCTTACATGTACTGCTAATTGCATGACGAGAAAGCTTTTCCTATTGAAAATTTTATCTAAACAAAGGTTCCACCGAGATTCGAACTCGGATCGCTGGATTCAGAGTCCAGAGTGCTAACCGTTACACCATGGAACCTCACGTCGTAGACACACTCGAATATGCTGTTATTAGTTTCCTCACATAATTCGGACTTACAGTTTGAAGTTTTTAATGTACATAACACTATTTCACTTTTCAATAACTTTTCGTAGGTTTGTTTGCAAATTGGAGCTAATTATTGCCGACCTCTCTGCGATAAAGTAAGTGAAAGCGACATATGAGAAGTTGGCTGCATGTAGCAGTATGCAAGCAGATCCTCTGGTAGCTCAGTTGGTAGAGCGGTGGACTGTAGTGGAAGGTTCACAGATATCCATAGGTCGCTGGTTCAAATCCGGCCCAGAGGACTCTTTTTCTAAACGGAGGAGCAAAGATGCCCCAGAATGTGGCTGCTGAAGAAAACAGTTCTCTTTGTCGTAAGGTTTTAAAACAAAGCAGATTTTTTGCTCCTCTCGTAACATATACTTTTTAATGCTGGCTTTTTACTGCTTATCAAGAAAAAACTGCTTTACGTCACAGGCAATATTAGTGTAATTCGCTATAACGGCCACACACCCACATTACATCTTTTTACGAAGGCCATGTTTTGCATGAATCTATAAATTATTTTCCCTGACATGTACTGCTAATTGCATGACGAGAAAGCTTTTCCTATTGAAAATTTTATCTAAACAAAGGTTCCACCGAGATTCGAACTCGGATCGCTGGATTCAGAGTCCAGAGTGCTAACCGTTACACCATGGAACCTCACGTCGTAGACACACTCGAATATGCTGTTATTAGTTTCCTCACATAATTCGGACTTACAGTTTGAAGTTTTTAATGTACATAACACTATTTCACTTTTCAATAACTTTTCGTAGGTTTGTTTGCAAATTGGAGCTAATTATTGCCGACCTCTCTGCGATAAAGTAAGTGAAAGCGACATATGAGAAGTTGGCTGCATGTAGCAGTATGCAAGCAGATCCTCTGGTAGCTCAGTTGGTAGAGCGGTGGACTGTAGTGGAAGGTTCACAGATATCCATAGGTCGCTGGTTCAAATCCGGCCCAGAGGACTCTTTTTCTAAACGGAGGAGCAAAGATGCCGCAGAATGTGGCTGCTGAAGAAAACAGTTCTCTTTGTCGTAAGGTTTTAAAAGAAAGCAGATTTTTTGCTCCTCTCGTAACATATACTTTTTAATGCTGGCTTTTTACTGCTTATCAAGAAAAAACTGCTTTACGTCACAGGCAATATTAGTGTAATTCGCTATAACGGCCACACACCCACATTACATCTTTTTACGAAGGCCATGTTTTGCATGAATCTATAAATTATTTTCCCTTACATGTACTGCTAATTGCATGACGAGAAAGCTTTTCCTATTGAAAATTTTATCTAAACAAAGGTTCCACCGAGATTCGAACTCGGATCGCTGGATTCAGAGTCCAGAGTGCTAACCGTTACACCATGGAACCTCACGTCGTAGACACACTCGAATATGCTGTTATTAGTTTCCTCACATAATTCGGACTTACAGTTTGAAGTTTTTAATGTACATAACACTATTTCACTTTTCAATAACTTTTCGTAGGTTTGTTTGCAAATTGGAGCTAATTATTGCCGACCTCTCTGCGATAAAGTAAGTGAAAGCGACATATGAGAAGTTGGCTGCATGTAGCAGTATGCAAGCAGATCCTCTGGTAGCTCAGTTGGTAGAGCGGTGGACTGTAGTGGAAGGTTCACAGATATCCATAGGTCGCTGGTTCAAATCCGGCCCAGAGGACTCTTTTTCTAAACGGAGGAGCAAAGATGCCCCAGAATGTGGCTGCTGAAGAAAACAGTTCTCTTTGTCGTAAGGTTTTAAAACAAAGCAGATTTTTTGCTCCTCTCGTAACATATACTTTTTAATGCTGGCTTTTTACTGCTTATCAAGAAAAAACTGCTTTACGTCACAGGCAATATTAGTGTAATTCGCTATAACGGCCACACACCCACATTACATCTTTTTACGAAGGCCATGTTTTGCATGAATCTATAAATTATTTTCCCTTACATGTACTGCTAATTGCATGACGAGAAAGCTTTTCCTATTGAAAATTTTATCTAAACAAAGGTTCCACCGAGATTCGAACTCGGATCGCTGGATTCAGAGTCCAGAGTGCTAACCGTTACACCATGGAACCTCACGTCGTAGACACACTCGAATATGCTGTTATTAGTTTCCTCACATAATTCGGACTTACAGTTTGAAGTTTTTAATGTACATAACACTATTTCACTTTTCAATAACTTTTCGTAGGTTTGTATGCAAATTGGAGCTAATTATTGCCGACCTCTCTGCGATAAAGTAAGTGAAAGCGACATATGAGAAGTTGGCCGCATGTAGCAGTATGCAAGCAGATCCTCTGGTAGATCAGTTGGTAGAGCGGTGGACTGTAGTGGAAGGTTCACAGATATCCATAGGTCGCTGGTTCAAATCCGGCCCAGAGGACTCTTTTTCTAAACGGAGGAGCAAAGATGCCCCAGAATGTGGCTGCTGAAGAAAACAGTTCTCTTTGTCGTAAGGTTTTAAAACAAAGCAGATTTTTTGCTCCTCTCGTAACATATACTTTTTAATGCTGGCTTTTTACTGCTTATCAAGAAAAAACTGCTTTACGTCACAGGCAATATTAGTGTAATTCGCTATAACGGCCACACACCCACATTACATCTTTTTACGAAGGCCATGTTTTGCATGAATCTATAAATTATTTTCCCTTACATGTACTGCTAATTGCATGACGAGAAAGCTTTTCCTATTGAAAATTTTATCTAAACAAAGGTTCCACCGAGATTCGAACTCGGATCGCTGGATTCAGAGTCCAGAGTGCTAACCGTTACACCATGGAACCTCACGTCGTAGACACACTCGAATATGCTGTTATTAGTTTCCTCACATAATTTGGACTTACAGTTTGAAGTTTTTAATGTACATAACACTATTTCACTTTTCAATAACTTTTCGTAGGTTTGTTTGCAAATTGGAGCTAATTATTGCCGACCTCTCTGCGATAAAGTAAGTGAAAGCGACATATGAGAAGTTGGCTGCATGTAGCAGTATGCAAGCAGATCCTCTGGTAGCTCAGTTGGTAGAGCGGTGGACTGTAGTGGAAGGTTCACAGATATCCATAGGTCGCTGGTTCAAATCCGGCCCAGAGGACTCTTTTTCTAAACGGAGGAGCAAAGATGCCCCAGAATGTGGCTGCTGAAGAAAACAGTTCTCTTTGTCGTAAGGTTTTAAAACAAAGCAGATTTTTTGCTCCTCTCGTAACATATACTTTTTAATGCTGGCTTTTTACTGCTTATCAAGAAAAAACTGCTTTACGTCACAGGCAATATTAGTGTAATTCGCTATAACGGCCACACACCCACATTACATCTTTTTACGAAGGCCATGTTTTGCATGAATCTATAAATTATTTTCCCTTACATGTACTGCTAATTGCATGACGAGAAAGCTTTTCCTATTGAAAATTTTATCTAAACAAAGGTTCCACCGAGATTCGAACTCGGATCGCTGGATTCAGAGTCCAGAGTGCTAACCGTTTCACCATGGAACCTCACGTCGTAGACACACTCGAATATGCTGTTATTAGTTTCCTCACATAATTCGGACTTACAGTTTGAAGTTTTTAATGTACATAACACTATTTCACTTTTCAATAACTTTTCGTAGGTTTGTTTGCAAATTGGAGCTAATTATTGCCGACCTCTCTGCGATAAAGTAAGTGAAAGCGACATATGAGAAGTTGGCTGCATGTAGCAGTATGCAAGCAGATCCTCTGGTAGCTCAGTTGGTAGAGCGGTGGACTGTAGTAGAAGGTTCACAGATATCCATAGGTCGCTGGTTCAAATCCGGCCCAGAGGACTCTTTTTCTAAACGGAGGAGCAAAGATGCCCCAGAATGTGGCTGCTGAAGAAAACAGTTCTCTTTGTCGTAAGGTTTTAAAACAAAGCAGATTTTTTGCTCCTCTCGTAACATATACTTTTTAATGCTGGCTTTTTACTGCTTATCAAGAAAAAACTGCTTTACGTCACAGGCAATATTAGTGTAATTCGCTATAACGGCCACACACCCACATTACATCTTTTTACGAAGGCCATGTTTTGCATGAATCTATAAATTATTTTCCCTTACATGTACTGCTAATTGCATGACGAGAAAGCTTTTCCTATTGAAAATTTTATCTAAACAAAGGTTCCACCGAGATTCGAACTCGGATCGCTGGATTCAGAGTCCAGAGTGCTAACCGTTACACCATGGAACCTCACGTCGTAGACACACTCGAATATGCTGTTATTAGTTTCCTCACATAATTCGGACTTACAGTTTGAAGTTTTTAATGTACATAACACTATTTCACTTTTCAATAACTTTTCGTAGGTTTGTTTGCAAATTGGAGCTAATTATTGCCGACCTCTCTGCGATAAAGTAAGTGAAAGCGACATATGAGAAGTTGGCTGCATGTAGCAGTATGCAAGCAGATCCTCTGGTAGCTCAGTTGGTAGAGCGGTGGACTGTAGTGGAAGGTTCACAGATATCCATAGGTCGCTGGTTCAAATCCGGCCCAGAGGACTCTTTTTCTAAACGGAGGAGCAAAGATGCCCCAGAATGTGGCTGCTGAAGAAAACAGTTCTCTTTGTCGTAAGGTTTTAAAACAAAGCAGATTTTTTGCTCCTCTCGTAACATATACTTTTTAATGCTGGCTTTTTACTGCTTATCAAGAAAAAACTGCTTTACGTCACAGGCAATATTAGTGTAATTCGCTATAACGGCCACACACCCACATTACATCTTTTTACGAAGGCCATGTTTTGCATGAATCTATAAATTATTTTCCCTTACATGTACTGCTAATTGCATGACGAGAAAGCTTTTCCTATTGAAAATTTTATCTAAACAAAGGTTCCACCGAGATTCGAACTCGGATCGCTGGATTCAAAGTCCAGAGTGCTAACCGTTACACCATTTTTTTTTTTTTTTTTTTTATTAAATTTGGCTGCTGAAGAAAACAGTTCTCCTTGTCGTAAGGTTTTAAAAGAAAGCAGATTTTTTGCTCCTCTCGTAACATATAGTTTTTAAAGCTTGTACTCAGTTTCTACTGCTAATAAAGAAAACAATGCTTTACGTCACAGGCAATATTCGAGTAATTCGCTATAACGGCCACACACCCACATTAAACGTTTAACGAAGGTCATATTTTGTATGAATCTATAAATTATTTCCCCTTACGTGTACTGCTAATTCCATGACAAGAATGCTTTTCCTATTGAAAATTTTATCTAAACAAAGGTTCCACCGAGATTCGAACTCGGATCGCTGGATTCAGAGTCCAGAGTGCTAACCGTTACACCATTTTTTTTTTTTTTTTTTTTTTTTTTCTTCAAGTTTAGTTCCAATCCTGACAAAACCTGCCGACATAAGATAGAAAAATTTTTTCCGTTCCGGTACCGGGAATCGAACTCGAGCCTCCTGGGTGAAAGCCAGGTATCCTAGCCACTTTTTTTTTTTTTTTTTTTTTTTTTTTTTTTTAGTTTTTCTTTTTTTTTCGAACTCGGATCGCTGGATTCAGAGTCCAGAGTGCTAACCGTTACACCATTTTTTTTTTTTTTTTTTTTTTTTTTTTTTTAATGACCCCGACGTGATATGAACACGCAACCTTCTGATCTGGAGTCAGACGCGCTACCGTTGCGCCACTTTTTTTTTTTTTTACCAGAGCTTAAATCTGGCGCCTTAGACCGCTTTTTTTTTTTTTTTTTTTTTTTTTTTTTTTGGTACTAACTCGGATCGCTGGATTCAGAGTCCAGAGTGCTAACCGTTACACCATTTTTTTTTAACCAATTGCGCCTCTTTTTTTTTGTTTTTTATAATTTTTTTTTTATTTTTTTTTTTTCTCCCTAATCTCTCCCTCTTCAGGCGTTGGCGCCTAACAAGTAAATTCCCAAAAAACTAAACAACTAACCTAAAAAGAAAAAAAAAAAATCTAATGCCACCGCCACTTGTGACCCTATCCGCTAACTAAATATTGCCCCCAAGGGATCTTTTCTTTCTTGTCCCTTTTTTTTTTTTTAATGTTTCTATTTTTTAAATTCTTCTTCTCTGGGGTCTAGTGGCTTCATTTCTTATCGTATGTACTCTATTTAGTTCATGCATTACATTTTTCTGAATTTTATCTCTATTTTTTTCATTGTTTTTCTATCTGTGATTTTTTATTAGTTTTACGTTCTGCTTAATACGTACCAATCGTTATTCCTTTGTAGTTTTATCCTATACCCATCCGCTCAAAAATAATCTTCAACATGTTTCCATATTTGTTTTTATGATCTTTATACTGGAGTCTTTGATACAGTGCACATTTCATAAAAAGGAGAAAGTCTACGGTATCGGTAGTACCCAAACCATTTACAACATAGCTGACATACTGTCCCAATAACCAATAAACGGAGTTATTTTTTATCCTGGGAAAGTACTTTGTGTCCGGTCTGAGAATCGTCATTGGTGTAAAATTTTCTTTTGAAGATCTTGTCAGAAAAGCCATCTGTTCCCTTATCCAATTGAAGTTTTGCATATTGCCAGCACAAGTAAACCTGTGTAGTAATGTGTCTATGAGATGACATGTAGAGCATAGGTCCGTCTCGCTAATTCTGATTGCATACAATCTTTCGTTCGTGCTGACAATATTGTTAACTGCTTTGTACCACGCTGTTACTACATCGGATGACATACCACTCATTCTGATGTTGCTCCATATAATGTTCCAATTGAATTGCGGGAATTTTTTCTCTATTTTGTTTTTCCCTTCAGTTTCTTTTCTGTAGACCATGATGTCACGTGCTGTTATTTCCGTCGAATTGTTTATGGCGGTACAGAGATAACTCCTTTCGACGTAGTACGTCCTTATGTGAAGAAGCTGACGATTTATTTTTTGAACATCGACAGGTGCTGTAAGACTGGCTGGCCTGACAACCTGGAAGAGCTTTGCAGTGATGCTCTGTGGGGTTTCCTTGATAATGGCGGCAGTCCGCTTGATGTAGAGTGCGGAGGACTTGTTCTTTATATCCACCAGACCTAAACCTCCATTCTTTGGGTCAAGTGTTGCTGTCCGTGCATCCACTCTAAACACTTCTCCCCTCCATAAGTAATTCGTCACGGTTGACATAATTTTTGTAGCAATCATTTTGGGAAGTGGGAATAACTGCGCAGTGTAGTAGGCTTTTGAGAGTATACAGTCGTTTATTAGCCTTACTCTTAACACTTGGTTGAGATTTCGGTACAGGTATTCTCTTGCGGCTCCTTGTATTTCTCCAGAAGTGTTTCTCCAGTTAAGTGCTGCCATCTTTATTGTACATGGATTCAGAGTAATTCCCAGCGTTTTACACTGACTAACGGATCCTGCCCAGGCGAGAGTAATTTGATTAAACCCTCGCAGATTTAACAGTTTACTTTTGTTTTCATTTGTTGCTGCGCCCGAGACTAGACAGTACTTTTTAATAAGTACTTCTAAGTTCGAAACGTCATCATGATTCCTCACCACCACCCCGACATCATCAGCATATGCTCGTATGACAGTCCGCTGTCCTGACAGAGTTAGTCCTGTTAGTCGGTTATGTACATGTAGTAGGAAGGGTTCCAAGGAAAGCACAAACAGAAGCATAGAGAGCGGACTACCTTGTGGAACGCCTCTTCTTATGTGTATTGGTTCCGTCCTCTGACCATTAACCGATATTTTTGCACTGATTCCTGTGGCAATGTTCTTAATGACTGCTAGACTTCTTTCTTGGAAACCCATTTTTTCCATGGTTTTAAAAAGGTATCTGTGATCTACTCTGTCGAAAGCTTTATGGAAATCGATGAAAAGGAGTGCACATTTAATACTGGTGACGGAGGTGACGGCTATGATGTCTCGGTATTCCGCTATGGTATTAAATATCGTTCTGCCCTGTACACACGACTGATGTTGGCTGATAAATTTCTTAGTTAGATGTGAAACTCTATTTTTTAATAGTCGAGAAACTATTTTGTAGTCTGAGTTGAGGAGGGAGATAGGACGAAAGTTATTTAGGTGTTTCTTTGCATTATTCTTGGGAATTAGTACTATTGTACTGTCTTTAAATTCTGAGGGTATCGGTTTTCCTTGAAGTATTTCATTTATCACCTGCGTGAACTTACGACCGATAATCGGCCAAAAACGGATATAAAATTCGACTGGTAATCCATCCGGCCCAGGTGATTTTTTTAAAGGAGAATGGCATAGTATTTGATGGATTTCTTCTTCATCAATTTCGGTTACAAGTTCTTCGTTTTCTTCTCGAGATATCCGTGTGTCTACAATATCCAGATAGTTTGTGAGGGCGTCTTCATCTATCCGACCTTCCGAGTACAGTTCCTTGTAATACTTGTTGATCTCTGCAACGATATCCTTCTGAATCTTGAGAGTCGCACCATTAACAGTTTGTAGTTCGTCAATGAAAGTACGCCGTCTATTCTTGGCGTGTCGCAAAAGATGGTAAAGAGAAGTTGTTTCTTCCTGCGATATAGATTTGACCTTGGATTTCACTTGCAGACCTTCCATTTGCTGACTCTTTATTTTGAGTAATTTCGCCTTAATTTTTTTGATATCTCCTAGTCGGATCGTGGAGGTATTGGCGAGATCATATAAATTCCGCAGGACTGCGTAATAAAATTCTATGGAGTTTTTTAAATCGCGTGATCGTTGTGTACTGTACTGAATAATAACTTTTCTCAATTTCGGTTTTGCTTTGAGACACCACCATTCAGTCACTGACGTATATCTATTGATCGAACGCAGGCACATTTCCCATGCTTCCTTTATACAGTCGTCAATTCCATCGTCTCTCAAAACTGAAATATTCAGGTTCCATTGACCTTTGTAACGATGAGTCGGTTGTTTGTTTAAATTTATAGTAGCAAGCATGGTGCTGTGGTCAGAAAAATACACCGGGATGGTTTCGACTTTAATTAAAGATGATTCCAGGGTATGTGAGACATAAATCCTGTCAATCCGACTACGGGATTGTGAAGTCACGTAAGTAAACTCAACATACGTGGAATGCTTAACTTCCCAGGTATCTTTTAGTCTTAAATGAGTAATTAGCTGTTTTAATTCATGACATCCATTAAAATTGGGGGTCTGATCTTTCTTGTTCAGCACACAATTGAAATCGCCTCCAAATATAATATCTTGTGGATTTTTCCTTAGTAAATAAATAACTTCCTCTTTAAAAAAGGCTGCTCTCTCTGCCCTATTGGAAGTGCCTGAAGGGGCGTACAGATTGATGAGGGTGACACCTAGTACCTGGATACCAATCCCTCGACCAGATTCTAACATTTCTATATTTGTAACTGGAATGCCTTCTTTAACCAAAATTGCTGTTCCCACATTGGTTTCAAGTGATACATTCAAGATCTCCACATAACCCACTATTTTAAGATTTGTTATTGCTACTTCTTGCAAGAGAGCTATGTCTGTAGAAGATTGATATAAAAAGTCCTTCAGAGCAGCAATCTTCGTGTCTGATTGGATCTTATTTATATTAATAGTAGCTACAGTGTAAGCTTGCATGATTAGGTTAGCAAAAGATAAGCAACTTTATATTACCTTAAATTAAATATTGCAACAAAGATTACACTGTTTAAAACCAATACCAATCTGAAGTTACTTGAATGTATAAAATTTATATCGAAAAGCTTGATTGATATGAAACACCTGAAAATTTGCAAGCAAAAGAAAACAGAAAAATAACGAAACATGTCATTATTATAAGCACACCGTTTGAAATGCATGCTAAGTTTTTCCTCTAGACACCGATTCTTGGAATTCGTCTGTTTGATTACTATGTGGGGTATCTGGTAGAGAGTCATTTTTTGCGTGTTCTGGGGATGAATCTGCAGTGATAATTTCATATTTTATATTACGCGGCTTCTGACCGCTCCTGGTAGGTTGTTGCTTGCCTTGATTTCGAGTGACTTTCAGGTTCGGTTGAGGCTTTACTCGGCGGCGGTGGCCTTCCTGAGTCGCCGGCACCTCCTTCACAGTTTCCTTGTTTACGTCCGCCGGTTGCGAGGGACGCTCAGGCGGGGCCTGACGGCCACTGCCGCCCTGCTGTTCGCGCTCACGCGCGGCGGCTGTCACCGCGGCCGCGGCGTCTTCTTGCTGTTTTCCTGCTTCCTCTGTTTCCTCTACTTCTGCCGGCTCGTCGGAGTTTACTTCCTTCTCCTCCGCCCCAGGCAGAATCGTGACAGGTTCGTCTACTACCGCACCTTTTTCTTCCTCATCCAATGCCATGGACTCTTTCACTGCAGTCTCCACTTCCATAGCAGTGTTTGCTGTAGGCTCTTCTTCTCCCGCTTCGCACTGCTTTTGTTTGCGAACGGGAAGAGAGCAAGAGGAATCATCATCAGATCGATCTTCCGTTGTTTCGAGCGGTCTTTTTTTGGGTTGCTGGTCATTTTCTCGGACTGATTGACTATAATTTGCCGGTGTCTTCAAGGGTGGAAATTCCTTATCATCAACTATGGTCTTATCGGTGTTACTTTCCGTTACGTCAGCAACAGAGGAGGGTGGCACAGTAGGGGGCATCACCTCACCAAGGGTGAGCCGTTGCCGCTTTACATAATTACTTTTAAGTACAGTGAACCGGCGTGGACACTCTAACCTAAAATGACCAGATTCATTACATATCTGACAAGTTGGTTCTTGTCCTGAATACACAATGTGTGCTTTATATCCGTGGACTGTCATATATGACGGAATATTAGTCTTGACATCCATTTCTACAGCACGTATACCATTATAACACTGTAGTTTGTAATGTTTTGACCACCTTTCATTTTCAATCGAGAGCACGTCACCATACTTGGAAAGTGACTCCTTAATTAAAATATTATCCATTTCTATCGGTAAATTTAAAACTCTAACTTTAATATACTTGGTATCAGCTTTTCTAATTGAAACCTTGCTTTTAGAACCATCTCTATGCACAAACTCAACAGAGCTACCCCACTTTCCCAAAATTTTATCAATAGTCCCAGAACTAAAAAACTTAATAAAAAGACAGTATTCATCAGCATCTAACTGAGTGGTATGTGCAAGATCATTATCAATGCCCATTACCTCATACAGCCAATCCAGGATTTCGAGTGCAGTTGGTTGAACATGCCGGGTTTCTTTCTGGAACGAGAAGATCAGTGTGTTCTTCCTCAGAGAATCAGCCATGACGATTCAGCAGTGTAGAGATTTCGGTGAAAACCGAGATCCCGCCAATAGGCGAAACGTGGACGTACGGCAAGCGTAGAGACGCACTTCCACAAATTTCAGATGTAAACACTCACAGAAATAACAATTCACTGAACGTAAACAAACACACACGAGAAGCTAAGTTACGCGCAGCACTAGCAGGCAGGTCTTCACTCGACGGCAGCTAGACGGCGAATGCGATGGAACCTCACGTCGTAGACACACTCGAATATGCTGTTATTAGTTTCCTCACATAATTCGGACTTACAGTTTGAAGTTTTTAATGTACATAACACTATTTCACTTTTCAATAACTTTTCGTAGGTTTGTTTGCAAATTGGAGCTAATTATTGCCGACCTCTCTGCGATAAAGTAAGTGAAAGCGACATATGAGAAGTTGGCTGCATGTAGCAGTATGCAAGCAGATCCTCTGGTAGCTCAGTTGGTAGAGCGGTGGACTGTAGTGGAAGGTTCACAGATATCCATAGGTCGCTGGTTCAAATCCGGCCCAGAGGACTCTTTTTCTAAACGGAGGAGCAAAGATGCCCCAGAATGTGGCTGCTGAAGAAAACAGTTCTCTTTGTCGTAAGGTTTTAAAACAAAGCAGATTTTTTGCTCCTCTCGTAACATATACTTTTTAATGCTGGCTTTTTACTGCTTATCAAGAAAAAACTGCTTTACGTCACAGGCAATATTAGTGTAATTCGCTATAACGGCCACACACCCACATTACATCTTTTTACGAAGGCCATGTTTTGCATGAATCTATAAATTATTTTCCCTTACATGTACTGCTAATTGCATGACGAGAAAGCTTTTCCTATTGAAAATTTTATCTAAACAAAGGTTCCACCGAGATTCGAACTCGGATCGCTGGATTCAGAGTCCAGAGTGCTAACCGTTACACCATGGAACCTCACGTCGTAGACACACTCGAATATGCTGTTATTAGTTTCCTCACATAATTCGGACTTACAGTTTGAAGTTTTTAATGTACATAACACTATTTCACTTTTCAATAACTTTTCGTAGGTTTGTTTGCAAATTGGAGCTAATTATTGCCGACCTCTCTGCGATAAAGTAAGTGAAAGCGACATATGAGAAGTTGGCTGCATGTAGCAGTATGCAAGCAGATCCTCTGGTAGCTCAGCTCATTCGGCGCTCGGCTGCCGAGGTGGACGGACGCGCGGCGGCAGCGCTAGACGTGCTGGAGTAAACAACGGCTGCGTGGCTGCAACGAAGGTCAGTAGAGCGCTTTGCGTACTATTGCGTCTTTAAGTGATTTAAAATGACAAAATGAACGAGACTGAATGTGCAAGAATAGATACGATTAGATTTACCTTTGATTGGAACTGTACAAGACCGAAAGCGTTCGAGATAAAAAGATGGTTATCAGAAGAGGTTAAGATCACACGAGAGGAAATTATTGGAGTACATCTTTCCTTTGTAACAAATTCTGTCTTTTTAAAATTGAGTTCTTCTGAATTGTGTTGCTCTATTGTTGACAAGTGTGGTGGTAAAATGAAATTTCGCCACTCGGACGGAACCGTTAGTGAAGTTATTGTTTCTCATGTCGGGCTAGGCATCCGTACAGTGAGAGTTTTCGAGCTGCCATTCGAGGTTCCAGCTGCAGCAATAAATGCTGCGCTTCAGCCTTATGGTAGGGTTCTATCGAATATCGCCGAAAAGTGGTCAGAGGAACATATGTTTCCTGTTCTGAATGGAATTAGACAAATTAAGATTGAGCTTTTGAGGCATATACCTTCTTATTTGAATATCTGCGGGCATCGCGCTCTCGTAATTTACGATGGTCAGCCGCGGACTTGTTCGTTATGTAATGCCACCGGGCACGTTAGAAATCAGTGCACGAGAAGGCGAGTCCCTCAATTACCGAATAACGAGGCGGTTGTCTCAGGGCAGGCCGTAAGCATGAAAGTGACGTACGCTGCCGCGGCCGTCAACCGGGCCCCCTCTCCACCGAGTATGGCCGAGCAGGCGGGACCTTCCGACGCGTGCGCGGAAACCGGAAGGAATACAGAGTTGGGCAAAGGAGGCGAACCGATACCGGCCAATGATGACGTCACTGAAAGCGCAACACGCTTGCTTTGTGAAACCGAAAACTTTTCAAATGAGAGACAAGCTTCACAGACGACACCTGATGTAGACGTGACGAAAAATGTAACGACAGTCGCACACGACGATGCCAGTAATTTAGAGGGGCCTACAATGGATGAATGTCCAACGACAGACACACTAAAAGTGACAAAGGAAGACCATGCGGATGACAAGGTAACACAGGAAGAAACAGATAACTCCAATTTACCGGCAAAAGGTAGACAAAAACAAGAAGACTCCGAAGCACCACCAACTTCACGTGTCGAAGGAAAAGAAGCAACATTCGACTGCGAAATTAATGGAGTTAAAAAGTCTTCTACTAAGAAGAAAGGCGAGGAAGGCTCTCGGCGATCTTCCATGGAATCGCCAGAAAGTTCACCAAAGATTTCACCGGAGAGCTCACCAAAATCATCAAACAAGAAAAAGAGGAGAATCGCACATCAAGCTGCAGAGATCCTGGCTCCTCCTTTAAGAGAGCGGCTGAGACAGATACAGGACCCTGACAAGAGAAAAGAAGACACAAAAACGCAAAGAGTAGTTGCGTGCTCTGATCGGAAAAAGAAACAGGAAAAGGTTGCTACACCGCACGGATCATGCGAACAATTGCATGAAAAGACGAAACCGGATATAGACGATGACACCCGACATAGACATGCGCACGGACATGACACCAAGGAAACAAGAATCAACTGGGCGGATGACAAGGAAGATAAGACTGATGCAATGGAAACGGAAGGGGCCTTTGAGGAAGAATGTTTTTATTAAAATTTGTACATTGAATTTAAAGAAGAAAGAAAAAAAAAAAGAAGAAAGAAAAACGAAGAAAGAAAAATTTAACTAGGAAAAAATTATTATAAGAGGCTCCATTTACGTGTCTTCTATTACACGTCTTGTAGCGTTGCAAAGTGGAACATACATATAATGTGACCACTATAAACATAAACAAAATTCAGAGTCAACCAAAGGTGGCTGCACTGAAAGACTTCCTGTATCAGTCAGATACAGATATCGCTTTCTTGCAGGAAGTTAACATAAAGGATTTGTATATTTCTGGGTATAAGGAGGTGTTAAATGTAGCTACAGAGGAATCGTGTGGGACAGCGATCCTAGCTAAAGAAGGGATTGAGATAACGAATGTGTGTCTTTTAGAGTCAGGGAGGGGAATCAGCTGTAAAATTTTTAACACCACTTTTATAAACATTTACGCGCCATCAGGCAACAACGCAAGACAAGAGAGGGCGACCTTTTTCAGGAGTGACATTTTATATCTACTCAAAGAGAACCCGGCAGAAGTTTTAATAGGGGGAGATTTTAATTGTGTTTTGAATAAAAAGGACCAGCGACCAAATTTTAATTTTTCTCGAGAACTGAAGGCATTGGTCGAAAACTTGAAGTGGTTTGACACGTGGGAAATTAAATATCCTACGATGGTTAGATTTACGTACATCACTAGCACTACACAGAGTAGAATAGACAGGATATATGTCACCCCCAATCTAGAGACCAAAGTAAGTAGCATTGAGGTGATACCAGCTGCCTTCTCTGATCACTTAGCAGTGAAATGCAGTGTCAAATTAACAAGGCAAAAGACTTACTGGGGTCGCCCACTATGGAAATTGAACATCAATACCCTCTCAGAAGATGCTCTGGCTTTAAAGATACAAGCAACTTGGGAAGCTGTTTTAAGAACGCGTAACAAGTATAGAACAAATATCGAATGGTGGACGATGGCAGCCAAGAGAAAGTTAAGAGCAGCGTTGATATCTTACGCAAAGGAAAGAGCAATTTGGTCAAGACACACAATGGAATTCTACTACTGTTGTCTAAGGGACCTTTACGACCAACCAATATCTCAAGAGGTCATTATAAATATTAAAAAAATTAAAGCCAAAATGATAAGTATCAAGAGGAAACATCTCGAAGGATTGCAAATAAAATCACACACTAGAACGACAGTAGAGGAAGAAAATACCTCCATCTATCACTTGATACAACACACAAAGAACAGAAGAAGGAATTTTATTGCGAGCCTCAGAACGGAAGGTAACAGAGTACTAACAGGCCAAAAAGATATTTTAAATGAAGCACATATATTTTATCAACAGTTGTATTCTGGAAATGCTACTGATGACAACTCCGTGCAAGAGCTTTTACAGAGCTCTGAAATAGAAGAGATAGTTTCAGAGGAAGACAATAGAGATCTTACTTTAGACATTACGAATGAGGAGATCCTTGACATCATTACATCTTCGCCTTCGAGGAAGTCTCCAGGCCCAGACGGCTTACCGGTGGAATTTTATAGAACATTTTGGCAACTAATAGGTAACGAATTCACGGAAGTCGTTAATGACGTCTTGAGAGGCGTGGATATTCCTCCTGCATTTAAGGAAAGTGTAACTGTATTACTACCAAAGGGAAAGAGCACGGACGTAAAAGATATTAATAATATGAGGCCGATCACCTTAATGAATTCCGATTATAAAGTAGTTGCACGTGTAATTAAAAAAAGAATGAAACCCATTTTAGAAAAAGTTATTGGAAGGTACCAGACTTGTCTCCCCAGACGTACCATTTTTAAATCTGTATGTGAATATCGCGACATAATTGCTCTTTTCGCAACATCGTCAGCTAACGGCGGCATTGCCTTCATTGATTTTGCTAAAGCATTTGATAGAGTGAATTACGAATACCTCTTCAAAACTCTGAAACACATAGGCTTAAAGGACAACAACTTAACGGTTTTAATGAACATCGTCAGGGGTATCAAAACCAAAATCTCGATAAATGGACAATATACTAACGAGATATTGATATTAAGTGGAGTTCCTCAGGGAAGTCCCTTGTCTATGTTGTTTTACGTAATTTCTCTAGAACCTCTCCTACGGCGTTTGAATGCAACCTTAGAAGGCATAACAGTAGCCGGACTCAAGACAGTTACAAACGCATACGCTGACGATGTGGGAGTTTTAGTGAGGAGCAATGAAGACTGTGCAAAACTAACGGAAACGTTAATGCTTTATAGCAGAGCAACTGGTGCGAGGATCAATGAGACGAAAAGTTCTTTTTTAAATTTAAAGGGACTTGAAAATGTGCAGCTACCGTGGGCACACACAGTGGAACACCACAAGACTCTAGGAATAACGTTCTACAGTTGCCCGTTAAGAACAACGGCCGCAAATTGGAAACAGGTGCTAGGAAAAATAAGAGGCAACTTAATACTGAACGAAACGAGAGATTTAAATATAAAGCAGAGAATTAAGCTAATAAATTGTGCAGTTCTATCAAAAGCGGCATACGTCGCTCAGATTTTACCTACACCTCCTGCAACTGCGAGAACTATAATGAACACTATCTGCAGATATGTATGGAAAGGCCATATATTCAGAGTAGCGGTAGGAACAACCACCATGAGACCAGAAAAAGGAGGCCTCGGTCTGACAGACATTCGGAAGAAAAGCACGGCCCTCTTCATTAAAAGGACACTCAACCTTATAGAGACGCAACCGAGCAGCATAACTGCTGCTCTGTTCGACCTTCTGAAACCTGGCAGCCTGCAGCCACCAGTAGATGTTAGTGAAATAAGCTACAAACTGAAGCACATTCAGTCTTTTTACGTAGAGCTAAGCTACTTGACATGTATTCTAAGGGATAAACACAAGAGGACAAGCAAATATATAGTAGATAAGTTGAATTCAACCGATAACCAAAATAAGATGGAGCTGAAATACCCTAACAAAAACTGGGGGAAAATTTGGACGAATATAAACAACCGCATACTGACAACAGATGTGCAAGCGTCATGGTACAGAGTAATAAATAATGTCGTTAGTACGAACGAAAAACTTTATTCAATAGGACTAAGCGCGACCAACGAGTGCCCAAAATGCAAACATTTGGACTCATTAAGCCATCGCTTCATTTGTAACGGATACAAAAATATATGGAAAGACGTTATATTTCAAGTCGCTTTCATCAAACGGAGCGATGGAAGGGAATTAACAATAAACAATTTACTCTTCCCAGAAGATGTTTCTTTCCCATCACAAAAGAACAACGTAATATTATGGCTATTCGGAAACTTTGTAAATTATGTAGTCAACAAAAAAGGAACCGACAATGTACTAGAATATCGAGAATATATAAAAGAAGAATACTTCAAAATATACAAGAAAAAAGACCATAAAAAGAATTTTGGAAACATGTTGAAAATTTTGTTTCAAAAACAAGGTATAGGTTAATATCTACATATCATGAAATAGACAGAACAAGGTAGAATGCCAAAGTAGGGGAGTGCTGTTGAGGGTGAAGTACGGTGGGGACTTCGTGTGCCCCGGGGCCGCTACGGTAGCCGTGAAGGCCTCAACAGAACCCCGAAAAAGCAGTTCTGCTGAAGAAGAAATGGAAATAGATAAAATTCCAGTAATCGAAATTAGTACTGGAAAACTATACAAATGCATGAGAAGAGGTAAAGTGACGAAGATTTTTCTTAATTTTACTTTTCTTTCCTTTTGAAAAATACCATTAGTTCCGTATTATTCAAGTAAACTATTAATAAAGCAAGGTATTCGGATAAGGAATTTTACGTTTGTCTTTAAAATGCAGAAAGGCATATTTCTTTCAGTTAAAACACAAGTATGTAAAATGAAAATAAAAAGTACCAAGAACGGTACTTCAAATACGAACTGAGAAGAAACGGATATTTTCTTTTGAAAGGCATATGAAGCCGACGCCGAAGAAGGCGATTTTGGAGAGCGTAAGGTGGGGCTGAAGGGGAGGAAGGAGGCCCTAAAAAAAGATAGTAATAAAAAAAAAAAAAAAAAAATAAAAAAAAAAAAAAAAGTTGGTAGAGCGGTGGACTGTAGTGGAAGGTTCACAGATATCCATAGGTCGCTGGTTCAAATCCGGCCCAGAGGACTCTTTTTCTAAACGGAGGAGCAAAGATGCCCCAGAATGTGGCTGCTGAAGAAAACAGTTCTCTTTGTCGTAAGGTTTTAAAACAAAGCAGATTTTTTGCTCCTCTCGTAACATATACTTTTTAATGCTGGCTTTTTACTGCTTATCAAGAAAAAACTGCTTTACGTCACAGGCAATATTAGTGTAATTCGCTATAACGGCCACACACCCACATTACATCTTTTTACGAAGGCCATGTTTTGCATGAATCTATAAATTATTTTCCCTTACATGTACTGCTAATTGCATGACGAGAAAGCTTTTCCTATTGAAAATTTTATCTAAACAAAGGTTCCACCGAGATTCGAACTCGGATCGCTGGATTCAGAGTCCAGAGTGCTAACCGTTACACCATGGAACCTCACGTCGTAGGCACACTCGAATATGCTGTTATTAGTTTCCTCACATAATTCGGACTTACAGTTTGAAGTTTTTAATGTACATAACACTATTTCACTTTTCAATAACTTTTCGTAGGTTTGTTTGCAAATTGGAGCTAATTATTGCCGACCTCTCTGCGATAAAGTAAGTGAAAGCGACATATGAGAAGTTGGCTGCATGTAGCAGTATGCAAGCAGATCCTCTGGTAGCTCAGTTGGTAGAGCGGTGGACTGTAGTGGAAGGTTCACAGATATCCATAGGTCGCTGGTTCAAATCCGGCCCAGAGGACTCTTTTTCTAAACGGAGGAGCAAAGATGCCCCAGAATGTGGCTGCTGAAGAAAACAGTTCTCTTTGTCGTAAGGTTTTAAAACAAAGCAGATTTTTTGCTCCTCTCGTAACATATACTTTTTAATGCTGGCTTTTTACTGCTTATCAAGAAAAAACTGCTTTACGTCACAGGCAATATTAGTGTAATTCGCTATAACGGCCACACACCCACATTACATCTTTTTACGAAGGCCATGTTTTGCATGAATCTATAAATTATTTTCCCTTACATGTACTGCTAATTGCATGACGAGAAAGCTTTTCCTATTGAAAATTTTATCTAAGCAAAGGTTCCACCGAGATTCGAACTCGGATCGCTGGATTCAGAGTCCAGAGTGCTAACCGTTACACCATGGAACCTCACGTCGTAGACACACTCGAATATGCTGTTATTAGTTTCCTCACATAATTCGGACTTACAGTTTGAAGTTTTTAATGTACATAACACTATTTCACTTTTCAATAACTTTTCGTAGGTTTGTTTGCAAATTGGAGCTAATTATTGCCGACCTCTCTGCGATAAAGTAAGTGAAAGCGACATATGAGAAGTTGGCTGCATGTAGCAGTATGCAAGCAGATCCTCTGGTAGCTCAGTTGGTAGAGCGGTGGACTGTAGTGGAAGGTTCACAGATATCCATAGGTCGCTGGTTCAAATCCGGCCCAGAGGACTCTTTTTCTAAACGGAGGAGCAAAGATGCCCCAGAATGTGGCTGCTGAAGAAAACAGTTCTCTTTGTCGTAAGGTTTTAAAACAAAGCAGATTTTTTGCTCCTCTCGTAACATATACTTTTTAATGCTGGCTTTTTACTGCTTATCAAGAAAAAACTGCTTTACGTCACAGGCAATATTAGTGTAATTCGCTATAACGGCCACACACCCACATTACATCTTTTTACGAAGGCCATGTTTTGCATGAATCTATAAATTATTTTCCCTTACATGTACTGCTAATTGCATGACGAGAAAGCTTTTCCTATTGAAAATTTTATCTAAACAAAGGTTCCACCGAGATTCGAACTCGGATCGCTGGATTCAGAGTCCAGAGTGCTAACCGTTACACCATGGAACCTCACGTCGTAGACACACTCGAATATGCTGTTATTAGTTTCCTCACATAATTCGGACTTACAGTTTGAAGTTTTTAATGTACATAACACTATTTCACTTTTCAATAACTTTTCGTAGGTTTGTTTGCAAATTGGAGCTAATTATTGCCGACCTCTCTGCGATAAAGTAAGTGAAAGCGACATATGAGAAGTTGGCTGCATGTAGCAGTATGCAAGCAGATCCTCTGGTAGCTCAGTTGGTAGAGCGGTGGACTGTAGTGGAAGGTTCACAGATATCCATAGGTCGCTGGTTCAAATCCGGCCCAGAGGACTCTTTTTCTAAACGGAGGAGCAAAGATGCCCCAGAATGTGGCTGCTGAAGAAAACAGTTCTCTTTGTCGTAAGGTTTTAAAACAAAGCAGATTTTTTGCTCCTCTCGTAACATATACTTTTTAATGCTGGCTTTTTACTGCTTATCAAGAAAAAACTGCTTTACGTCACAGGCAATATTAGTGTAATTCGCTATAACGGCCACACACCCACATTACATCTTTTTACGAAGGCCATGTTTTGCATGAATCTATAAATTATTTTCCCTTACATGTACTGCTAATTGCATGACGAGAAAGCTTTTCCTATTGAAAATTTTATCTAAACAAAGGTTCCACCGAGATTCGAACTCGGATCGCTGGATTCAGAGTCCAGAGTGCTAACCGTTACACCATGGAACCTCACGTCGTAGACACACTCGAATATGCTGTTATTAGTTTCCTCACATAATTCGGACTTACAGTTTGAAGTTTTTAATGTACATAACACTATTTCACTTTTCAATAACTTTTCGTAGGTTTGTTTGCAAATTGGAGCTAATTATTGCCGACCTCTCTGCGATAAAGTAAGTGAAAGCGACATATGAGAAGTTGGCTGCATGTAGCAGTATGCAAGCAGATCCTCTGGTAGCTCAGTTGGTAGAGCGGTGGACTGTAGTGGAAGGTTCACAGATATCCATAGGTCGCTGGTTCAAATCCGGCCCAGAGGACTCTTTTTCTAAACGGAGGAGCAAAGATGCCCCAGAATGTGGCTGCTGAAGAAAACAGTTCTCTTTGTCGTAAGGTTTTAAAACAAAGCAGATTTTTTGCTCCTCTCGTAACATATACTTTTTAATGCTGGCTTTTTACTGCTTATCAAGAAAAAACTGCTTTACGTCACAGGCAATATTAGTGTAATTCGCTATAACGGCCACACACCCACATTACATCTTTTTACGAAGGCCATGTTTTGCATGAATCTATAAATTATTTTCCCTTACATGTACTGCTAATTGCATGACGAGAAAGCTTTTCCTATTGAAAATTTTATCTAAACAAAGGTTCCACCGAGATTCGAACTCGGATCGCTGGATTCAGAGTCCAGAGTGCTAACCGTTACACCATGGAACCTCACGTCGTAGACACACTCGAATATGCTGTTATTAGTTTCCTCACATAATTCGGACTTACAGTTTGAAGTTTTTAATGTACATAACACTATTTCACTTTTCAATAACTTTTCGTAGGTTTGTTTGCAAATTGGAGCTAATTATTGCCGACCTCTCTGCGATAAAGTAAGTGAAAGCGACATATGAGAAGTTGGCTGCATGTAGCAGTATGCAAGCAGATCCTCTGGTAGCTCAGTTGGTAGAGCGGTGGACTGTAGTGGAAGGTTCACAGATATCCATAGGTCGCTGGTTCAAATCCGGCCCAGAGGACTCTTTTTCTAAACGGAGGAGCAAAGATGCCCCAGAATGTGGCTGCTGAAGAAAACAGTTCTCTTTGTCGTAAGGTTTTAAAACAAAGCAGATTTTTTGCTCCTCTCGTAACATATACTTTTTAATGCTGGCTTTTTACTGCTTATCAAGAAAAAACTGCTTTACGTCACAGGCAATATTAGTGTAATTCGCTATAACGGCCACACACCCACATTACATCTTTTTACGAAGGCCATGTTTTGCATGAATCTATAAATTATTTTCCCTTACATGTACTGCTAATTGCATGACGAGAAAGCTTTTCCTATTGAAAATTTTATCTAAACAAAGGTTCCACCGAGATTCGAACTCGGATCGCTGGATTCAGAGTCCAGAGTGCTAACCGTTACACCATGGAACCTCACGTCGTAGACACACTCGAATATGCTGTTATTAGTTTCCTCACATAATTCGGACTTACAGTTTGAAGTTTTTAATGTACATAACACTATTTCACTTTTCAATAACTTTTCGTAGGTTTGTTTGCAAATTGGAGCTAATTATTGCCGACCTCTCTGCGATAAAGTAAGTGAAAGCGACATATGAGAAGTTGGCTGCATGTAGCAGTATGCAAACAGATCCTCTGGTAGCTCAGTTGGTATTAGTGTAATTCGCTATAATGCCGGGCGCCGTGGCTCAGCGCGCCCGGTCAGAGGGCTCCACGCCCTCTGTAATAAAAAAGCTGAGCCAAACATTCAACGAACAACCTCGAACAAAAACGATCAGCGTCCGCAACGAAGAGAACTACACAGAAAAAAAATAAAAAAAAAAAAAAAAAAAAGTTGGTAGAGCGGTGGACTGTAGTGGAAGGTTCACAGATATCCATAGGTCGCTGGTTCAAATCCGGCCCAGAGGACTCTTTTTCTAAACGGAGGAGCAAAGATGCCCCAGAATGTGGCTGCTGAAGAAAACAGTTCTCTTTGTCGTAAGGTTTTAAAACAAAGCAGATTTTTTGCTCCTCTCGTAACATATACTTTTTAATGCTGGCTTTTTACTGCTTATCAAGAAAAAACTGCTTTACGTCACAGGCAATATTAGTGTAATTCGCTATAACGGCCACACACCCACATTACATCTTTTTACGAAGGCCATGTTTTGCATGAATCTATAAATTATTTTCCCTTACATGTACTGCTAATTGCATGACGAGAAAGCTTTTCCTATTGAAAATTTTATCTAAACAAAGGTTCCACCGAGATTCGAACTCGGATCGCTGGATTCAGAGTCCAGAGTGCTAACCGTTACACCATGGAACCTCACGTCGTAGACACACTCGAATATGCTGTTATTAGTTTCCTCACATAATTCGGACTTACAGTTTGAAGTTTTTAATGTACATAACACTATTTCACTTTTCAATAACTTTTCGTAGGTTTGTTTGCAAATTGGAGCTAATTATTGCCGACCTCTCTGCGATAAAGTAAGTGAAAGCGACATATGAGAAGTTGGCTGCATGTAGCAGTATGCAAGCAGATCCTCTGGTAGCTCAGTTGGTAGAGCGGTGGACTGTAGTGGAAGGTTCACAGATATCCATAGGTCGCTGGTTCAAATCCGGCCCAGAGGACTCTTTTTCTAAACGGAGGAGCAAAGATGCCCCAGAATGTGGCTGCTGAAGAAAACAGTTCTCTTTGTCGTAAGGTTTTAAAACAAAGCAGATTTTTTGCTCCTCTCGTAACATATACTTTTTAATGCTGGCTTTTTACTGCTTATCAAGAAAAAACTGCTTTACATCACAGGCAATATTAGTGTAATTCGCTATAACGGCCACACACCCACATTACATCTTTTTACGAAGGCCATGTTTTGCATGAATCTATAAATTATTTTCCCTTACATGTACTGCTAATTGCATGACGAGAAAGCTTTTCCTATTGAAAATTTTATCTAAACAAAGGTTCCACCGAGATTCGAACTCGGATCGCTGGATTCAGAGTCCAGAGTGCTAACCGTTACACCATGGAACCTCACGTCGTAGACACACTCGAATATGCTGTTATTAGTTTCCTCACATAATTCGGACTTACAGTTTGAAGTTTTTAATGTACATAACACTATTTCACTTTTCAATAACTTTTCGTAGGTTTGTTTGCAAATTGGAGCTAATTATTGCCGACCTCTCTGCGATAAAGTAAGTGAAAGCGACATATGAGAAGTTGGCTGCATGTAGCAGTATGCAAGCAGATCCTCTGGTAGCTGAGTTGGTAGAGCGGTGGACTGTAGTGGAAGGTTCACAGATATCCATAGGTCGCTGGTTCAAATCCGGCCCAGAGGACTCTTTTTCTAAACGGAGGAGCAAAGATGCCCCAGAATGTGGCTGCTGAAGAAAACAGTTCTCTTTGTCGTAAGGTTTTAAAACAAAGCAGATTTTTTGCTCCTCTCGTAACATATACTTTTTAATGCTGGCTTTTTACTGCTTATCAAGAAAAAACTGCTTTACGTCACAGGCAATATTAGTGTAATTCGCTATAACGGCCACACACCCACATTACATCTTTTTACGAAGGCCATGTTTTGCATGAATCTATAAATTATTTTCCCTTACATGTACTGCTAATTGCATGACGAGAAAGCTTTTCCTATTGAAAATTTTATCTAAACAAAGGTTCCACCGAGATTCGAACTCGGATCGCTGGATTCAGAGTCCAGAGTGCTAACCGTTACACCATGGAACCTCACGTCGTAGACACACTCGAATATGCTGTTATTAGTTTCCTCACATAATTCGGACTTACAGTTTGAAGTTTTTAATGTACATAACACTATTTCACTTTTCAATAACTTTTCGTAGGTTTGTTTGCAAATTGGAGCTAATTATTGCCGACCTCTCTGCGATAAAGTAAGTGAAAGCGACATATGAGAAGTTGGCTGCATGTAGCAGTATGCAAGCAGATCCTCTGGTTGCTCAGTTGGTAGAGCGGTGGACTGTAGTGGAAGGTTCACAGATATCCATAGGTCGCTGGTTCAAATTCGGCCCAGAGGACTCTTTTTCTAAACGGAGGAGCAAAGATGCCCCAGAATGTGGCTGCTGAAGAAAACAGTTCTCTTTGTCGTAAGGTTTTAAAACAAAGCAGATTTTTTGCTCCTCTCGTAACATATACTTTTTAATGCTGGCTTTTTACTGCTTATCAAGAAAAAACTGCTTTACGTCACAGGCAATATTAGTGTAATTCGCTATAACGGCCACACACCCACATTACATCTTTTTACGAAGGCCATGTTTTGCATGAATCTATAAATTATTTTCCCTTACATGTACTGCTAATTGCATGACGAGAAAGCTTTTCCTATTGAAAATTTTATCTAAACAAAGGTTCCACCGAGATTCGAACTCGGATCGCTGGATTCAGAGTCCAGAGTGCTAACCGTTACACCATGGAACCTCACGTCGTAGACACACTCGAATATGCTGTTATTAGTTTCCTCACATAATTCGGACTTACAGTTTGAAGTTTTTAATGTACATAACACTATTTCACTTTTCAATAACTTTTCGTAGGTTTGTTTGCAAATTGGAGCTAATTATTGCCGACCTCTCTGCGATAAAGTAAGTGAAAGCGACATATGAGAAGTTGGCTGCATGTAGCAGTATGCAAGCAGATCCTCTGGTTGCTCAGTTGGTAGAGCGGTGGACTGTAGTGGAAGGTTCACAGATATCCATAGGTCGCTGGTTCAAATCCGGCCCAGAGGACTCTTTTTCTAAACGGAGGAGCAAAGATGCCCCAGAATGTGGCTGCTGAAGAAAACAGTTCTCTTTGTCGTAAGGTTTTAAAACAAAGCAGATTTTTTGCTCCTCTCGTAACATATACTTTTTAATGCTGGCTTTTTACTGCTTATCAAGAAAAAACTGCTTTACGTCACAGGCAATATTAGTGTAATTCGCTATAACGGCCACACACCCACATTACATCTTTTTACGAAGGCCATGTTTTGCATGAATCTATAAATTATTTTCCCTTACATGTACTGCTAATTGCATGACGAGAAAGCTTTTCCTATTGAAAATTTTATCTAAACAAAGGTTCCACCGAGATTCGAACTCGGATCGCTGGATTCAGAGTCCAGAGTGCTAACCGTTACACCATGGAACCTCACGTCGTAGACACACTCGAATATGCTGTTATTAGTTTCCTCACATAATTCGGACTTACAGTTTGAAGTTTTTAATGTACATAACACTATTTCACTTTTCAATAACTTTTCGTAGGTTTGTTTGCAAATTGGAGCTAATTATTGCCGACCTCTCTGCGATAAAGTAAGTGAAAGCGACATATGAGAAGTTGGCTGCATGTAGCAGTATGCAAGCAGATCCTCTGGTAGCTCAGTTGGTAGAGCGGTGGACTGTAGTGGAAGGTTCACAGATATCCATAGGTCGCTGGTTCAAATCCGGCCCAGAGGACTCTTTTTCTAAACGGAGGAGCAAAGATGCCCCAGAATGTGGCTGCTGAAGAAAACAGTTCTCTTTGTCGTAAGGTTTTAAAACAAAGCAGATTTTTTGCTCCTCTCGTAACATATACTTTTTAATGCTGGCTTTTTACTGCTTATCAAGAAAAAACTGCTTTACGTCACAGGCAATATTAGTGTAATTCGCTATAACGGCCACACACCCACATTACATCTTTTTACGAAGGCCATGTTTTGCATGAATCTATAAATTATTTTCCCTTACATGTACTGCTAATTGCATGACGAGAAAGCTTTTCCTATTGAAAATTTTATCTAAACAAAGGTTCCACCGAGATTCGAACTCGGATCGCTGGATTCAGAGTCCAGAGTGCTAACCGTTACACCATGGAACCTCACGTCGTAGACACACTCGAATATGCTGTTATTAGTTTCCTCACATAATTCGGACTTACAGTTTGAAGTTTTTAATGTACATAACACTATTTCACTTTTCAATAACTTTTCGTAGGTTTGTTTGCAAATTGGAGCTAATTATTGCCGACCTCTCTGCGATAAAGTAAGTGAAAGCGACATATGAGAAGTTGGCTGCATGTAGCAGTATGCAAGCAGATCCTCTGGTAGCTCAGTTGGTAGAGCGGTGGACTGTAGTGGAAGGTTCACAGATATCCATAGGTCGCTGGTTCAAATCCGGCCCAGAGGACTCTTTTTCTAAACGGAGGAGCAAAGATGCCCCAGAATGTGGCTGCTGAAGAAAACAGTTCTCTTTGTCGTAAGGTTTTAAAACAAAGCAGATTTTTTGCTCCTCTCGTAACATATACTTTTTAATGCTGGCTTTTTACTGCTTATCAAGAAAAAACTGCTTTACGTCACAGGCAATATTAGTGTAATTCGCTATAACGGCCACACACCCACATTACATCTTTTTACGAAGGCCATGTTTTGCATGAATCTATAAATTATTTTCCCTTACATGTACTGCTAATTGCATGACGAGAAAGCTTTTCCTATTGAAAATTTTATCTAAACAAAGGTTCCACCGAGATTCGAACTCGGATCGCTGGATTCAGAGTCCAGAGTGCTAACCGTTACACCATGGAACCTCACGTCGTAGGCACACTCGAATATGCTGTTATTAGTTTCCTCACATAATTCGGACTTACAGTTTGAAGTTTTTAATGTACATAACACTATTTCACTTTTCAATAACTTTTCGTAGGTTTGTTTGCAAATTGGAGCTAATTATTGCCGACCTCTCTGCGATAAAGTAAGTGAAAGCGACATATGAGAAGTTGGCTGCATGTAGCAGTATGCAAGCAGATCCTCTGGTAGCTCAGTTGGTAGAGCGGTGGACTGTAGTGGAAGGTTCACAGATATCCATAGGTCGCTGGTTCAAATCCGGCCCAGAGGACTCTTTTTCTAAACGGAGGAGCAAAGATGCCCCAGAATGTGGCTGCTGAAGAAAACAGTTCTCTTTGTCGTAAGGTTTTAAAACAAAGCAGATTTTTTGCTCCTCTCGTAACATATACTTTTTAATGCTGGCTTTTTACTGCTTGTCAAGAAAAAACTGCTTTACGTCACAGGCAATATTAGTGTAATTCGCTATAACGGCCACACACCCACATTACATCTTTTTACGAAGGCCATGTTTTGCATGAATCTATAAATTATTTTCCCTTACATGTACTGCTAATTGCATGACGAGAAAGCTTTTCCTATTGAAAATTTTATCTAGACAAAGGTTCCACCGAGATTCGAACTCGGATCGCTGGATTCAGAGTCCAGAGTGCTAACCGTTACACCATGGAACCTCACGTCGTAGACACACTCGAATATGCTGTTATTAGTTTCCTCACATAATTCGGACTTACAGTTTGAAGTTTTTAATGTACATAACACTATTTCACTTTTCAATAACTTTTCGTAGGTTTGTTTGCAAATTGGAGCTAATTATTGCCGACCTCTCTGCGATAAAGTAAGTGAAAGCGACATATGAGAAGTTGGCTGCATGTAGCAGTATGCAAGCAGATCCTCTGGTAGCTCAGTTGGTAGAGCGGTGGACTGTAGTGGAAGGTTCACAGATATCCATAGGTCGCTGGTTCAAATCCGGCCCAGAGGACTCTTTTTCTAAACGGAGGAGCAAAGATGCCCCAGAATGTGGCTGCTGAAGAAAACAGTTCTCTTTGTCGTAAGGTTTTAAAACAAAGCAGATTTTTTGCTCCTCTCGTAACATATACTTTTTAATGCTGGCTTTTTACTGCTTATCAAGAAAAAACTGCTTTACGTCACAGGCAATATTAGTGTAATTCGCTATAACGGCCACACACCCACATTACATCTTTTTACGAAGGCCATGTTTTGCATGAATCTATAAATTATTTTCCCTTACATGTACTGCTAATTGCATGACGAGAAAGCTTTTCCTATTGAAAATTTTATCTAAACAAAGGTTCCACCGAGATTCGAACTCGGATCGCTGGATTCAGAGTCCAGAGTGCTAACCGTTACACCATGGAACCTCACGTCGTAGACACACTCGAATATGCTGTTATTAGTTTCCTCACATAATTCGGACTTACAGTTTGAAGTTTTTAATGTACATAACACTATTTCACTTTTCAATAACTTTTCGTAGGTTTGTTTGCAAATTGGAGCTAATTATTGCCGACCTCTCTGCGATAAAGTAAGTGAAAGCGACATATGAGAAGTTGGCTGCATGTAGCAGTATGCAAGCAGATCCTCTGGTAGCTCAGTTGGTAGAGCGGTGGACTGTAGTGGAAGGTTCACAGATATCCATAGGCCGCTGGTTCAAATCCGGCCCAGAGGACTCTTTTTCTAAACGGAGGAGCAAAGATGCCCCAGAATGTGGCTGCTGAAGAAAACAGTTCTCTTTGTCGTAAGGTTTTAAAACAAAGCAGATTTTTTGCTCCTCTCGTAACATATACTTTTTAATGCTGGCTTTTTACTGCTTATCAAGAAAAAACTGCTTTACGTCACAGGCAATATTAGTGTAATTCGCTATAACGGCCACACACCCACATTACATCTTTTTACGAAGGCCATGTTTTGCATGAATCTATAAATTATTTTCCCTTACATGTACTGCTAATTGCATGACGAGAAAGCTTTTCCTATTGAAAATTTTATCTAAACAAAGGTTCCACCGAGATTCGAACTCGGATCGCTGGATTCAGAGTCCAGAGTGCTAACCGTTACACCATGCAACCTCACGTCGTAGACACACTCGAATATGCTGTTATTAGTTTCCTCACATAATTCGGACTTACAGTTTGAAGTTTTTAATGTACATAACACTATTTCACTTTTCAATAACTTTTCGTAGGTTTGTTTGCAAATTGGAGCTAATTATTGCCGACCTCTCTGCGATAAAGTAAGTGAAAGCGACATATGAGAAGTTGGCTGCATGTAGCAGTATGCAAGCAGATCCTCTGGTAGCTCAGTTGGTAGAGCGGTGGACTGTAGTGGAAGGTTCACAGATATCCATAGGTCGCTGGTTCAAATCCGGCCCAGAGGACTCTTTTTCTAAACGGAGGAGCAAAGATGCCCCAGAATGTGGCTGCTGAAGAAAACAGTTCTCTTTGTCGTAAGGTTTTAAAACAAAGCAGATTTTTTGCTCCTCTCGTAACATATACTTTTTAATGCTGGCTTTTTACTGCTTATCAAGAAAAAACTGCTTTACGTCACAGGCAATATTAGTGTAATTCGCTATAACGGCCACACACCCACATTACATCTTTTTACGAAGGCCATGTTTTGCATGAATCTATAAATTATTTTCCCTTACATGTACTGCTAATTGCATGACGAGAAAGCTTTTCCTATTGAAAATTTTATCTAAACAAAGGTTCCACCAAGATTCGAACTCGGATCGCTGGATTCAGAGTCCAGAGTGCTAACCGTTACACCATGGAACCTCACGTCGTAGACACACTCGAATATGCTGTTATTAGTTTCCTCACATAATTCGGACTTACAGTTTGAAGTTTTTAATGTACATAACACTATTTCACTTTTCAATAACTTTTCGTAGGTTTGTTTGCAAATTGGAGCTAATTATTGCCGACCTCTCTGCGATAAAGTAAGTGAAAGCGACATATGAGAAGTTGGCTGCATGTAGCAGTATGCAAGCAGATCCTCTGGTAGCTCAGTTGGTAGAGCGGTGGACTGTAGTGGAAGGTTCACAGATATCCATAGGCCGCTGGTTCAAATCCGGCCCAGAGGACTCTTTTTCTAAACGGAGGAGCAAAGATGCCCCAGAATGTGGCTGCTGAAGAAAACAGTTCTCTTTGTCGTAAGGTTTTAAAACAAAGCAGATTTTTTGCTCCTCTCGTAACATATACTTTTTAATGCTGGCTTTTTACTGCTTATCAAGAAAAAACTGCTTTACGTCACAGGCAATATTAGTGTAATTCGCTATAACGGCCACACACCCACATTACATCTTTTTACGAAGGCCATGTTTTGCATGAATCTATAAATTATTTTCCCTTACATGTACTGCTAATTGCATGACGAGAAAGCTTTTCCTATTGAAAATTTTATCTAAACAAAGGTTCCACCGAGATTCGAACTCGGATCGCTGGATTCAGAGTCCAGAGTGCTAACCGTTACACCATGCAACCTCACGTCGTAGACACACTCGAATATGCTGTTATTAGTTTCCTCACATAATTCGGACTTACAGTTTGAAGTTTTTAATGTACATAACACTATTTCACTTTTCAATAACTTTTCGTAGGTTTGTTTGCAAATTGGAGCTAATTATTGCCGACCTCTCTGCGATAAAGTAAGTGAAAGCGACATATGAGAAGTTGGCTGCATGTAGCAGTATGCAAGCAGATCCTCTGGTAGCTCAGTTGGTAGAGCGGTGGACTGTAGTGGAAGGTTCACAGATATCCATAGGTCGCTGGTTCAAATCCGGCCCAGAGGACTCTTTTTCTAAACGGAGGAGCAAAGATGCCCCAGAATGTGGCTGCTGAAGAAAACAGTTCTCTTTGTCGTAAGGTTTTAAAACAAAGCAGATTTTTTGCTCCTCTCGTAACATATACTTTTTAATGCTGGCTTTTTACTGCTTATCAAGAAAAAACTGCTTTACGTCACAGGCAATATTAGTGTAATTCGCTATAACGGCCACACACCCACATTACATCTTTTTACGAAGGCCATGTTTTGCATGAATCTATAAATTATTTTCCCTTACATGTACTGCTAATTGCATGACGAGAAAGCTTTTCCTATTGAAAATTTTATCTAAACAAAGGTTCCACCGAGATTCGAACTCGGATCGCTGGATTCAGAGTCCAGAGTGCTAACCGTTACACCATGGAACCTCACGTCGTAGACACACTCGAATATGCTGTTATCAGTTTCCTCACATAATTCGGACTTACAGTTTGAAGTTTTTAATGTACATAACACTATTTCACTTTTCAATAACTTTTCGTAGGTTTGTTTGCAAATTGGAGCTAATTATTGCCGACCTCTCTGCGATAAAGTAAGTGAAAGCGACATATGAGAAGTTGGCTGCATGTAGCAGTATGCAAGCAGATCCTCTGGTAGCTCAGTTGGTAGAGCGGTGGACTGTAGTGGAAGGTTCACAGATATCCATAGGTCGCTGGTTCAAATCCGGCCCAGAGGACTCTTTTTCTAAACGGAGGAGCAAAGATGCCCCAGAATGTGGCTGCTGAAGAAAACAGTTCTCTTTGTCGTAAGGTTTTAAAACAAAGCAGATTTTTTGCTCCTCTCGTAACATATACTTTTTAATGCTGGCTTTTTACTGCTTATCAAGAAAAAACTGCTTTACGTCACAGGCAATATTAGTGTAATTCGCTATAACGGCCACACACCCACATTACATCTTTTTACGAAGGCCATGTTTTGCATGAATCTATAAATTATTTTCCCTTACATGTACTGCTAATTGCATGACGAGAAAGCTTTTCCTATTGAAAATTTTATCTAAACAAAGGTTCCACCGAGATTCGAACTCGGATCGCTGGATTCAGAGTCCAGAGTGCTAACCGTTACACCATGGAACCTCACGTCGTAGGCACACTCGAATATGCTGTTATTAGTTTCCTCACATAATTCGGACTTACAGTTTGAAGTTTTTAATGTACATAACACTATTTCACTTTTCAATAACTTTTCGTAGGTTTGTTTGCAAATTGGAGCTAATTATTGCCGACCTCTCTGCGATAAAGTAAGTGAAAGCGACATATGAGAAGTTGGCTGCATGTAGCAGTATGCAAGCAGATCCTCTGGTAGCTCAGTTGGTAGAGCGGTGGACTGTAGTGGAAGGTTCACAGATATCCATAGGTCGCTGGTTCAAATCCGGCCCAGAGGACTCTTTTTCTAAACGGAGGAGCAAAGATGCCCCAGAATGTGGCTGCTGAAGAAAACAGTTCTCTTTGTCGTAAGGTTTTAAAACAAAGCAGATTTTTTGCTCCTCTCGTAACATATACTTTTTAATGCTGGCTTTTTACTGCTTATCAAGAAAAAACTGCTTTACGTCACAGGCAATATTAGTGTAATTCGCTATAACGGCCACACACCCACATTACATCTTTTTACGAAGGCCATGTTTTGCATGAATCTATAAATTATTTTCCCTTACATGTACTGCTAATTGCATGACGAGAAAGCTTTTCCTATTGAAAATTTTATCTAAACAAAGGTTCCACCGAGATTCGAACTCGGATCGCTGGATTCAGAGTCCAGAGTGCTAACCGTTACACCATGGAACCTCACGTCGTAGACACACTCGAATATGCTGTTATTAGTTTCCTCACATAATTCGGACTTACAGTTTGAAGTTTTTAATGTACATAACACTATTTCACTTTTCAATAACTTTTCGTAGGTTTGTTTGCAAATTGGAGCTAATTATTGCCGACCTCTCTGCGATAAAGTAAGTGAAAGCGACATATGAGAAGTTGGCTGCATGTAGCAGTATGCAAGCAGATCCTCTGGTAGCTCAGTTGGTAGAGCGGTGGACTGTAGTGGAAGGTTCACAGATATCCATAGGTCGCTGGTTCAAATCCGGCCCAGAGGACTCTTTTTCTAAACGGAGGAGCAAAGATGCCCCAGAATGTGGCTGCTGAAGAAAACAGTTCTCTTTGTCGTAAGGTTTTAAAACAAAGCAGATTTTTTGCTCCTCTCGTAACATATACTTTTTAATGCTGGCTTTTTACTGCTTATCAAGAAAAAACTGCTTTACGTCACAGGCAATATTAGTGTAATTCGCTATAACGGCCACACACCCACATTACATCTTTTTACGAAGGCCATGTTTTGCATGAATCTATAAATTATTTTCCCTTACATGTACTGCTAATTGCATGACGAGAAAGCTTTTCCTATTGAAAATTTTATCTAAACAAAGGTTCCACCGAGATTCGAACTCGGATCGCTGGATTCAGAGTCCAGAGTGCTAACCGTTACACCATGGAACCTCACGTCGTAGACACACTCGAATATGCTGTTATTAGTTTCCTCACATAATTCGGACTTACAGTTTGAAGTTTTTAATGTACATAACACTATTTCACTTTTCAATAACTTTTCGTAGGTTTGTTTGCAAATTGGAGCTAATTATTGCCGACCTCTCTGCGATAAAGTAAGTGAAAGCGACATATGAGAAGTTGGCTGCATGTAGCAGTATGCAAGCAGATCCTCTGGTAGCTCAGTTGGTAGAGCGGTGGACTGTAGTGGAAGGTTCACAGATATCCATAGGTAGCTGGTTCAAATCCGGCCCAGAGGACTCTTTTTCTAAACGGAGGAGCAAAGATGCCCCAGAATGTGGCTGCTGAAGAAAACAGTTCTCTTTGTCGTAAGGTTTTAAAACAAAGCAGATTTTTTGCTCCTCTCGTAACATATACTTTTTAATGCTGGCTTTTTACTGCTTATCAAGAAAAAACTGCTTTACGTCACAGGCAATATTAGTGTAATTCGCTATAACGGCCACACACCCACATTACATCTTTTTACGAAGGCCATGTTTTGCATGAATCTATAAATTATTTTCCCTTACATGTACTGCTAATTGCATGACGAGAAGGCTTTTCCTATTGAAAATTTTATCTAAACAAAGGTTCCACCGAGATTCGAACTCGGATCGCTGGATTCAGAGTCCAGAGTGCTAACCGTTACACCATGGAACCTCACGTCGCAGACACACTCGAATATGCTGTTATTAGTTTCCTCACATAATTCGGACTTACAGTTTGAAGTTTATAATGTACATAACACTATTTCACTTTTCAATAACTTTTCGTAGGTTTGTTTGCAAATTGGAGCTAATTATTGCCGACCTCTCTGCGATAAAGTAAGTGAAAGCGACATATGAGAAGTTGGCTGCATGTAGCAGTATGCAAGCAGATCCTCTGGTAGCTCAGTTGGTAGAGCGGTGGACTGTAGTGGAAGGTTCACAGATATCCATAGGTCGCTGGTTCAAATCCGGCCCAGAGGACTCTTTTTCTAAACGGAGGAGCAAAGATGCCCCAGAATGTGGCTGCTGAAGAAAACAGTTCTCTTTGTCGTAAGGTTTTAAAACAAAGCAGATTTTTTGCTCCTCTCGTAACATATACTTTTTAATGCTGGCTTTTTACTGCTTATCAAGAAAAAACTGCTTTACGTCACAGGCAATATTAGTGTAATTCGCTATAACGGCCACACACCCACATTACATCTTTTTACGAAGGCCATGTTTTGCATGAATCTATAAATTATTTTCCCTTACATGTACTGCTAATTGCATGACGAGAAAGCTTTTCCTATTGAAAATTTTATCTAAACAAAGGTTCCACCGAGATTCGAACTCGGATCGCTGGATTCAGAGTCCAGAGTGCTAACCGTTACACCATGGAACCTCACGTCGTAGACACACTCGAATATGCTGTTATTAGTTTCCTCACATAATTCGGACTTACAGTTTGAAGTTTTTAATGTACATAACACTATTTCACTTTTCAATAACTTTTCGTAGGTTTGTTTGCAAATTGGAGCTAATTATTGCCGACCTCTCTGCGATAAAGTAAGTGAAAGCGACATATGAGAAGTTGGCTGCATGTAGCAGTATGCAAGCAGATCCTCTGGTAGCTCAGTTGGTAGAGCGGTGGACTGTAGTGGAAGGTTCACAGATATCCATAGGTCGCTGGTTCAAATCCGGCCCAGAGGACTCTTTTTCTAAACGGAGGAGCAAAGATGCCCCAGAATGTGGCTGCTGAAGAAAACAGTTCTCTTTGTCGTAAGGTTTTAAAACAAAGCAGATTTTTTGCTCCTCTCGTAACATATACTTTTTAATGCTGGCTTTTTACTGCTTATCAAGAAAAAACTGCTTTACGTCACAGGCAATATTAGTGTAATTCGCTATAACGGCCACACACCCACATTACATCTTTTTACGAAGGCCATGTTTTGCATGAATCTATAAATTATTTTCCCTTACATGTACTGCTAATTGCATGACGAGAAAGCTTTTCCTATTGAAAATTTTATCTAAACAAAGGTTCCACCGAGATTCGAACTCGGATCGCTGGATTCAGAGTCCAGAGTGCTAACCGTTACACCATGGAACCTCACGTCGTAGACACACTCGAATATGCTGTTATTAGTTTCCTCACATAATTCGGACTTACAGTTTGAAGTTTTTAATGTACATAACACTATTTCACTTTTCAATAACTTTTCGTAGGTTTGTTTGCAAATTGGAGCTAATTATTGCCGACCTCTCTGCGATAAAGTAAGTGAAAGCGACATATGAGAAGTTGGCTGCATGTAGCAGTATGCAAGCAGATCCTCTGGTAGCTCAGTTGGTAGAGCGGTGGACTGTAGTGGAAGGTTCACAGATATCCATAGGTCGCTGGTTCAAATCCGGCCCAGAGGACTCTTTTTCTAAACGGAGGAGCAAAGATGCCCCAGAATGTGGCTGCTGAAGAAAACAGTTCTCTTTGTCGTAAGGTTTTAAAACAAAGCAGATTTTTTGCTCCTCTCGTAACATATACTTTTTAATGCTGGCTTTTTACTGCTTATCAAGAAAAAACTGCTTTACGTCACAGGCAATATTAGTGTAATTCGCTATAACGGCCACACACCCACATTACATCTTTTTACGAAGGCCATGTTTTGCATGAATCTATAAATTATTTTCCCTTACATGTACTGCTAATTGCATGACGAGAAAGCTTTTCCTATTGAAAATTTTATCTAAACAAAGGTTCCACCGAGATTCGAACTCGGATCGCTGGATTCAGAGTCCAGAGTGCTAACCGTTACACCATGGAACCTCACGTCGTAGACACACTCGAATATGCTGTTATTAGTTTCCTCACATAATTCGGACTTACAGTTTGAAGTTTTTAATGTACATAACACTATTTCACTTTTCAATAACTTTTCGTAGGTTTGTTTGCAAATTGGAGCTAATTATTGCCGACCTCTCTGCGATAAAGTAAGTGAAAGCGACATATGAGAAGTTGGCTGCATGTAGCAGTATGCAAGCAGATCCTCTGGTAGCTCAGTTGGTAGAGCGGTGGACTGTAGTGGAAGGTTCACAGATATCCATAGGTCGCTGGTTCAAATCCGGCCCAGAGGACTCTTTTTCTAAACGGAGGAGCAAAGATGCCCCAGAATGTGGCTGCTGAAGAAAACAGTTCTCTTTGTCGTAAGGTTTTAAAACAAAGCAGATTTTTTGCTCCTCTCGTAACATATACTTTTTAATGCTGGCTTTTTACTGCTTATCAAGAAAAAACTGCTTTACGTCACAGGCAATATTAGTGTAATTCGCTATAACGGCCACACACCCACATTACATCTTTTTACGAAGGCCATGTTTTGCATGAATCTATAAATTATTTTCCCTTACATGTACTGCTAATTGCATGACGAGAAAGCTTTTCCTATTGAAAATTTTATCTAAACAAAGGTTCCACCGAGATTCGAACTCGGATCGCTGGATTCAGAGTCCAGAGTGCTAACCGTTACACCATGGAACCTCACGTCGTAGACACACTCGAATATGCTGTTATTAGTTTCCTCACATAATTCGGACTTACAGTTTGAAGTTTTTAATGTACATAACACTATTTCACTTTTCAATAACTTTTCGTAGGTTTGTTTGCAAATTGGAGCTAATTATTGCCGACCTCTCTGCGATAAAGTAAGTGAAAGCGACATATGAGAAGTTGGCTGCATGTAGCAGTATGCAAGCAGATCCTCTGGTAGCTCAGTTGGTAGAGCGGTGGACTGTAGTGGAAGGTTCACAGATATCCATAGGTCGCTGGTTCAAATCCGGCCCAGAGGACTCTTTTTCTAAACGGAGGAGCAAAGATGCCCCAGAATGTGGCTGCTGAAGAAAACAGTTCTCTTTGTCGTAAGGTTTTAAAACAAAGCAGATTTTTTGCTCCTCTCGTAACATATACTTTTTAATGCTGGCTTTTTACTGCTTATCAAGAAAAAACTGCTTTACGTCACAGGCAATATTAGTGTAATTCGCTATAACGGCCACACACCCACATTACATCTTTTTACGAAGGCCATGTTTTGCATGAATCTATAAATTATTTTCCCTTACATGTACTGCTAATTGCATGACGAGAAAGCTTTTCCTATTGAAAATTTTATCTAAACAAAGGTTCCACCGAGATTCGAACTCGGATCGCTGGATTCAGAGTCCAGAGTGCTAACCGTTACACCATGGAACCTCACGTCGTAGACACACTCGAATATGCTGTTATTAGTTTCCTCACATAATTCGGACTTACAGTTTGAAGTTTTTAATGTACATAACACTATTTCACTTTTCAATAACTTTTCGTAGGTTTGTTTGCAAATTGGAGCTAATTATTGCCGACCTCTCTGCGATAAAGTAAGTGAAAGCGACATATGAGAAGTTGGCTGCATGTAGCAGTATGCAAGCAGATCCTCTGGTAGCTCAGTTGGTAGAGCGGTGGACTGTAGTGGAAGGTTCACAGATATCCATAGGTCGCTGGTTCAAATCCGGCCCAGAGGACTCTTTTTCAAAACGGAGGAGCAAAGATGCCCCAGAATGTGGCTGCTGAAGAAAACAGTTCTCTTTGTCGTAAGGTTTTAAAACAAAGCAGATTTTTTGCTCCTCTCGTAACATATACTTTTTAATGCTGGCTTTTTACTGCTTATCAAGAAAAAACTGCTTTACGTCACAGGCAATATTAGTGTAATTCGCTATAACGGCCACACACCCACATTACATCTTTTTACGAAGGCCATGTTTTGCATGAATCTATAAATTATTTTCCCTTACATGTACTGCTAATTGCATGACGAGAAAGCTTTTCCTATTGAAAATTTTATCTAAACAAAGGTTCCACCGAGATTCGAACTCGGATCGCTGGATTCAGAGTCCAGAGTGCTAACCGTTACACCATGGAACCTCACGTCGTAGACACACTCGAATATGCTGTTATTAGTTTCCTCACATAATTCGGACTTACAGTTTGAAGTTTTTAATGTACATAACACTATTTCACTTTTCAATAACTTTTCGTAGGTTTGTTTGCAAATTGGAGCTAATTATTGCCGACCTCTCTGCGATAAAGTAAGTGAAAGCGACATATGAGAAGTTGGCTGCATGTAGCAGTATGCAAGCAGATCCTCTGGTAGCTCAGTTGGTAGAGCGGTGGACTGTAGTGGAAGGTTCACAGATATCCATAGGTCGCTGGTTCAAATCCGGCCCAGAGGACTCTTTTTCTAAACGGAGGAGCAAAGATGCCCCAGAATGTGGCTGCTGAAGAAAACAGTTCTCTTTGTCGTAAGGTTTTAAAACAAAGCAGATTTTTTGCTCCTCTCGTAACATATACTTTTTAATGCTGGCTTTTTACTGCTTATCAAGAAAAAACTGCTTTACGTCACAGGCAATATTAGTGTAATTCGCTATAACGGCCACACACCCACATTACATCTTTTTACGAAGGCCATGTTTTGCATGAATCTATAAATTATTTTCCCTTACATGTACTGCTAATTGCATGACGAGAAGGCTTTTCCTATTGAAAATTTTATCTAAACAAAGGTTCCACCGAGATTCGAACTCGGATCGCCGGATTCAGAGTCCAGAGTGCTAACCGTTACACCATGGAACCTCACGTCGTAGACACACTCGAATATGCTGTTATTAGTTTCCTCACATAATTCGGACTTACAGTTTGAAGTTTTTAATGTACATAACACTATTTCACTTTTCAATAACTTTTCGTAGGTTTGTTTGCAAATTGGAGCTAATTATTGCCGACCTCTCTGCGATAAAGTAAGTGAAAGCGACATATGAGAAGTTGGCTGCATGTAGCAGTATGCAAGCAGATCCTCTGGTAGCTCAGTTGGTAGAGCGGTGGACTGTAGTGGAAGGTTCACAGATATCCATAGGTCGCTGGTTCAAATCCGGCCCAGAGGACTCTTTTTCTAAACGGAGGAGCAAAGATGCCCCAGAATGTGGCTGCTGAAGAAAACAGTTCTCTTTGTCGTAAGGTTTTAAAACAAAGCAGATTTTTTGCTCCTCTCGTAACATATACTTTTTAATGCTGGCTTTTTACTGCTTATCAAGAAAAAACTGCTTTACGTCACAGGCAATATTAGTGTAATTCGCTATAACGGCCACACACCCACATTACATCTTTTTACGAAGGCCATGTTTTGCATGAATCTATAAATTATTTTCCCTTACATGTACTGCTAATTGCATGACGAGAAAGCTTTTCCTATTGAAAATTTTATCTAAACAAAGGTTCCACCGAGATTCGAACTCGGATCGCTGGATTCAGAGTCCAGAGTGCTAACCGTTACACCATGGAACCTCACGTCGTAGGCACACTCGAATATGCTGTTATTAGTTTCCTCACATAATTCGGACTTACAGTTTGAAGTTTTTAATGTACATAACACTATTTCACTTTTCAATAACTTTTCGTAGGTTTGTTTGCAAATTGGAGCTAATTATTGCCGACCTCTCTGCGATAAAGTAAGTGAAAGCGACATATGAGAAGTTGGCTGCATGTAGCAGTATGCAAGCAGATCCTCTGGTAGCTCAGTTGGTAGAGCGGTGGACTGTAGTGGAAGGTTCACAGATATCCATAGGTCGCTGGTTCAAATCCGGCCCAGAGGACTCTTTTTCTAAACGGAGGAGCAAAGATGCCCCAGAATGTGGCTGCTGAAGAAAACAGTTCTCTTTGTCGTAAGGTTTTAAAACAAAGCAGATTTTTTGCTCCTCTCGTAACATATACTTTTTAATGCTGGCTTTTTACTGCTTATCAAGAAAAAACTGCTTTACGTCACAGGCAATATTAGTGTAATTCGCTATAACGGCCACACACCCACATTACATCTTTTTACGAAGGCCATGTTTTGCATGAATCTATAAATTATTTTCCCTTACATGTACTGCTAATTGCATGACGAGAAGGCTTTTCCTATTGAAAATTTTATCTAAACAAAGGTTCCACCGAGATTCGAACTCGGATCGCTGGATTCAGAGTCCAGAGTGCTAACCGTTACACCATGGAACCTCACGTCGTAGACACACTCGAATATGCTGTTATTAGTTTCCTCACATAATTCGGACTTACAGTTTGAAGTTTTTAATGTACATAACACTATTTCACTTTTCAATAACTTTTCGTAGGTTTGTTTGCAAATTGGAGCTAATTATTGCCGACCTCTCTGCGATAAAGTAAGTGAAAGCGACATATGAGAAGTTGGCTGCATGTAGCAGTATGCAAGCAGATCCTCTGGTAGCTCAGTTGGTAGAGCGGTGGACTGTAGTGGAAGGTTCACAGATATCCATAGGTCGCTGGTTCAAATCCGGCCCAGAGGACTCTTTTTCTAAACGGAGGAGCAAAGATGCCCCAGAATGTGGCTGCTGAAGAAAACAGTTCTCTTTGTCGTAAGGTTTTAAAACAAAGCAGATTTTTTGCTCCTCTCGTAACATATACTTTTTAATGCTGGCTTTTTACTGCTTATCAAGAAAAAACTGCTTTACGTCACAGGCAATATTAGTGTAATTCGCTATAACGGCCACACACCCACATTACATCTTTTTACGAAGGCCATGTTTTGCATGAATCTATAAATTATTTTCCCTTACATGTACTGCTAATTGCATGACGAGAAAGCTTTTCCTATTGAAAATTTTATCTAAACAAAGGTTCCACCGAGATTCGAACTCGGATCGCTGGATTCAGAGTCCAGAGTGCTAACCGTTACACCATGGAACCTCACGTCGTAGACACACTCGAATATGCTGTTATTAGTTTCCTCACATAATTCGGACTTACAGTTTGAAGTTTTTAATGTACATAACACTATTTCACTTTTCAATAACTTTTCGTAGGTTTGTTTGCAAATTGGAGCTAATTATTGCCGACCTCTCTGCGATAAAGTAAGTGAAAGCGACATATGAGAAGTTGGCTGCATGTAGCAGTATGCAAGCAGATCCTCTGGTAGCTCAGTTGGTAGAGCGGTGGACTGTAGTGGAAGGTTCACAGATATCCATAGGTCGCTGGTTCAAATCCGGCCCAGAGGACTCTTTTTCTAAACGGAGGAGCAAAGATGCCCCAGAATGTGGCTGCTGAAGAAAACAGTTCTCTTTGTCGTAAGGTTTTAAAACAAAGCAGATTTTTTGCTCCTCTCGTAACATATACTTTTTAATGCTGGCTTTTTACTGCTTATCAAGAAAAAACTGCTTTACGTCACAGGCAATATTAGTGTAATTCGCTATAACGGCCACACACCCACATTACATCTTTTTACGAAGGCCATGTTTTGCATGAATCTATAAATTATTTTCCCTTACATGTACTGCTAATTGCATGACGAGAAAGCTTTTCCTATTGAAAATTTTATCTAAACAAAGGTTCCACCGAGATTCGAACTCGGATCGCTGGATTCAGAGTCCAGAGTGCTAACCGTTACACCATGGAACCTCACGTCGTAGACACACTCGAATATGCTGTTATTAGTTTCCTCACATAATTCGGACTTACAGTTTGAAGTTTTTAATGTACATAACACTATTTCACTTTTCAATAACTTTTCGTAGGTTTGTTTGCAAATTGGAGCTAATTATTGCCGACCTCTCTGCGATAAAGTAAGTGAAAGCGACATATGAGAAGTTGGCTGCATGTAGCAGTATGCAAGCAGATCCTCTGGTAGCTCAGTTGGTAGAGCGGTGGACTGTAGTGGAAGGTTCACAGATATCCATAGGTCGCTGGTTCAAATCCGGCCCAGAGGACTCTTTTTCTAAACGGAGGAGCAAAGATGCCCCAGAATGTGGCTGCTGAAGAAAACAGTTCTCTTTGTCGTAAGGTTTTAAAACAAAGCAGATTTTTTGCTCCTCTCGTAACATATACTTTTTAATGCTGGCTTTTTACTGCTTATCAAGAAAAAACTGCTTTACGTCACAGGCAATATTAGTGTAATTCGCTATAACGGCCACACACCCACATTACATCTTTTTACGAAGGCCATGTTTTGCATGAATCTATAAATTATTTTCCCTTACATGTACTGCTAATTGCATGACGAGAAAGCTTTTCCTATTGAAAATTTTATCTAAACAAAGGTTCCACCGAGATTCGAACTCGGATCGCTGGATTCAGAGTCCAGAGTGCTAACCGTTACACCATGGAACCTCACGTCGTAGACACACTCGAATATGCTGTTATTAGTTTCCTCACATAATTCGGACTTACAGTTTGAAGTTTTTAATGTACATAACACTATTTCACTTTTCAATAACTTTTCGTAGGTTTGTTTGCAAATTGGAGCTAATTATTGCCGACCTCTCTGCGATAAAGTAAGTGAAAGCGACATATGAGAAGTTGGCTGCATGTAGCAGTATGCAAGCAGATCCTCTGGTAGCTCAGTTGGTAGAGCGGTGGACTGTAGTGGAAGGTTCACAGATATCCATAGGTCGCTGGTTCAAATCCGGCCCAGAGGACTCTTTTTCTAAACGGAGGAGCAAAGATGCCCCAGAATGTGGCTGCTGAAGAAAACAGTTCTCTTTGTCGTAAGGTTTTAAAACAAAGCAGATTTTTTGCTCCTCTCGTAACATATACTTTTTAATGCTGGCTTTTTACTGCTTATCAAGAAAAAACTGCTTTACGTCACAGGCAATATTAGTGTAATTCGCTATAACGGCCACACACCCACATTACATCTTTTTACGAAGGCCATGTTTTGCATGAATCTATAAATTATTTTCCCTTACATGTACTGCTAATTGCATGACGAGAAAGCTTTTCCTATTGAAAATTTTATCTAAACAAAGGTTCCACCGAGATTCGAACTCGGATCGCTGGATTCAGAGTCCAGAGTGCTAACCGTTACACCATGGAACCTCACGTCGTAGACACACTCGAATATGCTGTTATTAGTTTCCTCACATAATTCGGACTTACAGTTTGAAGTTTTTAATGTACATAACACTATTTCACTTTTCAATAACTTTTCGTAGGTTTGTTTGCAAATTGGAGCTAATTATTGCCGACCTCTCTGCGATAAAGTAAGTGAAAGCGACATATGAGAAGTTGGCTGCATGTAGCAGTATGCAAGCAGATCCTCTGGTAGCTCAGTTGGTAGAGCGGTGGACTGTAGTGGAAGGTTCACAGATATCCATAGGTCGCTGGTTCAAATCCGGCCCAGAGGACTCTTTTTCTAAACGGAGGAGCAAAGATGCCCCAGAATGTGGCTGCTGAAGAAAACAGTTCTCTTTGTCGTAAGGTTTTAAAACAAAGCAGATTTTTTGCTCCTCTCGTAACATATACTTTTTAATGCTGGCTTTTTACTGCTTATCAAGAAAAAACTGCTTTACGTCACAGGCAATATTAGTGTAATTCGCTATAACGGCCACACACCCACATTACATCTTTTTACGAAGGCCATGTTTTGCATGAATCTATAAATTATTTTCCCTTACATGTACTGCTAATTGCATGACGAGAAAGCTTTTCCTATTGAAAATTTTATCTAAACAAAGGTTCCACCGAGATTCGAACTCGGATCGCTGGATTCAGAGTCCAGAGTGCTAACCGTTACACCATGGAACCTCACGTCGTAGACACACTCGAATATGCTGTTATTAGTTTCCTCACATAATTCGGACTTACAGTTTGAAGTTTTTAATGTACATAACACTATTTCACTTTTCAATAACTTTTCGTAGGTTTGTTTGCAAATTGGAGCTAATTATTGCCGACCTCTCTGCGATAAAGTAAGTGAAAGCGACATATGAGAAGTTGGCTGCATGTAGCAGTATGCAAGCAGATCCTCTGGTAGCTCAGTTGGTAGAGCGGTGGACTGTAGTGGAAGGTTCACAGATATCCATAGGTCGCTGGTTCAAATCCGGCCCAGAGGACTCTTTTTCTAAACGGAGGAGCAAAGATGCCCCAGAATGTGGCTGCTGAAGAAAACAGTTCTCTTTGTCGTAAGGTTTTAAAACAAAGCAGATTTTTTGCTCCTCTCGTAACATATACTTTTTAATGCTGGCTTTTTACTGCTTATCAAGAAAAAACTGCTTTACGTCACAGGCAATATTAGTGTAATTCGCTATAACGGCCACACACCCACATTACATCTTTTTACGAAGGCCATGTTTTGCATGAATCTATAAATTATTTTCCCTTACATGTACTGCTAATTGCATGACGAGAAGGCTTTTCCTATTGAAAATTTTATCTAAACAAAGGTTCCACCGAGATTCGAACTCGGATCGCTGGATTCAGAGTCCAGAGTGCTAACCGTTACACCATGGAACCTCACGTCGTAGACACACTCGAATATGCTGTTATTAGTTTCCTCACATAATTCGGACTTACAGTTTGAAGTTTTTAATGTACATAACACTATTTCACTTTTCAATAACTTTTCGTAGGTTTGTTTGCAAATTGGAGCTAATTATTGCCGACCTCTCTGCGATAAAGTAAGTGAAAGCGACATATGAGAAGTTGGCTGCATGTAGCAGTATGCAAGCAGATCCTCTGGTAGCTCAGTTGGTAGAGCGGTGGACTGTAGTGGAAGGTTCACAGATATCCATAGGTCGCTGGTTCAAATCCGGCCCAGAGGACTCTTTTTCTAAACGGAGGAGCAAAGATGCCCCAGAATGTGGCTGCTGAAGAAAACAGTTCTCTTTGTCGTAAGGTTTTAAAACAAAGCAGATTTTTTGCTCCTCTCGTAACATATACTTTTTAATGCTGGCTTTTTACTGCTTATCAAGAAAAAACTGCTTTACGTCACAGGCAATATTAGTGTAATTCGCTATAACGGCCACACACCCACATTACATCTTTTTACGAAGGCCATGTATTGCATGAATCTATAAATTATTTTCCCTTACATGTACTGCTAATTGCATGACGAGAAAGCTTTTCCTATTGAAAATTTTATCTAAACAAAGGTTCCACCGAGATTCGAACTCGGATCGCTGGATTCAGAGTCCAGAGTGCTAACCGTTACACCATGGAACCTCACGTCGTAGACACACTCGAATATGCTGTTATTAGTTTCCTCACATAATTCGGACTTACAGTTTGAAGTTTTTAATGTACATAACACTATTTCACTTTTCAATAACTTTTCGTAGGTTTGTTTGCAAATTGGAGCTAATTATTGCCGACCTCTCTGCGATAAAGTAAGTGAAAGCGACATATGAGAAGTTGGCTGCATGTAGCAGTATGCAAGCAGATCCTCTGGTAGCTCAGTTGGTAGAGCGGTGGACTGTAGTGGAAGGTTCACAGATATCCATAGGTCGCTGGTTCAAATCCGGCCCAGAGGACTCTTTTTCTAAACGGAGGAGCAAAGATGCCCCAGAATGTGGCTGCTGAAGAAAACAGTTCTCTTTGTCGTAAGGTTTTAAAACAAAGCAGATTTTTTGCTCCTCTCGTAACATATACTTTTTAATGCTGGCTTTTTACTGCTTATCAAGAAAAAACTGCTTTACGTCACAGGCAATATTAGTGTAATTCGCTATAACGGCCACACACCCACATTACATCTTTTTACGAAGGCCATGTTTTGCATGAATCTATAAATTATTTTCCCTTACATGTACTGCTAATTGCATGACGAGAAAGCTTTTCCTATTGAAAATTTTATCTAAACAAAGGTTCCACCGAGATTCGAACTCGGATCGCTGGATTCAGAGTCCAGAGTGCTAACCGTTACACCATGGAACCTCACGTCGTAGACACACTCGAATATGCTGTTATTAGTTTCCTCACATAATTCGGACTTACAGTTTGAAGTTTTTAATGTACATAACACTATTTCACTTTTCAATAACTTTTCGTAGGTTTGTTTGCAAATTGGAGCTAATTATTGCCGACCTCTCTGCGATAAAGTAAGTGAAAGCGACATATGAGAAGTTGGCTGCATGTAGCAGTATGCAAGCAGATCCTCTGGTAGCTCAGTTGGTAGAGCGGTGGACTGTAGTGGAAGGTTCACAGATATCCATAGGTCGCTGGTTCAAATCCGGCCCAGAGGACTCTTTTTCTAAACGGAGGAGCAAAGATGCCCCAGAATGTGGCTGCTGAAGAAAACAGTTCTCTTTGTCGTAAGGTTTTAAAACAAAGCAGATTTTTTGCTCCTCTCGTAACATATACTTTTTAATGCTGGCTTTTTACTGCTTATCAAGAAAAAACTGCTTTACGTCACAGGCAATATTAGTGTAATTCGCTATAACGGCCACACACCCACATTACATCTTTTTACGAAGGCCATGTTTTGCATGAATCTATAAATTATTTTCCCTTACATGTACTGCTAATTGCATGACGAGAAAGCTTTTCCTATTGAAAATTTTATCTAAACAAAGGTTCCACCGAGATTCGAACTCGGATCGCTGGATTCAGAGTCCAGAGTGCTAACCGTTACACCATGGAACCTCACGTCGTAGACACACTCGAATATGCTGTTATTAGTTTCCTCACATAATTCGGACTTACAGTTTGAAGTTTTTAATGTACATAACACTATTTCACTTTTCAATAACTTTTCGTAGGTTTGTTTGCAAATTGGAGCTAATTATTGCCGACCTCTCTGCGATAAAGTAAGTGAAAGCGACATATGAGAAGTTGGCTGCATGTAGCAGTATGCAAGCAGATCCTCTGGTAGCTCAGTTGGTAGAGCGGTGGACTGTAGTGGAAGGTTCACAGATATCCATAGGTCGCTGGTTCAAATCCGGCCCAGAGGACTCTTTTTCTAAACGGAGGAGCAAAGATGCCCCAGAATGTGGCTGCTGAAGAAAACAGTTCTCTTTGTCGTAAGGTTTTAAAACAAAGCAGATTTTTTGCTCCTCTCGTAACATATACTTTTTAATGCTGGCTTTTTACTGCTTATCAAGAAAAAACTGCTTTACGTCACAGGCAATATTAGTGTAATTCGCTATAACGGCCACACACCCACATTACATCTTTTTACGAAGGCCATGTTTTGCATGAATCTATAAATTATTTTCCCTTACATGTACTGCTAATTGCATGACGAGAAGGCTTTTCCTATTGAAAATTTTATCTAAACAAAGGTTCCACCGAGATTCGAACTCGGATCGCTGGATTCAGAGTCCAGAGTGCTAACCGTTACACCATGGAACCTCACGTCGTAGACACACTCGAATATGCTGTTATTAGTTTCCTCACATAATTCGGACTTACAGTTTGAAGTTTTTAATGTACATAACACTATTTCACTTTTCAATAACTTTTCGTAGGTTTGTTTGCAAATTGGAGCTAATTATTGCCGACCTCTCTGCGATAAAGTAAGTGAAAGCGACATATGAGAAGTTGGCTGCATGTAGCAGTATGCAAGCAGATCCTCTGGTAGCTCAGTTGGTAGAGCGGTGGACTGTAGTGGAAGGTTCACAGATATCCATAGGTCGCTGGTTCAAATCCGGCCCAGAGGACTCTTTTTCTAAACGGAGGAGCAAAGATGCCCCAGAATGTGGCTGCTGAAGAAAACAGTTCTCTTTGTCGTAAGGTTTTAAAACAAAGCAGATTTTTTGCTCCTCTCGTAACATATACTTTTTAATGCTGGCTTTTTACTGCTTATCAAGAAAAAACTGCTTTACGTCACAGGCAATATTAGTGTAATTCGCTATAACGGCCACACACCCACATTACATCTTTTTACGAAGGCCATGTATTGCATGAATCTATAAATTATTTTCCCTTACATGTACTGCTAATTGCATGACGAGAAAGCTTTTCCTATTGAAAATTTTATCTAAACAAAGGTTCCACCGAGATTCGAACTCGGATCGCTGGATTCAGAGTCCAGAGTGCTAACCGTTACACCATGGAACCTCACGTCGTAGACACACTCGAATATGCTGTTATTAGTTTCCTCACATAATTCGGACTTACAGTTTGAAGTTTTTAATGTACATAACACTATTTCACTTTTCAATAACTTTTCGTAGGTTTGTTTGCAAATTGGAGCTAATTATTGCCGACCTCTCTGCGATAAAGTAAGTGAAAGCGACATATGAGAAGTTGGCTGCATGTAGCAGTATGCAAGCAGATCCTCTGGTAGCTCAGTTGGTAGAGCGGTGGACTGTAGTGGAAGGTTCACAGATATCCATAGGTCGCTGGTTCAAATCCGGCCCAGAGGACTCTTTTTCTAAACGGAGGAGCAAAGATGCCCCAGAATGTGGCTGCTGAAGAAAACAGTTCTCTTTGTCGTAAGGTTTTAAAACAAAGCAGATTTTTTGCTCCTCTCGTAACATATACTTTTTAATGCTGGCTTTTTACTGCTTATCAAGAAAAAACTGCTTTACGTCACAGGCAATATTAGTGTAATTCGCTATAACGGCCACACACCCACATTACATCTTTTTACGAAGGCCATGTTTTGCATGAATCTATAAATTATTTTCCCTTACATGTACTGCTAATTGCATGACGAGAAAGCTTTTCCTATTGAAAATTTTATCTAAACAAAGGTTCCACCGAGATTCGAACTCGGATCGCTGGATTCAGAGTCCAGAGTGCTAACCGTTACACCATGGAACCTCACGTCGTAGACACACTCGAATATGCTGTTATTAGTTTCCTCACATAATTCGGACTTACAGTTTGAAGTTTTTAATGTACATAACACTATTTCACTTTTCAATAACTTTTCGTAGGTTTGTTTGCAAATTGGAGCTAATTATTGCCGACCTCTCTGCGATAAAGTAAGTGAAAGCGACATATGAGAAGTTGGCTGCATGTAGCAGTATGCAAGCAGATCCTCTGGTAGCTCAGTTGGTAGAGCGGTGGACTGTAGTGGAAGGTTCACAGATATCCATAGGTCGCTGGTTCAAATCCGGCCCAGAGGACTCTTTTTCTAAACGGAGGAGCAAAGATGCCCCAGAATGTGGCTGCTGAAGAAAACAGTTCTCTTTGTCGTAAGGTTTTAAAACAAAGCAGATTTTTTGCTCCTCTCGTAACATATACTTTTTAATGCTGGCTTTTTACTGCTTATCAAGAAAAAACTGCTTTACGTCACAGGCAATATTAGTGTAATTCGCTATAACGGCCACACACCCACATTACATCTTTTTACGAAGGCCATGTTTTGCATGAATCTATAAATTATTTTCCCTTACATGTACTGCTAATTGCATGACGAGAAGGCTTTTCCTATTGAAAATTTTATCTAAACAAAGGTTCCACCGAGATTCGAACTCGGATCGCTGGATTCAGAGTCCAGAGTGCTAACCGTTACACCATGGAACCTCACGTCGTAGACACATTCGAATATGCTGTTATTAGTTTCCTCACATAATTCGGACTTACAGTTTGAAGTTTTTAATGTACATAACACTATTTCACTTTTCAATAACTTTTCGTAGGTTTGTTTGCAAATTGGAGCTAATTATTGCCGACCTCTCTGCGATAAAGTAAGTGAAAGCGACATATGAGAAGTTGGCTGCATGTAGCAATATGCAAGCAGATCCTCTGGTAGCTCAGTTGGTAGAGCGGTGGACTGTAGTGGAAGGTTCACAGATATCCATAGGTCGCTGGTTCAAATCCGGCCCAGAGGACTCTTTTTCTAAACGGAGGAGCAAAGATGCCCCAGAATGTGGCTGCTGAAGAAAACAGTTCTCTTTGTCGTAAGGTTTTAAAACAAAGCAGATTTTTTGCTCCTCTCGTAACATATACTTTTTAATGCTGGCTTTTTACTGCTTATCAAGAAAAAACTGCTTTACGTCACAGGCAATATTAGTGTAATTCGCTATAACGGCCACACACCCACATTACATCTTTTTACGAAGGCCATGTTTTGCATGAATCTATAAATTATTTTCCCTTACATGTACTGCTAATTGCATGACGAGAAAGCTTTTCCTATTGAAAATTTTATCTAAACAAAGGTTCCACCGAGATTCGAACTCGGATCGCTGGATTCAGAGTCCAGAGTGCTAACCGTTACACCATGGAACCTCACGTCGTAGACACACTCGAATATGCTGTTATTAGTTTCCTCACATAATTCGGACTTACAGTTTGAAGTTTTTAATGTACATAACACTATTTCACTTTTCAATAACTTTTCGTAGGTTTGTTTGCAAATTGGAGCTAATTATTGCCGACCTCTCTGCGATAAAGTAAGTGAAAGCGACATATGAGAAGTTGGCTGCATGTAGCAGTATGCAAGCAGATCCTCTGGTAGCTCAGTTGGTAGAGCGGTGGACTGTAGTGGAAGGTTCACAGATATCCATAGGTCGCTGGTTCAAATCCGGCCCAGAGGACTCTTTTTCTAAACGGAGGAGCAAAGATGCCCCAGAATGTGGCTGCTGAAGAAAACAGTTCTCTTTGTCGTAAGGTTTTAAAACAAAGCAGATTTTTTGCTCCTCTCGTAACATATACTTTTTAATGCTGGCTTTTTACTGCTTATCAAGAAAAAACTGCTTTACGTCACAGGCAATATTAGTGTAATTCGCTATAACGGCCACACACCCACATTACATCTTTTTACGAAGGCCATGTTTTGCATGAATCTATAAATTATTTTCCCTTACATGTACTGCTAATTGCATGACGAGAAAGCTTTTCCTATTGAAAATTTTATCTAAACAAAGGTTCCACCGAGATTCGAACTCGGATCGCTGGATTCAGAGTCCAGAGTGCTAACCGTTACACCATGGAACCTCACGTCGTAGACACACTCGAATATGCTGTTATTAGTTTCCTCACATAATTCGGACTTACAGTTTGAAGTTTTTAATGTACATAACACTATTTCACTTTTCAATAACTTTTCGTAGGTTTGTTTGCAAATTGGAGCTAATTATTGCCGACCTCTCTGCGATAAAGTAAGTGAAAGCGACATATGAGAAGTTGGCTGCATGTAGCAGTATGCAAGCAGATCCTCTGGTAGCTCAGTTGGTAGAGCGGTGGACTGTAGTGGAAGGTTCACAGATATCCATAGGTCGCTGGTTCAAATCCGGCCCAGAGGACTCTTTTTCTAAACGGAGGAGCAAAGATGCCCCAGAATGTGGCTGCTGAAGAAAACAGTTCTCTTTGTCGTAAGGTTTTAAAACAAAGCAGATTTTTTGCTCCTCTCGTAACATATACTTTTTAATGCTGGCTTTTTACTGCTTATCAAGAAAAAACTGCTTTACGTCACAGGCAATATTAGTGTAATTCGCTATAACGGCCACACACCCACATTACATCTTTTTACGAAGGCCATGTATTGCATGAATCTATAAATTATTTTCCCTTACATGTACTGCTAATTGCATGACGAGAAAGCTTTTCCTATTGAAAATTTTATCTAAACAAAGGTTCCACCGAGATTCGAACTCGGATCGCTGGATTCAGAGTCCAGAGTGCTAACCGTTACACCATGGAACCTCACGTCGTAGACACACTCGAATATGCTGTTATTAGTTTCTTCACATAATTCGGACTTACAGTTTGAAGTTTTTAATGTACATAACACTATTTCACTTTTCAATAACTTTTCGTAGGTTTGTTTGCAAATTGGAGCTAATTATTGCCGACCTCTCTGCGATAAAGTAAGTGAAAGCGACATATGAGAAGTTGGCTGCATGTAGCAGTATGCAAGCAGATCCTCTGGTAGCTCAGTTGGTAGAGCGGTGGACTGTAGTGGAAGGTTCACAGATATCCATAGGTCGCTGGTTCAAATCCGGCCCAGAGGACTCTTTTTCTAAACGGAGGAGCAAAGATGCCCCAGAATGTGGCTGCTGAAGAAAACAGTTCTCTTTGTCGTAAGGTTTTAAAACAAAGCAGATTTTTTGCTCCTCTCGTAACATATACTTTTTAATGCTGGCTTTTTACTGCTTATCAAGAAAAAACTGCTTTACGTCACAGGCAATATTAGTGTAATTCGCTATAACGGCCACACACCCACATTACATCTTTTTACGAAGGCCATGTTTTGCATGAATCTATAAATTATTTTCCCTTACATGTACTGCTAATTGCATGACGAGAAAGCTTTTCCTATTGAAAATTTTATCTAAACAAAGGTTCCACCGAGATTCGAACTCGGATCGCTGGATTCAGAGTCCAGAGTGCTAACCGTTACACCATGGAACCTCACGTCGTAGACACACTCGAATATGCTGTTATTAGTTTCCTCACATAATTCGGACTTACAGTTTGAAGTTTTTAATGTACATAACACTATTTCACTTTTCAATAACTTTTCGTAGGTTTGTTTGCAAATTGGAGCTAATTATTGCCGACCTCTCTGCGATAAAGTAAGTGAAAGCGACATATGAGAAGTTGGCTGCATGTAGCAGTATGCAAGCAGATCCTCTGGTAGCTCAGTTGGTAGAGCGGTGGACTGTAGTGGAAGGTTCACAGATATCCATAGGTCGCTGGTTCAAATCCGGCCCAGAGGACTCTTTTTCTAAACGGAGGAGCAAAGATGCCCCAGAATGTGGCTGCTGAAGAAAACAGTTCTCTTTGTCGTAAGGTTTTAAAACAAAGCAGATTTTTTGCTCCTCTCGTAACATATACTTTTTAATGCTGGCTTTTTACTGCTTATCAAGAAAAAACTGCTTTACGTCACAGGCAATATTAGTGTAATTCGCTATAACGGCCACACACCCACATTACATCTTTTTACGAAGGCCATGTTTTGCATGAATCTATAAATTATTTTCCCTTACATGTACTGCTAATTGCATGACGAGAAAGCTTTTCCTATTGAAAATTTTATCTAAACAAAGGTTCCACCGAGATTCGAACTCGGATCGCTGGATTCAGAGTCCAGAGTGCTAACCGTTACACCATGGAACCTCACGTCGTAGACACACTCGAATATGCTGTTATTAGTTTCCTCACATAATTCGGACTTACAGTTTGAAGTTTTTAATGTACATAACACTATTTCACTTTTCAATAACTTTTCGTAGGTTTGTTTGCAAATTGGAGCTAATTATTGCCGACCTCTCTGCGATAAAGTAAGTGAAAGCGACATATGAGAAGTTGGCTGCATGTAGCAGTATGCAAGCAGATCCTCTGGTAGCTCAGTTGGTAGAGCGGTGGACTGTAGTGGAAGGTTCACAGATATCCATAGGTCGCTGGTTCAAATCCGGCCCAGAGGACTCTTTTTCTAAACGGAGGAGCAAAGATGCCCCAGAATGTGGCTGCTGAAGAAAACAGTTCTCTTTGTCGTAAGGTTTTAAAACAAAGCAGATTTTTTGCTCCTCTCGTAACATATACTTTTTAATGCTGGCTTTTTACTGCTTATCAAGAAAAAACTGCTTTACGTCACAGGCAATATTAGTGTAATTCGCTATAACGGCCACACACCCACATTACATCTTTTTACGAAGGCCATGTTTTGCATGAATCTATAAATTATTTTCCCTTACATGTACTGCTAATTGCATGACGAGAAAGCTTTTCCTATTGAAAATTTTATCTAAACAAAGGTTCCACCGAGATTCGAACTCGGATCGCTGGATTCAGAGTCCAGAGTGCTAACCGTTACACCATGGAACCTCACGTCGTAGACACACTCGAATATGCTGTTATTAGTTTCCTCACATAATTCGGACTTACAGTTTGAAGTTTTTAATGTACATAACACTATTTCACTTTTCAATAACTTTTCGTAGGTTTGTTTGCAAATTGGAGCTAATTATTGCCGACCTCTCTGCGATAAAGTAAGTGAAAGCGACATATGAGAAGTTGGCTGCATGTAGCAGTATGCAAGCAGATCCTCTGGTAGCTCAGTTGGTAGAGCGGTGGACTGTAGTGGAAGGTTCACAGATATCCATAGGTCGCTGGTTCAAATCCGGCCCAGAGGACTCTTTTTCTAAACGGAGGAGCAAAGATGCCCCAGAATGTGGCTGCTGAAGAAAACAGTTCTCTTTGTCGTAAGGTTTTAAAACAAAGCAGATTTTTTGCTCCTCTCGTAACATATACTTTTTAATGCTGGCTTTTTACTGCTTATCAAGAAAAAACTGCTTTACGTCACAGGCAATATTAGTGTAATTCGCTATAACGGCCACACACCCACATTACATCTTTTTACGAAGGCCATGTTTTGCATGAATCTATAAATTATTTTCCCTTACATGTACTGCTAATTGCATGACGAGAAAGCTTTTCCTATTGAAAATTTTATCTAAACAAAGGTTCCACCGAGATTCGAACTCGGATCGCTGGATTCAGAGTCCAGAGTGCTAACCGTTACACCATGGAACCTCACGTCGTAGACACACTCGAATATGCTGTTATTAGTTTCCTCACATAATTCGGACTTACAGTTTGAAGTTTTTAATGTACATAACACTATTTCACTTTTCAATAACTTTTCGTAGGTTTGTTTGCAAATTGGAGCTAATTATTGCCGACCTCTCTGCGATAAAGTAAGTGAAAGCGACATATGAGAAGTTGGCTGCATGTAGCAGTATGCAAGCAGATCCTCTGGTAGCTCAGTTGGTAGAGCGGTGGACTGTAGTGGAAGGTTCACAGATATCCATAGGTCGCTGGTTCAAATCCGGCCCAGAGGACTCTTTTTCTAAACGGAGGAGCAAAGATGCCCCAGAATGTGGCTGCTGAAGAAAACAGTTCTCTTTGTCGTAAGGTTTTAAAACAAAGCAGATTTTTTGCTCCTCTCGTAACATATACTTTTTAATGCTGGCTTTTTACTGCTTATCAAGAAAAAACTGCTTTACGTCACAGGCAATATTAGTGTAATTCGCTATAACGGCCACACACCCACATTACATCTTTTTACGAAGGCCATGTTTTGCATGAATCTATAAATTATTTTCCCTTACATGTACTGCTAATTGCATGACGAGAAAGCTTTTCCTATTGAAAATTTTATCTAAACAAAGGTTCCACCGAGATTCGAACTCGGATCGCTGGATTCAGAGTCCAGAGTGCTAACCGTTACACCATGGAACCTCACGTCGTAGACACACTCGAATATGCTGTTATTAGTTTCCTCACATAATTCGGACTTACAGTTTGAAGTTTTTAATGTACATAACACTATTTCACTTTTCAATAACTTTTCGTAGGTTTGTTTGCAAATTGGAGCTAATTATTGCCGACCTCTCTGCGATAAAGTAAGTGAAAGCGACATATGAGAAGTTGGCTGCATGTAGCAGTATGCAAGCAGATCCTCTGGTAGCTCAGTTGGTAGAGCGGTGGACTGTAGTGGAAGGTTCACAGATATCCATAGGTCGCTGGTTCAAATCCGGCCCAGAGGACTCTTTTTCTAAACGGAGGAGCAAAGATGCCCCAGAATGTGGCTGCTGAAGAAAACAGTTCTCTTTGTCGTAAGGTTTTAAAACAAAGCAGATTTTTTGCTCCTCTCGTAACATATACTTTTTAATGCTGGCTTTTTACTGCTTATCAAGAAAAAACTGCTTTACGTCACAGGCAATATTAGTGTAATTCGCTATAACGGCCACACACCCACATTACATCTTTTTACGAAGGCCATGTTTTGCATGAATCTATAAATTATTTTCCCTTACATGTACTGCTAATTGCATGACGAGAAAGCTTTTCCTATTGAAAATTTTATCTAAACAAAGGTTCCACCGAGATTCGAACTCGGATCGCTGGATTCAGAGTCCAGAGTGCTAACCGTTACACCATGGAACCTCACGTCGTAGACACACTCGAATATGCTGTTATTAGTTTCCTCACATAATTCGGACTTACAGTTTGAAGTTTTTAATGTACATAACACTATTTCACTTTTCAATAACTTTTCGTAGGTTTGTTTGCAAATTGGAGCTAATTATTGCCGACCTCTCTGCGATAAAGTAAGTGAAAGCGACATATGAGAAGTTGGCTGCATGTAGCAGTATGCAAGCAGATCCTCTGGTAGCTCAGTTGGTAGAGCGGTGGACTGTAGTGGAAGGTTCACAGATATCCATAGGTCGCTGGTTCAAATCCGGCCCAGAGGACTCTTTTTCTAAACGGAGGAGCAAAGATGCCCCAGAATGTGGCTGCTGAAGAAAACAGTTCTCTTTGTCGTAAGGGTTTAAAACAAAGCAGATTTTTTGCTCCTCTCGTAACATATACTTTTTAATGCTGGCTTTTTACTGCTTATCAAGAAAAAACTGCTTTACGTCACAGGCAATATTAGTGTAATTCGCTATAACGGCCACACACCCACATTACATCTTTTTACGAAGGCCATGTTTTGCATGAATCTATAAATTATTTTCCCTTACATGTACTGCTAATTGCATGACGAGAAGGCTTTTCCTATTGAAAATTTTATCTAAACAAAGGTTCCACCGAGATTCGAACTCGGATCGCTGGATTCAGAGTCCAGAGTGCTAACCGTTACACCATGGAACCTCACGTCGTAGACACATTCGAATATGCTGTTATTAGTTTCCTCACATAATTCGGACTTACAGTTTGAAGTTTTTAATGTACATAACACTATTTCACTTTTCAATAACTTTTCGTAGGTTTGTTTGCAAATTGGAGCTAATTATTGCCGACCTCTCTGCGATAAAGTAAGTGAAAGCGACATATGAGAAGTTGGCTGCATGTAGCAATATGCAAGCAGATCCTCTGGTAGCTCAGTTTGTAGAGCGGTGGACTGTAGTGGAAGGTTCACAGATATCCATAGGTCGCTGGTTCAAATCCGGCCCAGAGGACTCTTTTTCTAAACGGAGGAGCAAAGATGCCCCAGAATGTGGCTGCTGAAGAAAACAGTTCTCTTTGTCGTAAGGTTTTAAAACAAAGCAGATTTTTTGCTCCTCTCGTAACATATACTTTTTAATGCTGGCTTTTTACTGCTTATCAAGAAAAAACTGCTTTACGTCACAGGCAATATTAGTGTAATTCGCTATAACGGCCACACACCCACATTACATCTTTTTACGAAGGCCATGTTTTGCATGAATCTATAAATTATTTTCCCTTACATGTACTGCTAATTGCATGACGAGAAAGCTTTTCCTATTGAAAATTTTATCTAAACAAAGGTTCCACCGAGATTCGAACTCGGATCGCTGGATTCAGAGTCCAGAGTGCTAACCGTTACACCATGGAACCTCACGTCGTAGACACACTCGAATATGCTGTTATTAGTTTCCTCACATAATTCGGACTTACAGTTTGAAGTTTTTAATGTACATAACACTATTTCACTTTTCAATAACTTTTCGTAGGTTTGTTTGCAAATTGGAGCTAATTATTGCCGACCTCTCTGCGATAAAGTAAGTGAAAGCGACATATGAGAAGTTGGCTGCATGTAGCAGTATGCAAGCAGATCCTCTGGTAGCTCAGTTTGTAGAGCGGTGGACTGTAGTGGAAGGTTCACAGATATCCATAGGTCGCTGGTTCAAATCCGGCCCAGAGGACTCTTTTTCTAAACGGAGGAGCAAAGATGCCCCAGAATGTGGCTGCTGAAGAAAACAGTTCTCTTTGTCGTAAGGTTTTAAAACAAAGCAGATTTTTTGCTCCTCTCGTAACATATACTTTTTAATGCTGGCTTTTTACTGCTTATCAAGAAAAAACTGCTTTACGTCACAGGCAATATTAGTGTAATTCGCTATAACGGCCACACACCCACATTACATCTTTTTACGAAGGCCATGTTTTGCATGAATCTATAAATTATTTTCCCTTACATGTACTGCTAATTGCATGACGAGAAAGCTTTTCCTATTGAAAATTTTATCTAAACAAAGGTTCCACCGAGATTCGAACTCGGATCGCTGGATTCAGAGTCCAGAGTGCTAACCGTTACACCATGGAACCTCACGTCGTAGACACACTCGAATATGCTGTTATTAGTTTCCTCACATAATTCGGACTTACAGTTTGAAGTTTTTAATGTACATAACACTATTTCACTTTTCAATAACTTTTCGTAGGTTTGTTTGCAAATTGGAGCTAATTATTGCCGACCTCTCTGCGATAAAGTAAGTGAAAGCGACATATGAGAAGTTGGCTGCATGTAGCAGTATGCAAGCAGATCCTCTGGTAGCTCAGTTGGTAGAGCGGTGGACTGTAGTGGAAGGTTCACAGATATCCATAGGTCGCTGGTTCAAATCCGGCCCAGAGGACTCTTTTTCTAAACGGAGGAGCAAAGATGCCCCAGAATGTGGCTGCTGAAGAAAACAGTTCTCTTTGTCGTAAGGTTTTAAAACAAAGCAGATTTTTTGCTCCTCTCGTAACATATACTTTTTAATGCTGGCTTTTTACTGCTTATCAAGAAAAAACTGCTTTACGTCACAGGCAATATTAGTGTAATTCGCTATAACGGCCACACACCCACATTACATCTTTTTACGAAGGCCATGTTTTGCATGAATCTATAAATTATTTTCCCTTACATGTACTGCTAATTGCATGACGAGAAGGCTTTTCCTATTGAAAATTTTATCTAAACAAAGGTTCCACCGAGATTCGAACTCGGATCGCTGGATTCAGAGTCCAGAGTGCTAACCGTTACACCATGGAACCTCACGTCGTAGACACACTCGAATATGCTGTTATTAGTTTCCTCACATAATTCGGACTTACAGTTTGAAGTTTTTAATGTACATAACACTATTTCACTTTTCAATAACTTTTCGTAGGTTTGTTTGCAAATTGGAGCTAATTATTGCCGACCTCTCTGCGATAAAGTAAGTGAAAGCGACATATGAGAAGTTGGCTGCATGTAGCAGTATGCAAGCAGATCCTCTGGTAGCTCAGTTGGTAGAGCGGTGGACTGTAGTGGAAGGTTCACAGATATCCATAGGTCGCTGGTTCAAATCCGGCCCAGAGGACTCTTTTTCTAAACGGAGGAGCAAAGATGCCCCAGAATGTGGCTGCTGAAGAAAACAGTTCTCTTTGTCGTAAGGTTTTAAAACAAAGCAGATTTTTTGCTCCTCTCGTAACATATACTTTTTAATGCTGGCTTTTTACTGCTTATCAAGAAAAAACTGCTTTACGTCACAGGCAATATTAGTGTAATTCGCTATAACGGCCACACACCCACATTACATCTTTTTACGAAGGCCATGTTTTGCATGAATCTATAAATTATTTTCCCTTACATGTACTGCTAATTGCATGACGAGAAAGCTTTTCCTATTGAAAATTTTATCTAAACAAAGGTTCCACCGAGATTCGAACTCGGATCGCTGGATTCAGAGTCCAGAGTGCTAACCGTTACACCATGGAACCTCACGTCGTAGACACACTCGAATATGCTGTTATTAGTTTCCTCACATAATTCGGACTTACAGTTTGAAGTTTTTAATGTACATAACACTATTTCACTTTTCAATAACTTTTCGTAGGTTTGTTTGCAAATTGGAGCTAATTATTGCCGACCTCTCTGCGATAAAGTAAGTGAAAGCGACATATGAGAAGTTGGCTGCATGTAGCAGTATGCAAGCAGATCCTCTGGTAGCTCAGTTGGTAGAGCGGTGGACTGTAGTGGAAGGTTCACAGATATCCATAGGTCGCTGGTTCAAATCCGGCCCAGAGGACTCTTTTTCTAAACGGAGGAGCAAAGATGCCCCAGAATGTGGCTGCTGAAGAAAACAGTTCTCTTTGTCGTAAGGTTTTAAAACAAAGCAGATTTTTTGCTCCTCTCGTAACATATACTTTTTAATGCTGGCTTTTTACTGCTTATCAAGAAAAAACTGCTTTACGTCACAGGCAATATTAGTGTAATTCGCTATAACGGCCACACACCCACATTACATCTTTTTACGAAGGCCATGTTTTGCATGAATCTATAAATTATTTTCCCTTACATGTACTGCTAATTGCATGACGAGAAAGCTTTTCCTATTGAAAATTTTATCTAAACAAAGGTTCCACCGAGATTCGAACTCGGATCGCTGGATTCAGAGTCCAGAGTGCTAACCGTTACACCATGGAACCTCACGTCGTAGACACACTCGAATATGCTGTTATTAGTTTCCTCACATAATTCGGACTTACAGTTTGAAGTTTTTAATGTACATAACACTATTTCACTTTTCAATAACTTTTCGTAGGTTTGTTTGCAAATTGGAGCTAATTATTGCCGACCTCTCTGCGATAAAGTAAGTGAAAGCGACATATGAGAAGTTGGCTGCATGTAGCAGTATGCAAGCAGATCCTCTGGTAGCTCAGTTGGTAGAGCGGTGGACTGTAGTGGAAGGTTCACAGATATCCATAGGTCGCTGGTTCAAATCCGGCCCAGAGGACTCTTTTTCTAAACGGAGGAGCAAAGATGCCCCAGAATGTGGCTGCTGAAGAAAACAGTTCTCTTTGTCGTAAGGTTTTAAAACAAAGCAGATTTTTTGCTCCTCTCGTAACATATACTTTTTAATGCTGGCTTTTTACTGCTTATCAAGAAAAAACTGCTTTACGTCACAGGCAATATTAGTGTAATTCGCTATAACGGCCACACACCCACATTACATCTTTTTACGAAGGCCATGTTTTGCATGAATCTATAAATTATTTTCCCTTACATGTACTGCTAATTGCATGACGAGAAAGCTTTTCCTATTGAAAATTTTATCTAAACAAAGGTTCCACCGAGATTCGAACTCGGATCGCTGGATTCAGAGTCCAGAGTGCTAACCGTTACACCATGGAACCTCACGTCGTAGACACACTCGAATATGCTGTTATTAGTTTCCTCACATAATTCGGACTTACAGTTTGAAGTTTTTAATGTACATAACACTATTTCACTTTTCAATAACTTTTCGTAGGTTTGTTTGCAAATTGGAGCTAATTATTGCCGACCTCTCTGCGATAAAGTAAGTGAAAGCGACATATGAGAAGTTGGCTGCATGTAGCAGTATGCAAGCAGATCCTCTGGTAGCTCAGTTGGTAGAGCGGTGGACTGTAGTGGAAGGTTCACAGATATCCATAGGTCGCTGGTTCAAATCCGGCCCAGAGGACTCTTTTTCTAAACGGAGGAGCAAAGATGCCCCAGAATGTGGCTGCTGAAGAAAACAGTTCTCTTTGTCGTAAGGTTTTAAAACAAAGCAGATTTTTTGCTCCTCTCGTAACATATACTTTTTAATGCTGGCTTTTTACTGCTTATCAAGAAAAAACTGCTTTACGTCACAGGCAATATTAGTGTAATTCGCTATAACGGCCACACACCCACATTACATCTTTTTACGAAGGCCATGTTTTGCATGAATCTATAAATTATTTTCCCTTACATGTACTGCTAATTGCATGACGAGAAAGCTTTTCCTATTGAAAATTTTATCTAAACAAAGGTTCCACCGAGATTCGAACTCGGATCGCTGGATTCAGAGTCCAGAGTGCTAACCGTTACACCATGGAACCTCACGTCGTAGACACACTCGAATATGCTGTTATTAGTTTCCTCACATAATTCGGACTTACAGTTTGAAGTTTTTAATGTACATAACACTATTTCACTTTTCAATAACTTTTCGTAGGTTTGTTTGCAAATTGGAGCTAATTATTGCCGACCTCTCTGCGATAAAGTAAGTGAAAGCGACATATGAGAAGTTGGCTGCATGTAGCAGTATGCAAGCAGATCCTCTGGTAGCTCAGTTGGTAGAGCGGTGGACTGTAGTGGAAGGTTCACAGATATCCATAGGTCGCTGGTTCAAATCCGGCCCAGAGGACTCTTTTTCTAAACGGAGGAGCAAAGATGCCCCAGAATGTGGCTGCTGAAGAAAACAGTTCTCTTTGTCGTAAGGTTTTAAAACAAAGCAGATTTTTTGCTCCTCTCGTAACATATACTTTTTAATGCTGGCTTTTTACTGCTTATCAAGAAAAAACTGCTTTACGTCACAGGCAATATTAGTGTAATTCGCTATAACGGCCACACACCCACATTACATCTTTTTACGAAGGCCATGTTTTGCATGAATCTATAAATTATTTTCCCTTACATGTACTGCTAATTGCATGACGAGAAAGCTTTTCCTATTGAAAATTTTATCTAAACAAAAGTTCCACCGAGATTCGAACTCGGATCGCTGGATTCAGAGTCCAGAGTGCTAACCGTTACACCATGGAACCTCACGTCGTAGACACACTCGAATATGCTGTTATTAGTTTCCTCACATAATTCGGACTTACAGTTTGAAGTTTTTAATGTACATAACACTATTTCACTTTTCAATAACTTTTCGTAGGTTTGTTTGCAAATTGGAGCTAATTATTGCCGACCTCTCTGCGATAAAGTAAGTGAAAGCGACATATGAGAAGTTGGCTGCATGTAGCAGTATGCAAGCAGATCCTCTGGTAGCTCAGTTGGTAGAGCGGTGGACTGTAGTGGAAGGTTCACAGATATCCATAGGTCGCTGGTTCAAATCCGGCCCAGAGGACTCTTTTTCTAAACGGAGGAGCAAAGATGCCCCAGAATGTGGCTGCTGAAGAAAACAGTTCTCTTTGTCGTAAGGTTTTAAAACAAAGCAGATTTTTTGCTCCTCTCGTAACATATACTTTTTAATGCTGGCTTTTTACTGCTTATCAAGAAAAAACTGCTTTACGTCACAGGCAATATTAGTGTAATTCGCTATAACGGCCACACACCCACATTACATCTTTTTACGAAGGCCATGTTTTGCATGAATCTATAAATTATTTTCCCTTACATGTACTGCTAATTGCATGACGAGAAAGCTTTTCCTATTGAAAATTTTATCTAAACAAAGGTTCCACCGAGATTCGAACTCGGATCGCTGGATTCAGAGTCCAGAGTGCTAACCGTTACACCATGGAACCTCACGTCGTAGACACACTCGAATATGCTGTTATTAGTTTCCTCACATAATTCGGACTTACAGTTTGAAGTTTTTAATGTACATAACACTATTTCACTTTTCAATAACTTTTCGTAGGTTTGTTTGCAAATTGGAGCTAATTATTGCCGACCTCTCTGCGATAAAGTAAGTGAAAGCGACATATGAGAAGTTGGCTGCATGTAGCAGTATGCAAGCAGATCCTCTGGTAGCTCAGTTGGTAGAGCGGTGGACTGTAGTGGAAGGTTCACAGATATCCATAGGTCGCTGGTTCAAATCCGGCCCAGAGGACTCTTTTTCTAAACGGAGGAGCAAAGATGCCCCAGAATGTGGCTGCTGAAGAAAACAGTTCTCTTTGTCGTAAGGTTTTAAAACAAAGCAGATTTTTTGCTCCTCTCGTAACATATACTTTTTAATGCTGGCTTTTTACTGCTTATCAAGAAAAAACTGCTTTACGTCACAGGCAATATTAGTGTAATTCGCTATAACGGCCACACACCCACATTACATCTTTTTACGAAGGCCATGTTTTGCATGAATCTATAAATTATTTTCCCTTACATGTACTGCTAATTGCATGACGAGAAAGCTTTTCCTATTGAAAATTTTATCTAAACAAAGGTTCCACCGAGATTCGAACTCGGATCGCTGGATTCAGAGTCCAGAGTGCTAACCGTTACACCATGGAACCTCACGTCGTAGACACACTCGAATATGCTGTTATTAGTTTCCTCACATAATTCGGACTTACAGTTTGAAGTTTTTAATGTACATAACACTATTTCACTTTTCAATAACTTTTCGTAGGTTTGTTTGCAAATTGGAGCTAATTATTGCCGACCTCTCTGCGATAAAGTAAGTGAAAGCGACATATGAGAAGTTGGCTGCATGTAGCAGTATGCAAGCAGATCCTCTGGTAGCTCAGTTGGTAGAGCGGTGGACTGTAGTGGAAGGTTCACAGATATCCATAGGTCGCTGGTTCAAATCCGGCCCAGAGGACTCTTTTTCAAAACGGAGGAGCAAAGATGCCCCAGAATGTGGCTGCTGAAGAAAACAGTTCTCTTTGTCGTAAGGTTTTAAAACAAAGCAGATTTTTTGCTCCTCTCGTAACATATACTTTTTAATGCTGGCTTTTTACTGCTTATCAAGAAAAAACTGCTTTACGTCACAGGCAATATTAGTGTAATTCGCTATAACGGCCACACACCCACATTACATCTTTTTACGAAGGCCATGTTTTGCATGAATCTATAAATTATTTTCCCTTACATGTACTGCTAATTGCATGACGAGAAAGCTTTTCCTATTGAAAATTTTATCTAAACAAAGGTTCCACCGAGATTCGAACTCGGATCGCTGGATTCAGAGTCCAGAGTGCTAACCGTTACACCATGGAACCTCACGTCGTAGACACACTCGAATATGCTGTTATTAGTTTCCTCACATAATTCGGACTTACAGTTTGAAGTTTTTAATGTACATAACACTATTTCACTTTTCAATAACTTTTCGTAGGTTTGTTTGCAAATTGGAGCTAATTATTGCCGACCTCTCTGCGATAAAGTAAGTGAAAGCGACATATGAGAAGTTGGCTGCATGTAGCAGTATGCAAGCAGATCCTCTGGTAGCTCAGTTGGTAGAGCGGTGGACTGTAGTGGAAGGTTCACAGATATCCATAGGTCGCTGGTTCAAATCCGGCCCAGAGGACTCTTTTTCTAAACGGAGGAGCAAAGATGCCCCAGAATGTGGCTGCTGAAGAAAACAGTTCTCTTTGTCGTAAGGTTTTAAAACAAAGCAGATTTTTTGCTCCTCTCGTAACATATACTTTTTAATGCTGGCTTTTTACTGCTTATCAAGAAAAAACTGCTTTACGTCACAGGCAATATTAGTGTAATTCGCTATAACGGCCACACACCCACATTACATCTTTTTACGAAGGCCATGTTTTGCATGAATCTATAAATTATTTTCCCTTACATGTACTGCTAATTGCATGACGAGAAAGCTTTTCCTATTGAAAATTTTATCTAAACAAAGGTTCCACCGAGATTCGAACTCGGATCGCTGGATTCAGAGTCCAGAGTGCTAACCGTTACACCATGGAACCTCACGTCGTAGACACACTCGAATATGCTGTTATTAGTTTCCTCACATAATTCGGACTTACAGTTTGAAGTTTTTAATGTACATAACACTATTTCACTTTTCAATAACTTTTCGTAGGTTTGTTTGCAAATTGGAGCTAATTATTGCCGACCTCTCTGCGATAAAGTAAGTGAAAGCGACATATGAGAAGTTGGCTGCATGTAGCAGTATGCAAGCAGATCCTCTGGTAGCTCAGTTGGTAGAGCGGTGGACTGTAGTGGAAGGTTCACAGATATCCATAGGTCGCTGGTTCAAATCCGGCCCAGAGGACTCTTTTTCTAAACGGAGGAGCAAAGATGCCCCAGAATGTGGCTGCTGAAGAAAACAGTTCTCTTTGTCGTAAGGTTTTAAAACAAAGCAGATTTTTTGCTCCTCTCGTAACATATACTTTTTAATGCTGGCTTTTTACTGCTTATCAAGAAAAAACTGCTTTACGTCACAGGCAATATTAGTGTAATTCGCTATAACGGCCACACACCCACATTACATCTTTTTACGAAGGCCATGTTTTGCATGAATCTATAAATTATTTTCCCTTACATGTACTGCTAATTGCATGACGAGAAAGCTTTTCCTATTGAAAATTTTATCTAAACAAAGGTTCCACCGAGATTCGAACTCGGATCGCTGGATTCAGAGTCCAGAGTGCTAACCGTTACACCATGGAACCTCACGTCGTAGACACACTCGAATATGCTGTTATTAGTTTCCTCACATAATTCGGACTTACAGTTTGAAGTTTTTAATGTACATAACACTATTTCACTTTTCAATAACTTTTCGTAGGTTTGTTTGCAAATTGGAGCTAATTATTGCCGACCTCTCTGCGATAAAGTAAGTGAAAGCGACATATGAGAAGTTGGCTGCATGTAGCAGTATGCAAGCAGATCCTCTGGTAGCTCAGTTGGTAGAGCGGTGGACTGTAGTGGAAGGTTCACAGATATCCATAGGTCGCTGGTTCAAATCCGGCCCAGAGGACTCTTTTTCAAAACGGAGGAGCAAAGATGCCCCAGAATGTGGCTGCTGAAGAAAACAGTTCTCTTTGTCGTAAGGTTTTAAAACAAAGCAGATTTTTTGCTCCTCTCGTAACATATACTTTTTAATGCTGGCTTTTTACTGCTTATCAAGAAAAAACTGCTTTACGTCACAGGCAATATTAGTGTAATTCGCTATAACGGCCACACACCCACATTACATCTTTTTACGAAGGCCATGTTTTGCATGAATCTATAAATTATTTTCCCTTACATGTACTGCTAATTGCATGACGAGAAAGCTTTTCCTATTGAAAATTTTATCTAAACAAAGGTTCCACCGAGATTCGAACTCGGATCGCTGGATTCAGAGTCCAGAGTGCTAACCGTTACACCATGGAACCTCACGTCGTAGACACACTCGAATATGCTGTTATTAGTTTCCTCACATAATTCGGACTTACAGTTTGAAGTTTTTAATGTACATAACACTATTTCACTTTTCAATAACTTTTCGTAGGTTTGTTTGCAAATTGGAGCTAATTATTGCCGACCTCTCTGCGATAAAGTAAGTGAAAGCGACATATGAGAAGTTGGCTGCATGTAGCAGTATGCAAGCAGATCCTCTGGTAGCTCAGTTGGTAGAGCGGTGGACTGTAGTGGAAGGTTCACAGATATCCATAGGTCGCTGGTTCAAATCCGGCCCAGAGGACTCTTTTTCTAAACGGAGGAGCAAAGATGCCCCAGAATGTGGCTGCTGAAGAAAACAGTTCTCTTTGTCGTAAGGTTTTAAAACAAAGCAGATTTTTTGCTCCTCTCGTAACATATACTTTTTAATGCTGGCTTTTTACTGCTTATCAAGAAAAAACTGCTTTACGTCACAGGCAATATTAGTGTAATTCGCTATAACGGCCACACACCCACATTACATCTTTTTACGAAGGCCATGTTTTGCATGAATCTATAAATTATTTTCCCTTACATGTACTGCTAATTGCATGACGAGAAAGCTTTTCCTATTGAAAATTTTATCTAAACAAAGGTTCCACCGAGATTCGAACTCGGATCGCTGGATTCAGAGTCCAGAGTGCTAACCGTTACACCATGGAACCTCACGTCGTAGACACACTCGAATATGCTGTTATTAGTTTCCTCACATAATTCGGACTTACAGTTTGAAGTTTTTAATGTACATAACACTATTTCACTTTTCAATAACTTTTCGTAGGTTTGTTTGCAAATTGGAGCTAATTATTGCCGACCTCTCTGCGATAAAGTAAGTGAAAGCGACATATGAGAAGTTGGCTGCATGTAGCAGTATGCAAGCAGATCCTCTGGTAGCTCAGTTGGTAGAGCGGTGGACTGTAGTGGAAGGTTCACAGATATCCATAGGTCGCTGGTTCAAATCCGGCCCAGAGGACTCTTTTTCTAAACGGAGGAGCAAAGATGCCCCAGAATGTGGCTGCTGAAGAAAACAGTTCTCTTTGTCGTAAGGTTTTAAAACAAAGCAGATTTTTTGCTCCTCTCGTAACATATACTTTTTAATGCTGGCTTTTTACTGCTTATCAAGAAAAAACTGCTTTACGTCACAGGCAATATTAGTGTAATTCGCTATAACGGCCACACACCCACATTACATCTTTTTACGAAGGCCATGTTTTGCATGAATCTATAAATTATTTTCCCTTACATGTACTGCTAATTGCATGACGAGAAAGCTTTTCCTATTGAAAATTTTATCTAAACAAAGGTTCCACCGAGATTCGAACTCGGATCGCTGGATTCAGAGTCCAGAGTGCTAACCGTTACACCATGGAACCTCACGTCGTAGACACACTCGAATATGCTGTTATTAGTTTCCTCACATAATTCGGACTTACAGTTTGAAGTTTTTAATGTACATAACACTATTTCACTTTTCAATAACTTTTCGTAGGTTTGTTTGCAAATTGGAGCTAATTATTGCCGACCTCTCTGCGATAAAGTAAGTGAAAGCGACATATGAGAAGTTGGCTGCATGTAGCAGTATGCAAGCAGATCCTCTGGTAGCTCAGTTGGTAGAGCGGTGGACTGTAGTGGAAGGTTCACAGATATCCATAGGTCGCTGGTTCAAATCCGGCCCAGAGGACTCTTTTTCTAAACGGAGGAGCAAAGATGCCCCAGAATGTGGCTGCTGAAGAAAACAGTTCTCTTTGTCGTAAGGTTTTAAAACAAAGCAGATTTTTTGCTCCTCTCGTAACATATACTTTTTAATGCTGGCTTTTTACTGCTTATCAAGAAAAAACTGCTTTACGTCACAGGCAATATTAGTGTAATTCGCTATAACGGCCACACACCCACATTACATCTTTTTACGAAGGCCATGTTTTGCATGAATCTATAAATTATTTTCCCTTACATGTACTGCTAATTGCATGACGAGAAAGCTTTTCCTATTGAAAATTTTATCTAAACAAAGGTTCCACCGAGATTCGAACTCGGATCGCTGGATTCAGAGTCCAGAGTGCTAACCGTTACACCATGGAACCTCACGTCGTAGACACACTCGAATATGCTGTTATTAGTTTCCTCACATAATTCGGACTTACAGTTTGAAGTTTTTAATGTACATAACACTATTTCACTTTTCAATAACTTTTCGTAGGTTTGTTTGCAAATTGGAGCTAATTATTGCCGACCTCTCTGCGATAAAGTAAGTGAAAGCGACATATGAGAAGTTGGCTGCATGTAGCAGTATGCAAGCAGATCCTCTGGTAGCTCAGTTGGTAGAGCGGTGGACTGTAGTGGAAGGTTCACAGATATCCATAGGTCGCTGGTTCAAATCCGGCCCAGAGGACTCTTTTTCTAAACGGAGGAGCAAAGATGCCCCAGAATGTGGCTGCTGAAGAAAACAGTTCTCTTTGTCGTAAGGTTTTAAAACAAAGCAGATTTTTTGCTCCTCTCGTAACATATACTTTTTAATGCTGGCTTTTTACTGCTTATCAAGAAAAAACTGCTTTACGTCACAGGCAATATTAGTGTAATTCGCTATAACGGCCACACACCCACATTACATCTTTTTACGAAGGCCATGTTTTGCATGAATCTATAAATTATTTTCCCTTACATGTACTGCTAATTGCATGACGAGAAAGCTTTTCCTATTGAAAATTTTATCTAAACAAAGGTTCCACCGAGATTCGAACTCGGATCGCTGGATTCAGAGTCCAGAGTGCTAACCGTTACACCATGGAACCTCACGTCGTAGACACACTCGAATATGCTGTTATTAGTTTCCTCACATAATTCGGACTTACAGTTTGAAGTTTTTAATGTACATAACACTATTTCACTTTTCAATAACTTTTCGTAGGTTTGTTTGCAAATTGGAGCTAATTATTGCCGACCTCTCTGCGATAAAGTAAGTGAAAGCGACATATGAGAAGTTGGCTGCATGTAGCAGTATGCAAGCAGATCCTCTGGTAGCTCAGTTGGTAGAGCGGTGGACTGTAGTGGAAGGTTCACAGATATCCATAGGTCGCTGGTTCAAATCCGGCCCAGAGGACTCTTTTTCTAAACGGAGGAGCAAAGATGCCCCAGAATGTGGCTGCTGAAGAAAACAGTTCTCTTTGTCGTAAGGTTTTAAAACAAAGCAGATTTTTTGCTCCTCTCGTAACATATACTTTTTAATGCTGGCTTTTTACTGCTTATCAAGAAAAAACTGCTTTACGTCACAGGCAATATTAGTGTAATTCGCTATAACGGCCACACACCCACATTACATCTTTTTACGAAGGCCATGTTTTGCATGAATCTATAAATTATTTTCCCTTACATGTACTGCTAATTGCATGACGAGAAAGCTTTTCCTATTGAAAATTTTATCTAAACAAAGGTTCCACCGAGATTCGAACTCGGATCGCTGGATTCAGAGTCCAGAGTGCTAACCGTTACACCATGGAACCTCACGTCGTAGACACACTCGAATATGCTGTTATTAGTTTCCTCACATAATTCGGACTTACAGTTTGAAGTTTTTAATGTACATAACACTATTTCACTTTTCAATAACTTTTCGTAGGTTTGTTTGCAAATTGGAGCTAATTATTGCCGACCTCTCTGCGATAAAGTAAGTGAAAGCGACATATGAGAAGTTGGCTGCATGTAGCAGTATGCAAGCAGATCCTCTGGTAGCTCAGTTGGTAGAGCGGTGGACTGTAGTGGAAGGTTCACAGATATCCATAGGTCGCTGGTTCAAATCCGGCCCAGAGGACTCTTTTTCTAAACGGAGGAGCAAAGATGCCCCAGAATGTGGCTGCTGAAGAAAACAGTTCTCTTTGTCGTAAGGTTTTAAAACAAAGCAGATTTTTTGCTCCTCTCGTAACATATACTTTTTAATGCTGGCTTTTTACTGCTTATCAAGAAAAAACTGCTTTACGTCACAGGCAATATTAGTGTAATTCGCTATAACGGCCACACACCCACATTACATCTTTTTACGAAGGCCATGTTTTGCATGAATCTATAAATTATTTTCCCTTACATGTACTGCTAATTGCATGACGAGAAAGCTTTTCCTATTGAAAATTTTATCTAAACAAAGGTTCCACCGAGATTCGAACTCGGATCGCTGGATTCAGAGTCCAGAGTGCTAACCGTTACACCATGGAACCTCACGTCGTAGACACACTCGAATATGCTGTTATTAGTTTCCTCACATAATTCGGACTTACAGTTTGAAGTTTTTAATGTACATAACACTATTTCACTTTTCAATAACTTTTCGTAGGTTTGTTTGCAAATTGGAGCTAATTATTGCCGACCTCTCTGCGATAAAGTAAGTGAAAGCGACATATGAGAAGTTGGCTGCATGTAGCAGTATGCAAGCAGATCCTCTGGTAGCTCAGTTGGTAGAGCGGTGGACTGTAGTGGAAGGTTCACAGATATCCATAGGTCGCTGGTTCAAATCCGGCCCAGAGGACTCTTTTTCTAAACGGAGGAGCAAAGATGCCCCAGAATGTGGCTGCTGAAGAAAACAGTTCTCTTTGTCGTAAGGTTTTAAAACAAAGCAGATTTTTTGCTCCTCTCGTAACATATACTTTTTAATGCTGGCTTTTTACTGCTTATCAAGAAAAAACTGCTTTACGTCACAGGCAATATTAGTGTAATTCGCTATAACGGCCACACACCCACATTACATCTTTTTACGAAGGCCATGTTTTGCATGAATCTATAAATTATTTTCCCTTACATGTACTGCTAATTGCATGACGAGAAAGCTTTTCCTATTGAAAATTTTATCTAAACAAAGGTTCCACCGAGATTCGAACTCGGATCGCTGGATTCAGAGTCCAGAGTGCTAACCGTTACACCATGGAACCTCACGTCGTAGACACACTCGAATATGCTGTTATTAGTTTCCTCACATAATTCGGACTTACAGTTTGAAGTTTTTAATGTACATAACACTATTTCACTTTTCAATAACTTTTCGTAGGTTTGTTTGCAAATTGGAGCTAATTATTGCCGACCTCTCTGCGATAAAGTAAGTGAAAGCGACATATGAGAAGTTGGCTGCATGTAGCAGTATGCAAGCAGATCCTCTGGTAGCTCAGTTGGTAGAGCGGTGGACTGTAGTGGAAGGTTCACAGATATCCATAGGTCGCTGGTTCAAATCCGGCCCAGAGGACTCTTTTTCTAAACGGAGGAGCAAAGATGCCCCAGAATGTGGCTGCTGAAGAAAACAGTTCTCTTTGTCGTAAGGTTTTAAAACAAAGCAGATTTTTTGCTCCTCTCGTAACATATACTTTTTAATGCTGGCTTTTTACTGCTTATCAAGAAAAAACTGCTTTACGTCACAGGCAATATTAGTGTAATTCGCTATAACGGCCACACACCCACATTACATCTTTTTACGAAGGCCATGTTTTGCATGAATCTATAAATTATTTTCCCTTACATGTACTGCTAATTGCATGACGAGAAAGCTTTTCCTATTGAAAATTTTATCTAAACACAGTTTCCACCGAGATTCGAACTCGGATCGCTGGATTCAGAGTCCAGAGTGCTAACCGTTACACCATGGAACCTCACGTCGTAGACACACTCGAATATGCTGTTATTAGTTTCCTCACATAATTCGGACTTACAGTTTGAAGTTTTTAATGTACATAACACTATTTCACTTTTCAATAACTTTTCGTAGGTTTGTTTGCAAATTGGAGCTATTTATTGCCGACCTCTCTGCGATAAAGTAAGTGAAAGCGACATATGAGAAGTTGGCTGCATGTAGCAGTATCCAAGCAGATCCTCTGGTAGCTCAGTTGGTAGAGCGGTGGACTGTAGTGGAAGGTTCACAGATATCCATAGGTCGCTGGTTCAAATCCGGCCCAGAGGACTCTTTTTCTAAACGGAGGAGCAAAGATGCCCCAGAATGTGGCTGCTGAAGAAAACAGTTCTCTTTGTCGTAAGGTTTTAAAACAAAGCAGATTTTTTGCTCCTCTCGTAACATATACTTTTTAATGCTGGCTTTTTACTGCTTATCAAGAAAAAACTGCTTTACGTCACAGGCAATATTAGTGTAATTCGCTATAACGGCCACACACCCACATTACATCTTTTTACGAAGGCCATGTTTTGCATGAATCTATAAATTATTTTCCCTTACATGTACTGCTAATTGCATGACGAGAAAGCTTTTCCTATTGAAAATTTTATCTAAACAGAGGTTCCACCGAGATTCGAACTCGGATCGCTGGATTCAGAGTCCAGAGTGCTAACCGTTACACCATGGAACCTCACGTCGTAGACACACTCGAATATGCTGTTATTAGTTTCCTCACATAATTCGGACTTACAGTTTGAAGTTTTTAATGTACATAACACTATTTCACTTTTCAATAACTTTTCGTAGGTTTGTTTGCAAATTGGAGCTAATTATTGCCGACCTCTCTGCGATAAAGTAAGTGAAAGCGACATATGAGAAGTTGGCTGCATGTAGCAGTATGCAAGCAGATCCTCTGGTAGCTCAGTTGGTAGAGCGGTGGACTGTAGTGGAAGGTTCACAGATATCCATAGGTCGCTGGTTCAAATCCGGCCCAGAGGACTCTTTTTCTAAACGGAGGAGCAAAGATGCCCCAGAATGTGGCTGCTGAAGAAAACAGTTCTCTTTGTCGTAAGGTTTTAAAACAAAGCAGATTTTTTGCTCCTCTCGTAACATATACTTTTTAATGCTGGCTTTTTACTGCTTATCAAGAAAAAACTGCTTTACGTCACAGGCAATATTAGTGTAATTCGCTATAACGGCCACACACCCACATTACATCTTTTTACGAAGGCCATGTTTTGCATGAATCTATAAATTATTTTCCCTTACATGTACTGCTAATTGCATGACGAGAAAGCTTTTCCTATTGAAAATTTTATCTAAACACAGTTTCCACCGAGATTCGAACTCGGATCGCTGGATTCAGAGTCCAGAGTGCTAACCGTTACACCATGGAACCTCACGTCGTAGACACACTCGAATATGCTGTTATTAGTTTCCTCACATAATTCGGACTTACAGTTTGAAGTTTTTAATGTACATAACACTATTTCACTTTTCAATAACTTTTCGTAGGTTTGTTTGCAAATTGGAGCTAATTATTGCCGACCTCTCTGCGATAAAGTAAGTGAAAGCGACATATGAGAAGTTGGCTGCATGTAGCAGTATGCAAGCAGATCCTCTGGTAGCTCAGTTGGTAACTTTGCGAGACAAAGCGAAGGAAATAGGGCACAAACTTACGGAACTCACGCCTGAATCTCCTCCGGATAACCAAACTGTGTCCAAGAAGACGCGGACGGAAGATGTCGGCGGCGAGAATCACAAGCAAATCTTAAAGGAAGATACAACGGACCATTCAAGGGGCACCGGTATCACAGTTAAGGATGTCAATGAAACACGCCTTGACACGAAGGAACTTCAACCGGCGAAAGACTGGGCAGATGATGAAGGTGTCAGTGATATCGAAATGGCAGACGCACGAGAATCGACAAAGAGGAGGACCTCAGAAACGGGTAGTGAAACGTCTGACCCAACGACAACTGTTACCACGGGCGCAAACGCTGCCATTGATGATCCGGAATTTTTCTGAATAAAGAGACATACACATCATCATTTCGACATGAAAATCGTCATTAATTTGTTTGAATGACGTCATTACAGGCGTACAGGATTGCAACCTTAAACATCAACAAGATTAGAAGCACATCCAATCTAAAACATCTGCGAGATTTTCTGTACGCAGCAGACATTGATGTTGCAGTACTGCAGGAAGTGACTGACATCCCTTTAGAGAATATCACTGGCTATAACGCTATCACAAATCCTGGAGAAGAATACGCCCTCGGCACTGCGATCTTACTAAAAGAAGGTATAATCGCATCTGACACGGAGAAGCTACCGGACAGTAGAGGAATAGCGGTAACGATTTACAATACTAGATTAATTAATATATATGCTCCTTCTGGCTTCGTCAACAAACGTCAAAGAGCAGACTTTTTCAAAGAAGGCATGGTGCCACTTTTTAACAGATGCCCTGACCAAGCCATATTTGCTGGTGATTTTAACTGTGTATTGAGTGCCAAAGATCAAACACCAAATTTTAATAAATCAGTAGAATTAGAACGTGTCATTCGAGACCTCAATTTTACTGACACATGGGAGCTCACACACGGAGACAGACCTGGTTTTACGTATATTACGAATCACTCCGCCAGTCGAATAGATAGGATTTACACAACGTCCAATTTACGAACCCGTGTACTACAAGCAGAGCTATGGCCAACTATATTTTCGGACCATATAGCATATGTCTGCACTATCAACTTAAATAAACAAGGGACCTTTCGAGCTCGAGGGCCATGGAAATTAAACGTTGCCCATTTAACAGACCCAGGGTGTCAAGCGGTTTTTAACAGAACTTGGGAAGAATGTGAACTCAAGTTTCATAAATACGATTCGGCTGTTACTTGGTGGCTCAAGTGCACGAAACCAGCGATAATAAAGGCACTGAAATCATTTTCCCGTGAGAAAGCTGCTTGGAGGCGCGACACAATTGAATTTTACTTTCAATGCTTGCGAGACTTATGTAAACTGGATGCGACGGTAGTACAAAATTATCGACAAATCAAACGTCTAAAGGCCAAAATACTCACTTTAAAGCGGGAACAACTTGCAGGATTAAAGGTCCGCACGAGACTACAAGATGCCGTAACAGAGGAAACGACATCAATGTACCACGTCATTCAGGAAAACAAACGTCAGAAACGAAAAATTCTCACGGAAATCATGACTTCAGACGGGAGAATACTGGACAAGCAATCTGAAATTCGGGAAGAACTTTATAGACATTTTTCGGCTTTATTAGGTACAAAACAAATAGATGAAATGGCTCGGGACGCCATTCTAACGACGACGTTTGGTACGTTGCGCCAAGAAGAAGCGGACAGTCTTTCAGCGGAAATTACTGAAGAAGAGGTCGCAGAAGCTATCCAAAGGAGTTCGAAAAATAAATCGCCCGGACCAGACGGTTTACCTGCTGAGCTATACCAAGCTTTTCAGGGGCGAATGATTAGTAAGATCACTCTTCTTTGTAATGAGATTCTGAACACCCGACGCGAAATTCCGAAGGAATTTTGTGAAGGGACTGTTGTCCTGGTCCCGAAAACTTCAAGAGGAAAGACTATTGAGAACCTACGCCCTATAACTTTGCTCAATAGTGACTATAAAATCTTTGCTCGGGTTATGATGCAGAGGTTCAATTCAGTCATCGGTTCTGTTACTGGTGCATATCAAACGAGCGTGGGAAAAAACAGGACGATCCTTCAGACACTCTGTAACTATAGAGATCTAATAGCGACAGCAGATGCCTGCAGGATACACTGTGCGCTTGTCTCACTCGACTTTGAGAAAGCGTTTGATAAGATTAATCATTTGTATCTACTCCGTACAATGAAGATGATGAAATTCCCAGAAAAGGTCATAAACACAATTGGAAACTTATTACGAAATGGCACATCGCGCATTAGCGTAAATGGGCAACTTAGTAAACCGATTAATGTTCAAAGTTCTGTTCGACAGGGATGCCCCATCTCTATGGTACTATTCGCCATAGCCATCGAGCCTTTTTTATCCACCTTGACGCGAGAACTTCAGGGACTGCACATACACGGACAGAAGATAACTTGTTATGCGTACGCAGACGATGTAACAGTACTAGTAACAGCAGCAAATGACTACGAAAAATTGTTTGAAACAGTAGCGCTTTACGAAGCTGCATCAGGCTCGAAACTAAATCGGCATAAATCGGGGATAATGGACATTGGTCGAGGAATACACGCCAGGGCACGAGACTCCCTAAAGTCAGTAGAAACAATGAAATGCCTCGGCATCGAGTACACAACCAACATCCGCCACACCGCCGCCGTCAATTACAGGAAATTACTGGCAAAAGTGCGAGCTGTGATACAGCAACACAATTTACGGAACCTAAATGCCATACAAAAAGTGCATTTAGCAAATACATATATAACATCTAAAATAAATTATGTTGCTCAGGTGATACCAATACCAAAAACTATAGCTCACCAAATGCAAGCAGCGCTCGGCTTTCTTGTAAGCAGAGGCCAAATATTTAAGGTCTCATATGACACCTTGTCTTTACCGACAAGGAAGGGTGGTCTCAATCTCACTGACATATACCACAAAGCACAGGCACTATACATCAGTAAAACCTACCAGCTGTGGAAAAGATCGCCCAACACTCTAGTTGCTCATTTATTAGATGAAATACAGCCAGTAAACCTCGATACGCCAATCGATGTGCACCATATCTCCAAAGAACTCGACCACCTGAAGCACTTTTTCGTAGAGCTTAGCCACATCCGGAGACGGACACCTGAAAAACATTTGTACATAGTTAAGGAAGTATACAATTCATACATGGAAAACAAACCAGGAAACGTAATAGAACAGAAGTACTCTGGCCATGACTGGAATAAAATCTGGGAAAACATTCACGACAAACGTTTACCAACAACTGCAAGGACCGTGTGGTACATGGCGGTCAACAGGAAGTTGACGACAAACGTGAGGTTGCACAAAATTCAACGGGCGGACTCGCCGAACTGCACTGTATGCAACCAATTGGAAACGGACGAACACCTTTTCACGTGCAATGAAGTAGAAGACATATGGGCAATATTCAGGCAAAAGCTTGCCAGTATTTTACGCACGTCGCCCAACGCGATCACAACAGCCCGACTGTTCACACCGGATGACGTGCCCTACCCCAATACCAAGAGGCGGGCAGTTAATTGGCTCACGGGCCATACCATAAAATATATTTTAACTGAGACACAGAAAACTAAAGAAGACTATTTGATATACTTATTAACAGAACACCAAAGACTCGAGCACATAAGAAAATACAAAGAACAATACGCAAATTTCTTAATAAAAACATTGAAATAGATCCACAAATGTAACAAATATTTCATATTGTTTCTTATTTATTTTCTGTAACACGGAGTGTCTTTGCTGTGTCTTAGAGGCAGCGCGCATCAGTAGCGTCTGGTAACCGCAGAGTTCCGAGAAGACGTTAAAGGAAGCGTAAGACATGGAATGAAAAATACAAGAACACACAATACGGGTAAAACTGCGTAAGCAGACATAAACACGAGAAGACAAACTTTGTGACGCCAGTATGCGAAGTTGCGACGCGTGAACCCTAGATACAATGAAAGACAGAATTTATATTATGTTTTGTTATTCATAAAAAAAAAAAAAAAAAAAAAAAAAAGTGGCGCAATTGGTTAGCGCACGGTACTTATAAGGCAGTCGCCGTGAAAAGAAAAAAAAAAAAAAAAAAAAAAAAAAAAAAAAAAAAAAAAAAAAAATGTCGGTAGAGCAGAGACTCTTAATCTCAAAAAAAAAAAAAAAAAAAAAATAAAAAAAAATAAAAAAAATGGATAAGGCATCGGTCTCCTAAACCGGGGATTGCGAAAAAAAAAAAAAAAAAAAAAAAAAAAAGTTGGTAGAGCGGTGGACTGTAGTGGAAGGTTCACAGATATCCATAGGTCGCTGGTTCAAATCCGGCCCAGAGGACTCTTTTTCTAAACGGAGGAGCAAAGATGCCCCAGAATGTGGCTGCTGAAGAAAACAGTTCTCTTTGTCGTAAGGTTTTAAAACAAAGCAGATTTTTTGCTCCTCTCGTAACATATACTTTTTAATGCTGGCTTTTTACTGCTTATCAAGAAAAAACTGCTTTACGTCACAGGCAATATTAGTGTAATTCGCTATAACGGCCACACACCCACATTACATCTTTTTACGAAGGCCATGTTTTGCATGAATCTATAAATTATTTTCCCTTACATGTACTGCTAATTGCATGACGAGAAAGCTTTTCCTATTGAAAATTTTATCTAAACAAAGGTTCCACCGAGATTCGAACTCGGATCGCTGGATTCAGAGTCCAGAGTGCTAACCGTTACACCATGGAACCTCACGTCGTAGACACACTCGAATATGCTGTTATTAGTTTCCTCACATAATTCGGACTTACAGTTTGAAGTTTTTAATGTACATAACACTATTTCACTTTTCAATAACTTTTCGTAGGTTTGTTTGCAAATTGGAGCTAATTATTGCCGACCTCTCTGCGATAAAGTAAGTGAAAGCGACATATGAGAAGTTGGCTGCATGTAGCAGTATGCAAGCAGATCCTCTGGTAGCTCAGTTGGTAGAGCGGTGGACTGTAGTGGAAGGTTCACAGATATCCATAGGTCGCTGGTTCAAATCCGGCCCAGAGGACTCTTTTTCTAAACGGAGGAGCAAAGATGCCCCAGAATGTGGCTGCTGAAGAAAACAGTTCTCTTTGTCGTAAGGTTTTAAAACAAAGCAGATTTTTTGCTCCTCTCGTAACATATACTTTTTAATGCTGGCTTTTTACTGCTTATCAAGAAAAAACTGCTTTACGTCACAGGCAATATTAGTGTAATTCGCTATAACGGCCACACACCCACATTACATCTTTTTACGAAGGCCATGTTTTGCATGAATCTATAAATTATTTTCCCTTACATGTACTGCTAATTGCATGACGAGAAAGCTTTTCCTATTGAAAATTTTATCTAAACAAAGGTTCCACCGAGATTCGAACTCGGATCGCTGGATTCAGAGTCCAGAGTGCTAACCGTTACACCATGGAACCTTACGTCGTAGACACACTCGAATATGCTGTTATTAGTTTCCTCACATAATTCGGACTTACAGTTTGAAGTTTTTAATGTACATAACACTATTTCACTTTTCAATAACTTTTCGTAGGTTTGTTTGCAAATTGGAGCTAATTATTGCCGACCTCTCTGCGATAAAGTAAGTGAAAGCGACATATGAGAAGTTGGCTGCATGTAGCAGTATGCAAGCAGATCCTCTGGTAGCTCAGTTGGTAGAGCGGTGGACTGTAGTGGAAGGTTCACAGATATCCATAGGTCGCTGGTTCAAATCCGGCCCAGAGGACTCTTTTTCTAAACGGAGGAGCAAAGATGCCCCAGAATGTGGCTGCTGAAGAAAACAGTTCTCTTTGTCGTAAGGTTTTAAAACAAAGCAGATTTTTTGCTCCTCTCGTAACATATACTTTTTAATGCTGGCTTTTTACTGCTTATCAAGAAAAAACTGCTTTACGTCACAGGCAATATTAGTGTAATTCGCTATAACGGCCACACACCCACATTACATCTTTTTACGAAGGCCATGTTTTGCATGAATCTATAAATTATTTTCCCTTACATGTACTGCTAATTGCATGACGAGAAAGCTTTTCCTATTGAAAATTTTATCTAAACAAAGGTTCCACCGAGATTCGAACTCGGATCGCTGGATTCAGAGTCCAGAGTGCTAACCGTTACACCATGGAACCTCACGTCGTAGACACACTCGAATATGCTGTTATTAGTTTCCTCACATAATTCGGACTTACAGTTTGAAGTTTTTAATGTACATAACACTATTTCACTTTTCAATAACTTTTCGTAGGTTTGTTTGCAAATTGGAGCTAATTATTGCCGACCTCTCTGCGATAAAGTAAGTGAAAGCGACATATGAGAAGTTGGCTGCATGTAGCAGTATGCAAGCAGATCCTCTGGTAGCTCAGTTGGTAGAGCGGTGGACTGTAGTGGAAGGTTCACAGATATCCATAGGTCGCTGGTTCAAATCCGGCCCAGAGGACTCTTTTTCTAAACGGAGGAGCAAAGATGCCCCAGAATGTGGCTGCTGAAGAAAACAGTTCTCTTTGTCGTAAGGTTTTAAAACAAAGCAGATTTTTTGCTCCTCTCGTAACATATACTTTTTAATGCTGGCTTTTTACTGCTTATCAAGAAAAAACTGCTTTACGTCACAGGCAATATTAGTGTAATTCGCTATAACGGCCACACACCCACATTACATCTTTTTACGAAGGCCATGTTTTGCATGAATCTATAAATTATTTTCCCTTACATGTACTGCTAATTGCATGACGAGAAAGCTTTTCCTATTGAAAATTTTATCTAAACAAAGGTTCCACCGAGATTCGAACTCGGATCGCTGGATTCAGAGTCCAGAGTGCTAACCGTTACACCATGGAACCTCACGTCGTAGACACACTCGAATATGCTGTTATTAGTTTCCTCACATAATTCGGACTTACAGTTTGAAGTTTTTAATGTACATAACACTATTTCACTTTTCAATAACTTTTCGTAGGTTTGTTTGCAAATTGGAGCTAATTATTGCCGACCTCTCTGCGATAAAGTAAGTGAAAGCGACATATGAGAAGTTGGCTGCATGTAGCAGTATGCAAGCAGATCCTCTGGTAGCTCAGTTGGTAGAGCGGTGGACTGTAGTGGAAGGTTCACAGATATCCATAGGTCGCTGGTTCAAATCCGGCCCAGAGGACTCTTTTTCTAAACGGAGGAGCAAAGATGCCCCAGAATGTGGCTGCTGAAGAAAACAGTTCTCTTTGTCGTAAGGTTTTAAAACAAAGCAGATTTTTTGCTCCTCTCGTAACATATACTTTTTAATGCTGGCTTTTTACTGCTTATCAAGAAAAAACTGCTTTACGTCACAGGCAATATTAGTGTAATTCGCTATAACGGCCACACACCCACATTACATCTTTTTACGAAGGCCATGTTTTGCATGAATCTATAAATTATTTTCCCTTACATGTACTGCTAATTGCATGACGAGAAAGCTTTTCCTATTGAAAATTTTATCTAAACAAAGGTTCCACCGAGATTCGAACTCGGATCGCTGGATTCAGAGTCCAGAGTGCTAACCGTTACACCATGGAACCTCACGTCGTAGACACACTCGAATATGCTGTTATTAGTTTCCTCACATAATTCGGACTTACAGTTTGAAGTTTTTAATGTACATAACACTATTTCACTTTTCAATAACTTTTCGTAGGTTTGTTTGCAAATTGGAGCTAATTATTGCCGACCTCTCTGCGATAAAGTAAGTGAAAGCGACATATGAGAAGTTGGCTGCATGTAGCAGTATGCAAGCAGATCCTCTGGTAGCTCAGTTGGTAGAGCGGTGGACTGTAGTGGAAGGTTCACAGATATCCATAGGTCGCTGGTTCAAATCCGGCCCAGAGGACTCTTTTTCTAAACGGAGGAGCAAAGATGCCCCAGAATGTGGCTGCTGAAGAAAACAGTTCTCTTTGTCGTAAGGTTTTAAAACAAAGCAGATTTTTTGCTCCTCTCGTAACATATACTTTTTAATGCTGGCTTTTTACTGCTTATCAAGAAAAAACTGCTTTACGTCACAGGCAATATTAGTGTAATTCGCTATAACGGCCACACACCCACATTACATCTTTTTACGAAGGCCATGTTTTGCATGAATCTATAAATTATTTTCCCTTACATGTACTGCTAATTGCATGACGAGAAAGCTTTTCCTATTGAAAATTTTATCTAAACAAAGGTTCCACCGAGATTCGAACTCGGATCGCTGGATTCAGAGTCCAGAGTGCTAACCGTTACACCATGGAACCTCACGTCGTAGACACACTCGAATATGCTGTTATTAGTTTCCTCACATAATTCGGACTTACAGTTTGAAGTTTTTAATGTACATAACACTATTTCACTTTTCAATAACTTTTCGTAGGTTTGTTTGCAAATTGGAGCTAATTATTGCCGACCTCTCTGCGATAAAGTAAGTGAAAGCGACATATGAGAAGTTGGCTGCATGTAGCAGTATGCAAGCAGATCCTCTGGTAGCTCAGTTGGTAGAGCGGTGGACTGTAGTGGAAGGTTCACAGATATCCATAGGTCGCTGGTTCAAATCCGGCCCAGAGGACTCTTTTTCTAAACGGAGGAGCAAAGATGCCCCAGAATGTGGCTGCTGAAGAAAACAGTTCTCTTTGTCGTAAGGTTTTAAAACAAAGCAGATTTTTTGCTCCTCTCGTAACATATACTTTTTAATGCTGGCTTTTTACTGCTTATCAAGAAAAAACTGCTTTACGTCACAGGCAATATTAGTGTAATTCGCTATAACGGCCACACACCCACATTACATCTTTTTACGAAGGCCATGTTTTGCATGAATCTATAAATTATTTTCCCTTACATGTACTGCTAATTGCATGACGAGAAAGCTTTTCCTATTGAAAATTTTATCTAAACAAAGGTTCCACCGAGATTCGAACTCGGATCGCTGGATTCAGAGTCCAGAGTGCTAACCGTTACACCATGGAACCTCACGTCGTAGACACACTCGAATATGCTGTTATTAGTTTCCTCACATAATTCGGACTTACAGTTTGAAGTTTTTAATGTACATAACACTATTTCACTTTTCAATAACTTTTCGTAGGTTTGTTTGCAAATTGGAGCTAATTATTGCCGACCTCTCTGCGATAAAGTAAGTGAAAGCGACATATGAGAAGTTGGCTGCATGTAGCAATATGCAAGCAGATCCTCTGGTAGCTCAGTTGGTAGAGCGGTGGACTGTAGTGTAAGGTTCACAGATATCCATAGGTCGCTGGTTCAAATCCGGCCCAGAGGACTCTTTTTCTAAACGGAGGAGCAAAGATGCCCCAGAATGTGGCAGCTGAAGAAAACAGTTCTCTTTGTCGTAAGGTTTTAAAACAAAGCAGATTTTTTGCTCCTCTCGTAACATATACTTTTTAATGCTGGCTTTTTACTGCTTATCAAGAAAAAACTGCTTTACGTCACAGGCAATATTAGTGTAATTCGCTATAACGGCCACACACCCACATTACATCTTTTTACGAAGGCCATGTTTTGCATGAATCTATAAATTATTTTCCCTTACATGTACTGCTAATTGCATGACGAGAAAGCTTTTCCTATTGAAAATTTTATCTAAACAAAGGTTCCACCGAGATTCGAACTCGGATCGCTGGATTCAGAGTCCAGAGTGCTAACCGTTACACCATGGAACCTCACGTCGTAGACACACTCGAATATGCTGTTATTAGTTTCCTCACATAATTCGGACTTACAGTTTGAAGTTTTTAATGTACATAACACTATTTCACTTTTCAATAACTTTTCGTAGGTTTGTTTGCAAATTGGAGCTAATTATTGCCGACCTCTCTGCGATAAAGTAAGTGAAAGCGACATATGAGAAGTTGGCTGCATGTAGCAGTATGCAAGCAGATCCTCTGGTAGCTCAGTTGGTAGAGCGGTGGACTGTAGTGGAAGGTTCACAGATATCCATAGGTCGCTGGTTCAAATCCGGCCCAGAGGACTCCTTTTCTAAACGGAGGAGCAAAGATGCCCCAGAATGTGGCTGCTGAAGAAAACAGTTCTCTTTGTCGTAAGGTTTTAAAACAAAGCAGATTTTTTGCTCCTCTCGTAACATATACTTTTTAATGCTGGCTTTTTACTGCTTATCAAGAAAAAACTGCTTTACGTCACAGGCAATATTAGTGTAATTCGCTATAACGGCCACACACCCACATTACATCTTTTTACGAAGGCCATGTTTTGCATGAATCTATAAATTATTTTCCCTTACATGTACTGCTAATTGCATGACGAGAAAGCTTTTCCTATTGAAAATTTTATCTAAACAAAGGTTCCACCGAGATTCGAACTCGGATCGCTGGATTCAGAGTCCAGAGTGCTAACCGTTACACCATGGAACCTCACGTCGTAGACACACTCGAATATGCTGTTATTAGTTTCCTCACATAATTCGGACTTACAGTTTGAAGTTTTTAATGTACATAACACTATTTCACTTTTCAATAACTTTTCGTAGGTTTGTTTGCAAATTGGAGCTAATTATTGCCGACCTCTCTGCGATAAAGTAAGTGAAAGCGACATATGAGAAGTTGGCTGCATGTAGCAGTATGCAAGCAGATCCTCTGGTAGCTCAGTTGGTAGAGCGGTGGACTGTAGTGGAAGGTTCACAGATATCCATAGGTCGCTGGTTCAAATCCGGCCCAGAGGACTCTTTTTCTAAACGGAGGAGCAAAGATGCCCCAGAATGTGGCTGCTGAAGAAAACAGTTCTCTTTGTCGTAAGGTTTTAAAACAAAGCAGATTTTTTGCTCCTCTCGTAACATATACTTTTTAATGCTGGCTTTTTACTGCTTATCAAGAAAAAACTGCTTTACGTCACAGGCAATATTAGTGTAATTCGCTATAACGGCCACACACCCACATTACATCTTTTTACGAAGGCCATGTTTTGCATGAATCTATAAATTATTTTCCCTTACATGTACTGCTAATTGCATGACGAGAAAGCTTTTCCTATTGAAAATTTTATCTAAACAAAGGTTCCACCGAGATTCGAACTCGGATCGCTGGATTCAGAGTCCAGAGTGCTAACCGTTACACCATGGAACCTCACGTCGTAGACACACTCGAATATGCTGTTATTAGTTTCCTCACATAATTCGGACTTACAGTTTGAAGTTTTTAATGTACATAACACTATTTCACTTTTCAATAACTTTTCGTAGGTTTGTTTGCAAATTGGAGCTAATTATTGCCGACCTCTCTGCGATAAAGTAAGTGAAAGCGACATATGAGAAGTTGGCTGCATGTAGCAGTATGCAAGCAGATCCTCTGGTAGCACAGTTGGTAGAGCGGTGGACTGTAGTGGAAGGTTCACAGATATCCATAGGTCGCTGGTTCAAATCCGGCCCAGAGGACTCTGTTTCTAAACGGAGGAGCAAAGATGCCCCAGAATGTGGCTGCTGAAGAAAACAGTTCTCTTTGTCGTAAGGTTTTAAAACAAAGCAGATTTTTTGCTCCTCTCGTAACATATACTTTTTAATGCTGGCTTTTTACTGCTTATCAAGAAAAAACTGCTTTACGTCACAGGCAATATTAGTGTAATTCGCTATAACGGCCACACACCCACATTACATCTTTTTACGAAGGCCATGTTTTGCATGAATCTATAAATTATTTTCCCTTACATGTACTGCTAATTGCATGACGAGAAAGCTTTTCCTATTGAAAATTTTATCTAAACAAAGGTTCCACCGAGATTCGAACTCGGATCGCTGGATTCAGAGTCCAGAGTGCTAACCGTTACACCATGGAACCTCACGTCGTAGACACACTCGAATATGCTGTTATTAGTTTCCTCACATAATTCGGACTTACAGTTTGAAGTTTTTAATGTACATAACACTATTTCACTTTTCAATAACTTTTCGTAGGTTTGTTTGCAAATTGGAGCTAATTATTGCCGACCTCTCTGCGATAAAGTAAGTGAAAGCGACATATGAGAAGTTGGCTGCATGTAGCAGTATGCAAGCAGATCCTCTGGTAGCTCAGTTGGTAGAGCGGTGGACTGTAGTGGAAGGTTCACAGATATCCATAGGTCGCTGGTTCAAATCCGGCCCAGAGGACTCTTTTTCTAAACGGAGGAGCAAAGATGCCCCAGAATGTGGCTGCTGAAGAAAACAGTTCTCTTTGTCGTAAGGTTTTAAAACAAAGCAGATTTTTTGCTCCTCTCGTAACATATACTTTTTAATGCTGGCTTTTTACTGCTTATCAAGAAAAAACTGCTTTACGTCACAGGCAATATTAGTGTAATTCGCTATAACGGCCACACACCCACATTACATCTTTTTACGAAGGCCATGTTTTGCATGAATCTATAAATTATTTTCCCTTACATGTACTGCTAATTGCATGACGAGAAAGCTTTTCCTATTGAAAATTTTATCTAAACAAAGGTTCCACCGAGATTCGAACTCGGATCGCTGGATTCAGAGTCCAGAGTGCTAACCGTTACACCATGGAACCTCACGTCGTAGACACACTCGAATATGCTGTTATTAGTTTCCTCACATAATTCGGACTTACAGTTTGAAGTTTTTAATGTACATAACACTATTTCACTTTTCAATAACTTTTCGTAGGTTTGTTTGCAAATTGGAGCTAATTATTGCCGACCTCTCTGCGATAAAGTAAGTGAAAGCGACATATGAGAAGTTGGCTGCATGTAGCAGTATGCAAGCAGATCCTCTGGTAGCTCAGTTGGTAGAGCGGTGGACTGTAGTGGAAGGTTCACAGATATCCATAGGTCGCTGGTTCAAATCCGGCCCAGAGGACTCTTTTTCTAAACGGAGGAGCAAAGATGCCCCAGAATGTGGCTGCTGAAGAAAACAGTTCTCTTTGTCGTAAGGTTTTAAAACAAAGCAGATTTTTTGCTCCTCTCGTAACATATACTTTTTAATGCTGGCTTTTTACTGCTTATCAAGAAAAAACTGCTTTACGTCACAGGCAATATTAGTGTAATTCGCTATAACGGCCACACACCCACATTACATCTTTTTACGAAGGCCATGTTTTGCATGAATCTATAAATTATTTTCCCTTACATGTACTGCTAATTGCATGACGAGAAAGCTTTTCCTATTGAAAATTTTATCTAAACAAAGGTTCCACCGAGATTCGAACTCGGATCGCTGGATTTAGAGTCCAGAGTGCTAACCGTTACACCATGGAACCTCACGTCGTAGACACACTCGAATATGCTGTTATTAGTTTCCTCACATAATTCGGACTTACAGTTTGAAGTTTTTAATGTACATAACACTATTTCACTTTTCAATAACTTTTCGTAGGTTTGTTTGCAAATTGGAGCTAATTATTGCCGACCTCTCTGCGATAAAGTAAGTGAAAGCGACATATGAGAAGTTGGCTGCATGTAGCAGTATGCAAGCAGATCCTCTGGTAGCTCAGTTGGTAGAGCGGTGGACTGTAGTGGAAGGTTCACAGATATCCATAGGTCGCTGGTTCAAATCCGGCCCAGAGGACTCTTTTTCTAAACGGAGGAGCAAAGATGCCCCAGAATGTGGCTGCTGAAGAAAACAGTTCTCTTTGTCGTAAGGTTTTAAAACAAAGCAGATTTTTTGCTCCTCTCGTAACATATACTTTTTAATGCTGGCTTTTTACTGCTTATCAAGAAAAAACTGCTTTACGTCACAGGCAATATTAGTGTAATTCGCTATAACGGCCACACACCCACATTACATCTTTTTACGAAGGCCATGTTTTGCATGAATCTATAAATTATTTTCCCTTACATGTACTGCTAATTGCATGACGAGAAAGCTTTTCCTATTGAAAATTTTATCTAAACAAAGGTTCCACCGAGATTCGAACTCGGATCGCTGGATTCAGAGTCCAGAGTGCTAACCGTTACACCATGGAACCTTACGTCGTAGACACACTCGAATATGCTGTTATTAGTTTCCTCACATAATTCGGACTTACAGTTTGAAGTTTTTAATGTACATAACACTATTTCACTTTTCAATAACTTTTCGTAGGTTTGTTTGCAAATTGGAGCTAATTATTGCCGACCTCTCTGCGATAAAGTAAGTGAAAGCGACATATGAGAAGTTGGCTGCATGTAGCAGTATGCAAGCAGATCCTCTGGTAGCTCAGTTGGTAGAGCGGTGGACTGTAGTGGAAGGTTCACAGATATCCATAGGTCGCTGGTTCAAATCCGGCCCAGAGGACTCTTTTTCTAAACGGAGGAGCAAAGATGCCCCAGAATGTGGCTGCTGAAGAAAACAGTTCTCTTTGTCGTAAGGTTTTAAAACAAAGCAGATTTTTTGCTCCTCTCGTAACATATACATTTTAATGCTGGCTTTTTACTGCTTATCAAGAAAAAACTGCTTTACGTCACAGGCAATATTAGTGTAATTCGCTATAACGGCCACACACCCACATTACATCTTTTTACGAAGGCCATGTTTTGCATGAATCTATAAATTATTTTCCCTTACATGTACTGCTAATTGCATGACGAGAAAGCTTTTCCTATTGAAAATTTTATCTAAACAAAGGTTCCACCGAGATTCGAACTCGGATCGCTGGATTCAGAGTCCAGAGTGCTAACCGTTACACCATGGAACCTTACGTCGTAGACACACTCGAATATGCTGTTATTAGTTTCCTCACATAATTCGGACTTACAGTTTGAAGTTTTTAATGTACATAACACTATTTCACTTTTCAATAACTTTTCGTAGGTTTGTTTGCAAATTGGAGCTAATTATTGCCGACCTCTCTGCGATAAAGTAAGTGAAAGCGACATATGAGAAGTTGGCTGCATGTAGCAGTATGCAAGCAGATCCTCTGGTAGCTCAGTTGGTAGAGCGGTGGACTGTAGTGGAAGGTTCACAGATATCCATAGGTCGCTGGTTCAAATCCGGCCCAGAGGACTCTTTTTCTAAACGGAGGAGCAAAGATGCCCCAGAATGTGGCTGCTGAAGAAAACAGTTCTCTTTGTCGTAAGGTTTTAAAACAAAGCAGATTTTTTGCTCCTCTCGTAACATATACTTTTTAATGCTGGCTTTTTACTGCTTATCAAGAAAAAACTGCTTTACGTCACAGGCAATATTAGTGTAATTCGCTATAACGGCCACACACCCACATTACATCTTTTTACGAAGGCCATGTTTTGCATGAATCTATAAATTATTTTCCCTTACATGTACTGCTAATTGCATGACGAGAAAGCTTTTCCTATTGAAAATTTTATCTAAACAAAGGTTCCACCGAGATTCGAACTCGGATCGCTGGATTCAGAGTCCAGAGTGCTAACCGTTACACCATGGAACCTCACGTCGTAGACACACTCGAATATGCTGTTATTAGTTTCCTCACATAATTCGGACTTACAGTTTGAAGTTTTTAATGTACATAACACTATTTCACTTTTCAATAACTTTTCGTAGGTTTGTTTGCAAATTGGAGCTAATTATTGCCGACCTCTCTGCGATAAAGTAAGTGAAAGCGACATATGAGAAGTTGGCTGCATGTAGCAGTATGCAAGCAGATCCTCTGGTAGCTCAGTTGGTAGAGCGGTGGACTGTAGTGGAAGGTTCACAGATATCCATAGGTCGCTGGTTCAAATCCGGCCCAGAGGACTCTTTTTCTAAACGGAGGAGCAAAGATGCCCCAGAATGTGGCTGCTGAAGAAAACAGTTCTCTTTGTCGTAAGGTTTTAAAACAAAGCAGATTTTTTGCTCCTCTCGTAACATATACTTTTTAATGCTGGCTTTTTACTGCTTATCAAGAAAAAACTGCTTTACGTCACAGGCAATATTAGTGTAATTCGCTATAACGGCCACACACCCACATTACATCTTTTTACGAAGGCCATGTTTTGCATGAATCTATAAATTATTTTCCCTTACATGTACTGCTAATTGCATGACGAGAAAGCTTTTCCTATTGAAAATTTTATCTAAACAAAGGTTCCACCGAGATTCGAACTCGGATCGCTGGATTCAGAGTCCAGAGTGCTAACCGTTACACCATGGAACCTCACGTCGTAGACACACTCGAATATGCTGTTATTAGTTTCCTCACATAATTCGGACTTACAGTTTGAAGTTTTTAATGTACATAACACTATTTCACTTTTCAATAACTTTTCGTAGGTTTGTTTGCAAATTGGAGCTAATTATTGCCGACCTCTCTGCGATAAAGTAAGTGAAAGCGACATATGAGAAGTTGGCTGCATGTAGCAGTATGCAAGCAGATCCTCTGGTAGCTCAGTTGGTAGAGCGGTGGACTGTAGTGGAAGGTTCACAGATATCCATAGGTCGCTGGTTCAAATCCGGCCCAGAGGACTCTTTTTCTAAACGGAGGAGCAAAGATGCCCCAGAATGTGGCTGCTGAAGAAAACAGTTCTCTTTGTCGTAAGGTTTTAAAACAAAGCAGATTTTTTGCTCCTCTCGTAACATATACTTTTTAATGCTGGCTTTTTACTGCTTATCAAGAAAAAACTGCTTTACGTCACAGGCAATATTAGTGTAATTCGCTATAACGGCCACACACCCACATTACATCTTTTTACGAAGGCCATGTTTTGCATGAATCTATAAATTATTTTCCCTTACATGTACTGCTAATTGCATGACGAGAAAGCTTTTCCTATTGAAAATTTTATCTAAACAAAGGTTCCACCGAGATTCGAACTCGGATCGCTGGATTCAGAGTCCAGAGTGCTAACCGTTACACCATGGAACCTCACGTCGTAGACACACTCGAATATGCTGTTATTAGTTTCCTCACATAATTCGGACTTACAGTTTGAAGTTTTTAATGTACATAACACTATTTCACTTTTCAATAACTTTTCGTAGGTTTGTTTGCAAATTGGAGCTAATTATTGCCGACCTCTCTGCGATAAAGTAAGTGAAAGCGACATATGAGAAGTTGGCTGCATGTAGCAGTATGCAAGCAGATCCTCTGGTAGCTCAGTTGGTAGAGCGGTGGACTGTAGTGGAAGGTTCACAGATATCCATAGGTCGCTGGTTCAAATCCGGCCCAGAGGACTCTTTTTCTAAACGGAGGAGCAAAGATGCCCCAGAATGTGGCTGCTGAAGAAAACAGTTCTCTTTGTCGTAAGGTTTTAAAACAAAGCAGATTTTTTGCTCCTCTCGTAACATATACTTTTTAATGCTGGCTTTTTACTGCTTATCAAGAAAAAACTGCTTTACGTCACAGGCAATATTAGTGTAATTCGCTATAACGGCCACACACCCACATTACATCTTTTTACGAAGGCCATGTTTTGCATGAATCTATAAATTATTTTCCCTTACATGTACTGCTAATTGCATGACGAGAAAGCTTTTCCTATTGAAAATTTTATCTAAACAAAGGTTCCACCGAGATTCGAACTCGGATCGCTGGATTCAGAGTCCAGAGTGCTAACCGTTACACCATGGAACCTCACGTCGTAGACACACTCGAATATGCTGTTATTAGTTTCCTCACATAATTCGGACTTACAGTTTGAAGTTTTTAATGTACATAACACTATTTCACTTTTCAATAACTTTTCGTAGGTTTGTTTGCAAATTGGAGCTAATTATTGCCGACCTCTCTGCGATAAAGTAAGTGAAAGCGACATATGAGAAGTTGGCTGCATGTAGCAGTATGCAAGCAGATCCTCTGGTAGCTCAGTTGGTAGAGCGGTGGACTGTAGTGGAAGGTTCACAGATATCCATAGGTCGCTGGTTCAAATCCGGCCCAGAGGACTCTTTTTCTAAACGGAGGAGCAAAGATGCCCCAGAATGTGGCTGCTGAAGAAAACAGTTCTCTTTGTCGTAAGGTTTTAAAACAAAGCAGATTTTTTGCTCCTCTCGTAACATATACTTTTTAATGCTGGCTTTTTACTGCTTATCAAGAAAAAACTGCTTTACGTCACAGGCAATATTAGTGTAATTCGCTATAACGGCCACACACCCACATTACATCTTTTTACGAAGGCCATGTTTTGCATGAATCTATAAATTATTTTCCCTTACATGTACTGCTAATTGCATGACGAGAAAGCTTTTCCTATTGAAAATTTTATCTAAACAAAGGTTCCACCGAGATTCGAACTCGGATCGCTGGATTCAGAGTCCAGAGTGCTAACCGTTACACCATGGAACCTCACGTCGTAGACACACTCGAATATGCTGTTATTAGTTTCCTCACATAATTCGGACTTACAGTTTGAAGTTTTTAATGTACATAACACTATTTCACTTTTCAATAACTTTTCGTAGGTTTGTTTGCAAATTGGAGCTAATTATTGCCGACCTCTCTGCGATAAAGTAAGTGAAAGCGACATATGAGAAGTTGGCTGCATGTAGCAGTATGCAAGCAGATCCTCTGGTAGCTCAGTTGGTAGAGCGGTGGACTGTAGTGGAAGGTTCACAGATATCCATAGGTCGCTGGTTCAAATCCGGCCCAGAGGACTCTTTTTCTAAACGGAGGAGCAAAGATGCCCCAGAATGTGGCTGCTGAAGAAAACAGTTCTCTTTGTCGTAAGGTTTTAAAACAAAGCAGATTTTTTGCTCCTCTCGTAACATATACTTTTTAATGCTGGCTTTTTACTGCTTATCAAGAAAAAACTGCTTTACGTCACAGGCAATATTAGTGTAATTCGCTATAACGGCCACACACCCACATTACATCTTTTTACGAAGGCCATGTTTTGCATGAATCTATAAATTATTTTCCCTTACATGTACTGCTAATTGCATGACGAGAAAGCTTTTCCTATTGAAAATTTTATCTAAACAAAGGTTCCACCGAGATTCGAATTCGGATCGCTGGATTCAGAGTCCAGAGTGCTAACCGTTACACCATGGAACCTCACGTCGTAGACACACTCGAATATGCTGTTATTAGTTTCCTCACATAATTCGGACTTACAGTTTGAAGTTTTTAATGTACATAACACTATTTCACTTTTCAATAACTTTTCGTAGGTTTGTTTGCAAATTGGAGCTAATTATTGCCGACCTCTCTGCGATAAAGTAAGTGAAAGCGACATATGAGAAGTTGGCTGCATGTAGCAGCATGCAAGCAGATCCTCTGGTAGCTCAGTTGGTAGAGCGGTGGACTGTAGTGGAAGGTTCACAGATATCCATAGGTCGCTGGTTCAAATCCGGCCCAGAGGACTCTTTTTCTAAACGGAGGAGCAAAGATGCCCCAGAATGTGGCTGCTGAAGAAAACAGTTCTCTTTGTCGTAAGGTTTTAAAACAAAGCAGATTTTTTGCTCCTCTCGTAACATATACTTTTTAATGCTGGCTTTTTACTGCTTATCAAGAAAAAACTGCTTTACGTCACAGGCAATATTAGTGTAATTCGCTATAACGGCCACACACCCACATTACATCTTTTTACGAAGGCCATGTTTTGCATGAATCTATAAATTATTTTCCCTTACATGTACTGCTAATTGCATGACGAGAAAGCTTTTCCTATTGAAAATTTTATCTAAACAAAGGTTCCACCGAGATTCGAACTCGGATCGCTGGATTCAGAGTCCAGAGTGCTAACCGTTACACCATGGAACCTCACGTCGTAGACACACTCGAATATGCTGTTATTAGTTTCCTCACATAATTCGGACTTACAGTTTGAAGTTTTTAATGTACATAACACTATTTCACTTTTCAATAACTTTTCGTAGGTTTGTTTGCAAATTGGAGCTAATTATTGCCGACCTCTCTGCGATAAAGTAAGTGAAAGCGACATATGAGAAGTTGGCTGCATGTAGCAGTATGCAAGCAGATCCTCTGGTAGCTCAGTTGGTAGAGCGGTGGACTGTAGTGGAAGGTTCACAGATATCCATAGGTCGCTGGTTCAAATCCGGCCCAGAGGACTCTTTTTCTAAACGGAGGAGCAAAGATGCCCCAGAATGTGGCTGCTGAAGAAAACAGTTCTCTTTGTCGTAAGGTTTTAAAACAAAGCAGATTTTTTGCTCCTCTCGTAACATATACTTTTTAATGCTGGCTTTTTACTGCTTATCAAGAAAAAACTGCTTTACGTCACAGGCAATATTAGTGTAATTCGCTATAACGGCCACACACCCACATTACATCTTTTTACGAAGGCCATGTTTTGCATGAATCTATAAATTATTTTCCCTTACATGTACTGCTAATTGCATGACGAGAAAGCTTTTCCTATTGAAAATTTTATCTAAACAAAGGTTCCACCGAGATTCGAACTCGGATCGCTGGATTCAGAGTCCAGAGTGCTAACCGTTACACCATGGAACCTCACGTCGTAGACACACTCGAATATGCTGTTATTAGTTTCCTCACATAATTCGGACTTACAGTTTGAAGTTTTTAATGTACATAACACTATTTCACTTTTCAATAACTTTTCGTAGGTTTGTTTGCAAATTGGAGCTAATTATTGCCGACCTCTCTGCGATAAAGTAAGTGAAAGCGACATATGAGAAGTTGGCTGCATGTAGCAGTATGCAAGCAGATCCTCTGGTAGCTCAGTTGGTAGAGCGGTGGACTGTAGTGGAAGGTTCACAGATATCCATAGGTCGCTGGTTCAAATCCGGCCCAGAGGACTCTTTTTCTAAACGGAGGAGCAAAGATGCCCCAGAATGTGGCTGCTGAAGAAAACAGTTCTCTTTGTCGTAAGGTTTTAAAACAAAGCAGATTTTTTGCTCCTCTCGTAACATATACTTTTTAATGCTGGCTTTTTACTGCTTATCAAGAAAAAACTGCTTTACGTCACAGGCAATATTAGTGTAATTCGCTATAACGGCCACACACCCACATTACATCTTTTTACGAAGGCCATGTTTTGCATGAATCTATAAATTATTTTCCCTTACATGTACTGCTAATTGCATGACGAGAAAGCTTTTCCTATTGAAAATTTTATCTAAACAAAGGTTCCACCGAGATTCGAACTCGGATCGCTGGATTCAGAGTCCAGAGTGCTAACCGTTACACCATGGAACCTCACGTCGTAGACACACTCGAATATGCTGTTATTAGTTTCCTCACATAATTCGGACTTACAGTTTGAAGTTTTTAATGTACATAACACTATTTCACTTTTCAATAACTTTTCGTAGGTTTGTTTGCAAATTGGAGCTAATTATTGCCGACCTCTCTGCGATAAAGTAAGTGAAAGCGACATATGAGAAGTTGGCTGCATGTAGCAGTATGCAAGCAGATCCTCTGGTAGCTCAGTTGGTAGAGCGGTGGACTGTAGTGGAAGGTTCACAGATATCCATAGGTCGCTGGTTCAAATCCGGCCCAGAGGACTCTTTTTCTAAACGGAGGAGCAAAGATGCCCCAGAATGTGGCTGCTGAAGAAAACAGTTCTCTTTGTCGTAAGGTTTTAAAACAAAGCAGATTTTTTGCTCCTCTCGTAACATATACTTTTTAATGCTGGCTTTTTACTGCTTATCAAGAAAAAACTGCTTTACGTCACAGGCAATATTAGTGTAATTCGCTATAACGGCCACACACCCACATTACATCTTTTTACGAAGGCCATGTTTTGCATGAATCTATAAATTATTTTCCCTTACATGTACTGCTAATTGCATGACGAGAAAGCTTTTCCTATTGAAAATTTTATCTAAACAAAGGTTCCACCGAGATTCGAACTCGGATCGCTGGATTCAGAGTCCAGAGTGCTAACCGTTACACCATGGAACCTCACGTCGTAGACACACTCGAATATGCTGTTATTAGTTTCCTCACATAATTCGGACTTACAGTTTGAAGTTTTTAATGTACATAACACTATTTCACTTTTCAATAACTTTTCGTAGGTTTGTTTGCAAATTGGAGCTAATTATTGCCGACCTCTCTGCGATAAAGTAAGTGAAAGCGACATATGAGAAGTTGGCTGCATGTAGCAGTATGCAAGCAGATCCTCTGGTAGCTCAGTTGGTAGAGCGGTGGACTGTAGTGGAAGGTTCACAGATATCCATAGGTCGCTGGTTCAAATCCGGCCCAGAGGACTCTTTTTCTAAACGGAGGAGCAAAGATGCCCCAGAATGTGGCTGCTGAAGAAAACAGTTCTCTTTGTCGTAAGGTTTTAAAACAAAGCAGATTTTTTGCTCCTCTCGTAACATATACTTTTTAATGCTGGCTTTTTACTGCTTATCAAGAAAAAACTGCTTTACGTCACAGGCAATATTAGTGTAATTCGCTATAACGGCCACACACCCACATTACATCTTTTTACGAAGGCCATGTTTTGCATGAATCTATAAATTATTTTCCCTTACATGTACTGCTAATTGCATGACGAGAAAGCTTTTCCTATTGAAAATTTTATCTAAACAAAGGTTCCACCGAGATTCGAACTCGGATCGCTGGATTCAGAGTCCAGAGTGCTAACCGTTACACCATGGAACCTCACGTCGTAGACACACTCGAATATGCTGTTATTAGTTTCCTCACATAATTCGGACTTACAGTTTGAAGTTTTTAATGTACATAACACTATTTCACTTTTCAATAACTTTTCGTAGGTTTGTTTGCAAATTGGAGCTAATTATTGCCGACCTCTCTGCGATAAAGTAAGTGAAAGCGACATATGAGAAGTTGGCTGCATGTAGCAGTATGCAAGCAGATCCTCTGGTAGCTCAGTTGGTAGAGCGGTGGACTGTAGTGGAAGGTTCACAGATATCCATAGGTCGCTGGTTCAAATCCGGCCCAGAGGACTCTTTTTCTAAACGGAGGAGCAAAGATGCCCCAGAATGTGGCTGCTGAAGAAAACAGTTCTCTTTGTCGTAAGGTTTTAAAACAAAGCAGATTTTTTGCTCCTCTCGTAACATATACTTTTTAATGCTGGCTTTTTACTGCTTATCAAGAAAAAACTGCTTTACGTCACAGGCAATATTAGTGTAATTCGCTATAACGGCCACACACCCACATTACATCTTTTTACGAAGGCCATGTTTTGCATGAATCTATAAATTATTTTCCCTTACATGTACTGCTAATTGCATGACGAGAAAGCTTTTCCTATTGAAAATTTTATCTAAACAAAGGTTCCACCGACATTCGAACTCGGATCGCTGGATTCAGAGTCCAGAGTGCTAACCGTTACACCATGGAACCTCACGTCGTAGACACACTCGAATATGCTGTTATTAGTTTCCTCACATAATTCGGACTTACAGTTTGAAGTTTTTAATGTACATAACACTATTTCACTTTTCAATAACTTTTCGTAGGTTTGTTTGCAAATTGGAGCTAATTATTGCCGACCTCTCTGCGATAAAGTAAGTGAAAGCGACATATGAGAAGTTGGCTGCATGTAGCAGTATGCAAGCAGATCCTCTGGTAGCTCAGTTGGTAGAGCGGTGGACTGTAGTGGAAGGTTCACAGATATCCATAGGTCGCTGGTTCAAATCCGGCCCAGAGGACTCTTTTTCTAAACGGAGGAGCAAAGATGCCCCAGAATGTGGCTGCTGAAGAAAACAGTTCTCTTTGTCGTAAGGTTTTAAAACAAAGCAGATTTTTTGCTCCTCTCGTAACATATACTTTTTAATGCTGGCTTTTTACTGCTTATCAAGAAAAAACTGCTTTACGTCACAGGCAATATTAGTGTAATTCGCTATAACGGCCACACACCCACATTACATCTTTTTACGAAGGCCATGTTTTGCATGAATCTATAAATTATTTTCCCTTACATGTACTGCTAATTGCATGACGAGAAAGCTTTTCCTATTGAAAATTTTATCTAAACAAAGGTTCCACCGAGATTCGAACTCGGATCGCTGGATTCAGAGTCCAGAGTGCTAACCGTTACACCATTTTTTTTTTTTTTTTCTGTTATCCCTAATCTCTCCCTCTTCAGGCGTTGGCGCCTAACAAGTAAATTCCCAAAAACTAAACAACTAACCTAAAAAGAAAAAAAAAAAAAAAATCTAATGCCACCGCCACTTGTGACCCTATCTGATAACTAAATATTACCCCCAAGGGATCTTTTCTTTCTTGTCCCTTTTTTTTTTTCTTAATGTTTCTATTTTTTAAATTCTTCTTCTCTGTGGTCTAGTGGCTTCATTTCTTATCGTATGTACTCTATTTAGTTCATGCATTACATTTTTCTGAAATTTATCTCTGTTTTTTTTTTCGTTGTTTTTCTATTTGTGATTTTTTATTAGTTTTACGTTTTTTTTTAATACGTACCAATCGTTATTCCTTTGTAGTTTTATCCTATACCCATCCGCTCAAAAATAATCTTCAACATGTTTCCATATTTGTTTTTATGATCTTTATACTGGAGTCTTTGATACAGTGCACATTTTATAAAAAGGAGAAAGTCTACGGTATCGGTGGTACCCAAACCATTTACAACATAGCTGACATACTGTCCCAATAACCAATAAACTGAGTTATTTTTTGTCCTGGGAAAGTACTTCGTGTCCGGTCTGAGAATCGTCATTGGTGTAAAATTTTCTGTTGAAGATCTTGTCAGAAAAGCCAACTGTTCCCTTACCCAATTGAAGTTTGGCATATTGCCAGCACAAGTAAACCTGTGTAGTAATGTGTCTATGAGATGACATGTAGAGCATTGGTCCGTCTCGCTAATTCTGATTGCATACAATCTTTCGTTCGTGCTGACAATATTGTTAACTGCTTTGTACCACGCTGTTACTACATCGGATGACATACCACTCATTCTGATGTTGCTCCATATAATGTTCCAATTGAATTGCGGGAATTTTTTCTCTATTTTGTTTTTCCCTTCAGTTTCTTTTCTGTAGACCATGATGTCACGTGCTGTTATTTCCGTCGAATTGTTTATGGCGTTACAGAGATAACTCCTTTCGACGTAGTACGTCCTTATGTGAAGAAGCTGACGATTTATTTTTTGAACATCGACAGGTGCTGTAAGACTGGCTGGCCTGACAACCTGGAATAGCTTTGCAGTGATGCTCTGTGGGGTTTCCTTGATAATGGCGGCAGTCCGCTTGATGTAGAGTGCGGAGGACTTGTTCTTTAAATCCACCAGTCCTAAACCTCCATTCTTTGGGTCAAGTGTTGCTGTCCGTGCATCTACTCTAAACACTTCTCCCCTCCATAGGTAATTCGTCACGGTTGACATAATTTTTTTAGCAATCATTTTCGGAAGTGGGAATAACTGCGCAGTGTAGTAAGCTTTTGAGAGTATACAGTCGTTTATTATCCTTACTCTAAGCACTTGGTTGAGATTTCGATACACGTAATCTCTTACAGCTCCTTGTATTTCTCCAGAAGTGTTTCTCCAATTAATTGCTGCCATCTTTATTGTGCAAGGATTCAAAGTAATTCCCAGCGTTTTACACTGACTAACGGATCCTGCCCAGGCGAGAGTAATTTGATTAAACCCTCGCAGATTTAACAGTTTACTTTTGTCTTCATTTGTTGCAGCGCCCGAGACTAGACAGTACTTTTTAATAAGTACTTCTAAGTTCGAAACGTCATCTTGATTCCTCACCACCACCCCGACATCATCAGCATATGCTCTTATGACAGTCCGCTCTCCTGACAGGGTTAGTCCTGTTAGTCGGTTATGTACATGTAGTAGGAAGGGTTCCAAGGAAAGCACAAACAGAAGCATAGAGAGCGGACTACCTTGTGGAACGCCTCTTCTTATGTGTATTGTTTCCGTCTTTTGACCATTAACCGATATTTTTGCACTGATTCCTGTGGCAATGTTCTTAATGACTGCTAGACTTCTTTCTTGGAAACCCATTTTTTCCATGGTTTTAAAAAGGTATCTGTGATCTACTCTGTCAAAAGCTTTATGGAAATCGATGAAAAGGAGTGCACATTTAATACTGGTGACGGAGGTGACGGCTATGATGTCTCGGTATTCTGCTATGGTATTAAATATCGTTCTGCCCTGTACACACGACTGATGTTGGCTGATAAATTTCTTAGTTAGATGTGAAACTCTGTTTTTTAATATTCGAGAAACTATTTTGTAATCTGAGTTGAGGAGGGAGATAGGACGAAAGTTATTTAGGTGTTTCTTTGCATTATTCTTAGGAATTAGTACTATTGTACTGTCTTTAAATTCTGAAGGTATCGGTTGTCCTTGAAGGATTTCATTCATCATCTGCGTAAACTTCCGACCGATTATCGGCCAGAAACGGATATAAAATTCGACTGGTAGTCCATCCGGCCCAGGTGATTTTTTTAAAGGGGAATGGCATATTATTTGATGGATTTCTTCTTCGTCAATTTCGGTTAGAAGTTCTTCATTTTCTTCTGGAGATATCCGTGAGTCTACAATATCAAGATAGTTTGTGAGGGCGTCTTCATCTATCCGACCTTCCGAGTACAGTTCTTTGTAATATTTGTTGATCTCTGCAACGATATCCTTCTGAATCTTGAGAGTCGCGCCATTAAAATTTTGTAGTTCGTCAATGAACGTACGCCGTCTATTCTTGGCGTGTCTCAAAAGATGGTAAAGAGAAGTTGATTCTTCCTGGGATACTGATTTGGCCTTGGATTTCACTTGCAGACCTTCCATTTGCTTTCTCTTTATTGTGAGCAATTTCGCCTTAATTTTTTTGATATCTCCTAGTCTGATTGTGGAGGTATTGGCGAGATCATATAAATTCCGCAGGACTGCGTAATAAAATTCTATGGAGTTTTTTAAATCGCGTGATCGTTGCATACTGTACTGAATAATAACTTTTCTCAATTTCGGTTTGGCTTTGAGACACCACCATTCAGTCACTGACGTATATCTATTGATCGAACGCAGGCACATTTCCCATGCTTCCTCTATCCATGCGTCAATTTCATCGTCTCTCAAAACTGAAATATTCAGGTTCCATTGACCTTTGTAACGATGAGTCGGTTGTTTGTTTAAATTTATAGTAGCAAGCATGGTGCTGTGGTCAGAAAAATATACCGGGATGGTTTCGACTTTAATTAAAAATGATTCCAGGGTATGTGAGACATAAATCCTGTCAATCCGACTACGGGATTGTGAAGTCACGTAAGTAAACTCAACATACGTGGAATGTTTAACTTCCCAGGTATCTTTTAGTCTTAAATGAGTAATTAGCTGTTTTAATTCATGACATCCGTTAAAATTGGGGGTCTGATCTTTCTTGTTCAGCACACAATTGAAATCGCCTCCAAATATAACATCTTGTGGATTTTTCCTTAGTAAATAAATAACTTCCTCTTTAAAAAAGGCTGCTCTCTCTGCCCTATTGGAAGTGCCTGAAGGGGCGTACAGATTGATGAGGGTGACACCTAATATCTGGATACCAATCCCTGGACCAGATTCTAACATTTCTATATTTGTAACTGGAATGCCTTCTTTAACCAAAATTGCTGTCCCCACATTGGTTTCAAGTGATACATTCACGATCTCTACATAACCCACTATTTTAAGATTTGTTATTGCTACTTCTTGTAAAAGAGCTATGTCGGTAGACGATTGATATAAAAAGTCCTTCAGAGCAGCAATCTTCGCGTCTGATTGGATCTTATTTATATTAATAGTAGCTACAGTGTAAGCTTGCATGATTAGGTTAGCAAACGATAAGCAACTTTATATTACCTTAAATTAAATATTGCAACAAAGATTACACTGTTTAAAACCAATACCAATCTGAAGTTTCTTGAATGTATAAAATTTATATCGAAAAAGCTTGATCGATATGAAACACCTGAAAATTTGCAAGCAAAATAAAACAGAAAAATAACAAAACATGTCATTATTATAAGCACACCGTTTGAAATGCATGCTAAGTTTTTCCTCTCGACACCGATTCTTGGGATTCATCTGTTTGATTACTATGTGTGGTATCTGGTAGGTAGTCATTCTTTGCGTTTTCTTGGGGTGAATCTGCAGTGATTATTTCATATTTTATATTACGCGGCTTCTGACCGCTTCTGGTGGGTTGTTGCTTGCCTTGATTTCGAGTGACTTTCAGGTTCGGTTGCGGCTTTACTCGGCGGCGGTGGCCTTCCTGAGTCGCCGGCACTTCCTTCACAGTTTCCTTGTTTACGTCCACCGGTTGCGAGGGACGCTCAGGCGGGGCCTGGCGGCCACTGCCGCCCTGCTGTTCGCGCTCACGCGCGGCGGCTGTCACCGCGGCCGCGGCGTCTTCTTGCTGTTTTCCTGCTTCCTCTGTTTCCTCTACTTCTGCCGGCTCGTCGGAGTTTACTTCCTTCTCCTCCGCCCCAGGCAGAATCGTGACAGGTCCGTCGACTGCTGCACCTTTTCCTTCCTCATCCATTGCCATGGACTCTTTCACTGCAGTCTCCACTTCCATAGCAGTGTTTGCTGTAGGCTCTTTTTCTCCCGCTTCGCACTGCTTTTGTTTGCGAACGGGAAGAGTGCAAGAGGAATCATCATCAGATCGATCTTCCGTTGTTTCGAGCGGTCTTTTTTTGGGTTGCTGGTCATTTTCACGGATTGATTGACTATAATTTGCCGGTGTCTTCAAGGGTGGAAATTCCTTATCATCAACTATGGTCTTATCGGTGTTACTTTCCGTTACGTCAGGAGCAGAGGAGGGTGGCACAGTAGGGGGCATCACCTCACCAAGGGTGAGCCGTTGCCGCTTTACATAATTACTTTTAAGTACAGTGAACCGGCGTGGACACTCTAACCTAAAATGACCAGATTCATTACATATCTGACAAGTTGGTTCTTGTCCTGAATACACAATGTGTGCTTTATATCCGTGGACTGTCATATATGACGGAATATTAGTCTTGACATCCATTTCTACAGCACGTATACCATTATAACACTGTAGTTTGTAATGTTTTGACCACCTTTCATTTTCTATCGAGAGCACGTCACCATACTTGGAAAGTGCCTCCTTAATTAAAATATTATCCATTTCTATCGGTAAATTTAAAACTCTAACTTTAATATACTTGGTATCAGCTTTTCTAATCGAAACCTTGCTTTTAGAACCATCTCTATGCACAAACTCAACAGAGCTACCCCACTTTCCCAAAATTTTATCAATAGTCCCAGAACTAAAAAACTTAATAAAAAGACAGTATTCATCAGCATCTAACTGAGTGGTATGTGCAAGATCATTATCAATGCCCATTACCTCATACAGCCAATCCAGGATTTCGAGTGCAGTTGGTTGAACATGCCGGGTTTCTTTCTGGAACGAGAAGATCAGTGTGTTCTTCCTCAGGGAATCAGCCATGACGATTCAGCAGTGTAGAGATTTCGGTGAAAACCGAGATCCCGCCAATAGGCGAAACGTGGACGTACGGCAAGCGTAGAGACGCACTTCCACAAATATCAGATGTAAACACTCACAGAAATAACAATTCACTGAACGTAAACAAACACACACGAGAAGCTAAGTAACGCGCAGCACTAGCAGGCAGGTCTTCACTCGACGGCAGCTAGACGGCGAATAAACCATGGAACCTCACGTCGTAGACACACTCGAATATGCTGTTATTAGTTTCCTCACATAATTCGGACTTACAGTTTGAAGTTTTTAATGTACATAACACTATTTCACTTTTCAATAACTTTTCGTAGGTTTGTTTGCAAATTGGAGCTAATTATTGCCGACCTCTCTGCGATAAAGTAAGTGAAAGCGACATATGAGAAGTTGGCTGCATGTAGCAGTATGCAAGCAGATCCTCTGGTAGCTCAGTTGGTAGAGCGGTGGACTGTAGTGGAAGGTTCACAGATATCCATAGGTCGCTGGTTCAAATCCGGCCCAGAGGACTCTTTTTCTAAACGGAGGAGCAAAGATGCCCCAGAATGTGGCTGCTGAAGAAAACAGTTCTCTTTGTCGTAAGGTTTTAAAACAAAGCAGATTTTTTGCTCCTCTCGTAACATATACTTTTTAATGCTGGCTTTTTACTGCTTATCAAGAAAAAACTGCTTTACGTCACAGGCAATATTAGTGTAATTCGCTATAACGGCCACACACCCACATTACATCTTTTTACGAAGGCCATGTTTTGCATGAATCTATAAATTATTTTCCCTTACATGTACTGCTAATTGCATGACGAGAAAGCTTTTCCTATTGAAAATTTTATCTAAACAAAGGTTCCACCGAGATTCGAACTCGGATCGCTGGATTCAGAGTCCAGAGTGCTAACCGTTACACCATGGAACCTCACGTCGTAGACACACTCGAATATGCTGTTATTAGTTTCCTCACATAATTCGGACTTACAGTTTGAAGTTTTTAATGTACATAACACTATTTCACTTTTCAATAACTTTTCGTAGGTTTGTTTGCAAATTGGAGCTAATTATTGCCGACCTCTCTGCGATAAAGTAAGTGAAAGCGACATATGAGAAGTTGGCTGCATGTAGCAGTATGCAAGCAGATCCTCTGGTAGCTCAGTTGGTAGAGCGGTGGACTGTAGTGGAAGGTTCACAGATATCCATAGGTCGCTGGTTCAAATCCGGCCCAGAGGACTCTTTTTCTAAACGGAGGAGCAAAGATGCCCCAGAATGTGGCTGCTGAAGAAAACAGTTCTCTTTGTCGTAAGGTTTTAAAACAAAGCAGATTTTTTGCTCCTCTCGTAACATATACTTTTTAATGCTGGCTTTTTACTGCTTATCAAGAAAAAACTGCTTTACGTCACAGGCAATATTAGTGTAATTCGCTATAACGGCCACACACCCACATTACATCTTTTTACGAAGGCCATGTTTTGCATGAATCTATAAATTATTTTCCCTTACATGTACTGCTAATTGCATGACGAGAAAGCTTTTCCTATTGAAAATTTTATCTAAACAAAGGTTCCACCGAGATTCGAACTCGGATCGCTGGATTCAGAGTCCAGAGTGCTAACCGTTACACCATGGAACCTCACGTCGTAGACACACTCGAATATGCTGTTATTAGTTTCCTCACATAATTCGGACTTACAGTTTGAAGTTTTTAATGTACATAACACTATTTCACTTTTCAATAACTTTTCGTAGGTTTGTTTGCAAATTGGAGCTAATTATTGCCGACCTCTCTGCGATAAAGTAAGTGAAAGCGACATATGAGAAGTTGGCTGCATGTAGCAGTATGCAAGCAGATCCTCTGGTAGCTCAGTTGGTAGAGCGGTGGACTGTAGTGGAAGGTTCACAGATATCCATAGGTCGCTGGTTCAAATCCGGCCCAGAGGACTCTTTTTCTAAACGGAGGAGCAAAGATGCCCCAGAATGTGGCTGCTGAAGAAAACAGTTCTCTTTGTCGTAAGGTTTTAAAACAAAGCAGATTTTTTGCTCCTCTCGTAACATATACTTTTTAATGCTGGCTTTTTACTGCTTATCAAGAAAAAACTGCTTTACGTCACAGGCAATATTAGTGTAATTCGCTATAACGGCCACACACCCACATTACATCTTTTTACGAAGGCCATGTTTTGCATGAATCTATAAATTATTTTCCCTTACATGTACTGCTAATTGCATGACGAGAAAGCTTTTCCTATTGAAAATTTTATCTAAACAAAGGTTCCACCGAGATTCGAACTCGGATCGCTGGATTCAGAGTCCAGAGTGCTAACCGTTACACCATGGAACCTCACGTCGTAGACACACTCGAATATGCTGTTATTAGTTTCCCCACATAATTCGGACTTACAGTTTGAAGTTTTTAATGTACATAACACTATTTCACTTTTCAATAACTTTTCGTAGGTTTGTTTGCAAATTGGAGCTAATTATTGCCGACCTCTCTGCGATAAAGTAAGTGAAAGCGACATATGAGAAGTTGGCTGCATGTAGCAGTATGCAAGCAGATCCTCTGGTAGCTCAGTTGGTAGAGCGGTGGACTGTAGTGGAAGGTTCACAGATATCCATAGGTCGCTGGTTCAAATCCGGCCCAGAGGACTCTTTTTCTAAACGGAGGAGCAAAGATGCCCCAGAATGTGGCTGCTGAAGAAAACAGTTCTCTTTGTCGTAAGGTTTTAAAACAAAGCAGATTTTTTGCTCCTCTCGTAACATATACTTTTTAATGCTGGCTTTTTACTGCTTATCAAGAAAAAACTGCTTTACGTCACAGGCAATATTAGTGTAATTCGCTATAACGGCCACACACCCACATTACATCTTTTTACGAAGGCCATGTTTTGCATGAATCTATAAATTATTTTCCCTTACATGTACTGCTAATTGCATGACGAGAAAGCTTTTCCTATTGAAAATTTTATCTAAACAAAGGTTCCACCGAGATTCGAACTCGGATCGCTGGATTCAGAGTCCAGAGTGCTAACCGTTACACCATGGAACCTCACGTCGTAGACACACTCGAATATGCTGTTATTAGTTTCCCCACATAATTCGGACTTACAGTTTGAAGTTTTTAATGTACATAACACTATTTCACTTTTCAATAACTTTTCGTAGGTTTGTTTGCAAATTGGAGCTAATTATTGCCGACCTCTCTGCGATAAAGTAAGTGAAAGCGACATATGAGAAGTTGGCTGCATGTAGCAGTATGCAAGCAGATCCTCTGGTAGCTCAGTTGGTAGAGCGGTGGACTGTAGTGGAAGGTTCACAGATATCCATAGGTCGCTGGTTCAAATCCGGCCCAGAGGACTCTTTTTCTAAACGGAGGAGCAAAGATGCCCCAGAATGTGGCTGCTGAAGAAAACAGTTCTCTTTGTCGTAAGGTTTTAAAACAAAGCAGATTTTTTGCTCCTCTCGTAACATATACTTTTTAATGCTGGCTTTTTACTGCTTATCAAGAAAAAACTGCTTTACGTCACAGGCAATATTAGTGTAATTCGCTATAACGGCCACACACCCACATTACATCTTTTTACGAAGGCCATGTTTTGCATGAATCTATAAATTATTTTCCCTTACATGTACTGCTAATTGCATGACGAGAAAGCTTTTCCTATTGAAAATTTTATCTAAACAAAGGTTCCACCGAGATTCGAACTCGGATCGCTGGATTCAGAGTCCAGAGTGCTAACCGTTACACCATGGAACCTCACGTCGTAGACACACTCGAATATGCTGTTATTAGTTTCCCCACATAATTCGGACTTACAGTTTGAAGTTTTTAATGTACATAACACTATTTCACTTTTCAATAACTTTTCGTAGGTTTGTTTGCAAATTGGAGCTAATTATTGCCGACCTCTCTGCGATAAAGTAAGTGAAAGCGACATATGAGAAGTTGGCTGCATGTAGCAGTATGCAAGCAGATCCTCTGGTAGCTCAGTTGGTAGAGCGGTGGACTGTAGTGGAAGGTTCACAGATATCCATAGGTCGCTGGTTCAAATCCGGCCCAGAGGACTCTTTTTCTAAACGGAGGAGCAAAGATGCCCCAGAATGTGGCTGCTGAAGAAAACAGTTCTCTTTGTCGTAAGGTTTTAAAACAAAGCAGATTTTTTGCTCCTCTCGTAACATATACTTTTTAATGCTGGCTTTTTACTGCTTATCAAGAAAAAACTGCTTTACGTCACAGGCAATATTAGTGTAATTCGCTATAACGGCCACACACCCACATTACATCTTTTTACGAAGGCCATGTTTTGCATGAATCTATAAATTATTTTCCCTTACATGTACTGCTAATTGCATGACGAGAAAGCTTTTCCTATTGAAAATTTTATCTAAACAAAGGTTCCACCGAGATTCGAACTCGGATCGCTGGATTCAGAGTCCAGAGTGCTAACCGTTACACCATGGAACCTCACGTCGTAGACACACTCGAATATGCTGTTATTAGTTTCCTCACATAATTCGGACTTACAGTTTGAAGTTTTTAATGTACATAACACTATTTCACTTTTCAATAACTTTTCGTAGGTTTGTTTGCAAATTGGAGCTAATTATTGCCGACCTCTCTGCGATAAAGTAAGTGAAAGCGACATATGAGAAGTTGGCTGCATGTAGCAGTATGCAAGCAGATCCTCTGGTAGCTCAGTTGGTAGAGCGGTGGACTGTAGTGGAAGGTTCACAGATATCCATAGGTCGCTGGTTCAAATCCGGCCCAGAGGACTCTTTTTCTAAACGGAGGAGCAAAGATGCCCCAGAATGTGGCTGCTGAAGAAAACAGTTCTCTTTGTCGTAAGGTTTTAAAACAAAGCAGATTTTTTGCTCCTCTCGTAACATATACTTTTTAATGCTGGCTTTTTACTGCTTATCAAGAAAAAACTGCTTTACGTCACAGGCAATATTAGTGTAATTTGCTATAACGGCCACACACCCACATTACATCTTTTTACGAAGGCCATGTTTTGCATGAATCTATAAATTATTTTCCCTTACATGTACTGCTAATTGCATGACGAGAAAGCTTTTCCTATTGAAAATTTTATCTAAACAAAGGTTCCACCGAGATTCGAACTCGGATCGCTGGATTCAGAGTCCAGAGTGCTAACCGTTACACCATGGAACCTCACGTCGTAGACACACTCGAATATGCTGTTATTAGTTTCCTCACATAATTCGGACTTACAGTTTGAAGTTTTTAATGTACATAACACTATTTCACTTTTCAATAACTTTTCGTAGGTTTGTTTGCAAATTGGAGCTAATTATTGCCGACCTCTCTGCGATAAAGTAAGTGAAAGCGACATATGAGAAGTTGGCTGCATGTAGCAGTATGCAAGCAGATCCTCTGGTAGCTCAGTTGGTAGAGCGGTGGACTGTAGTGGAAGGTTCACAGATATCCATAGGTCGCTGGTTCAAATCCGGCCCAGAGGACTCTTTTTCTAAACGGAGGAGCAAAGATGCCCCAGAATGTGGCTGCTGAAGAAAACAGTTCTCTTTGTCGTAAGGTTTTAAAACAAAGCAGATTTTTTGCTCCTCTCGTAACATATACTTTTTAATGCTGGCTTTTTACTGCTTATCAAGAAAAAACTGCTTTACGTCACAGGCAATATTAGTGTAATTCGCTATAACGGCCACACACCCACATTACATCTTTTTACGAAGGCCATGTTTTGCATGAATCTATAAATTATTTTCCCTTACATGTACTGCTAATTGCATGACGAGAAAGCTTTTCCTATTGAAAATTTTATCTAAACAAAGGTTCCACCGAGATTCGAACTCGGATCGCTGGATTCAGAGTCCAGAGTGCTAACCGTTACACCATGGAACCTCACGTCGTAGACACACTCGAATATGCTGTTATTAGTTTCCTCACATAATTCGGACTTACAGTTTGAAGTTTTTAATGTACATAACACTATTTCACTTTTCAATAACTTTTCGTAGGTTTGTTTGCAAATTGGAGCTAATTATTGCCGACCTCTCTGCGATAAAGTAAGTGAAAGCGACATATGAGAAGTTGGCTGCATGTAGCAGTATGCAAGCAGATCCTCTGGTAGCTCAGTTGGTAGAGCGGTGGACTGTAGTGGAAGGTTCACAGATATCCATAGGTCGCTGGTTCAAATCCGGCCCAGAGGACTCTTTTTCTAAACGGAGGAGCAAAGATGCCCCAGAATGTGGCTGCTGAAGAAAACAGTTCTCTTTGTCGTAAGGTTTTAAAACAAAGCAGATTTTTTGCTCCTCTCGTAACATATACTTTTTAATGCTGGCTTTTTACTGCTTATCAAGAAAAAACTGCTTTACGTCACAGGCAATATTAGTGTAATTCGCTATAACGGCCACACACCCACATTACATCTTTTTACGAAGGCCATGTTTTGCATGAATCTATAAATTATTTTCCCTTACATGTACTGCTAATTGCATGACGAGAAAGCTTTTCCTATTGAAAATTTTATCTAAACAAAGGTTCCACCGAGATTCGAACTCGGATCGCTGGATTCAGAGTCCAGAGTGCTAACCGTTACACCATGGAACCTCACGTCGTAGACACACTCGAATATGCTGTTATTAGTTTCCTCACATAATTCGGACTTACAGTTTGAAGTTTTTAATGTACATAACACTATTTCACTTTTCAATAACTTTTCGTAGGTTTGTTTGCAAATTGGAGCTAATTATTGCCGACCTCTCTGCGATAAAGTAAGTGAAAGCGACATATGAGAAGTTGGCTGCATGTAGCAGTATGCAAGCAGATCCTCTGGTAGCTCAGTTGGTAGAGCGGTGGACTGTAGTGGAAGGTTCACAGATATCCATAGGTCGCTGGTTCAAATCCGGCCCAGAGGACTCTTTTTCTAAACGGAGGAGCAAAGATGCCCCAGAATGTGGCTGCTGAAGAAAACAGTTCTCTTTGTCGTAAGGTTTTAAAACAAAGCAGATTTTTTGCTCCTCTCGTAACATATACTTTTTAATGCTGGCTTTTTACTGCTTATCAAGAAAAAACTGCTTTACGTCACAGGCAATATTAGTGTAATTCGCTATAACGGCCACACACCCACATTACATCTTTTTACGAAGGCCATGTTTTGCATGAATCTATAAATTATTTTCCCTTACATGTACTGCTAATTGCATGACGAGAAAGCTTTTCCTATTGAAAATTTTATCTAAACAAAGGTTCCACCGAGATTCGAACTCGGATCGCTGGATTCAGAGTCCAGAGTGCTAACCGTTACACCATGGAACCTCACGTCGTAGACACACTCGAATATGCTGTTATTAGTTTCCTCACATAATTCGGACTTACAGTTTGAAGTTTTTAATGTACATAACACTATTTCACTTTTCAATAACTTTTCGTAGGTTTGTTTGCAAATTGGAGCTAATTATTGCCGACCTCTCTGCGATAAAGTAAGTGAAAGCGACATATGAGAAGTTGGCTGCATGTAGCAGTATGCAAGCAGATCCTCTGGTAGCTCAGTTGGTAGAGCGGTGGACTGTAGTGGAAGGTTCACAGATATCCATAGGTCGCTGGTTCAAATCCGGCCCAGAGGACTCTTTTTCTAAACGGAGGAGCAAAGATGCCCCAGAATGTGGCTGCTGAAGAAAACAGTTCTCTTTGTCGTAAGGTTTTAAAACAAAGCAGATTTTTTGCTCCTCTCGTAACATATACTTTTTAATGCTGGCTTTTTACTGCTTATCAAGAAAAAACTGCTTTACGTCACAGGCAATATTAGTGTAATTCGCTATAACGGCCACACACCCACATTACATCTTTTTACGAAGGCCATGTTTTGCATGAATCTATAAATTATTTTCCCTTACATGTACTGCTAATTGCATGACGAGAAAGCTTTTCCTATTGAAAATTTTATCTAAACAAAGGTTCCACCGAGATTCGAACTCGGATCGCTGGATTCAGAGTCCAGAGTGCTAACCGTTACACCATGGAACCTCACGTCGTAGACACACTCGAATATGCTGTTATTAGTTTCCTCACATAATTCGGACTTACAGTTTGAAGTTTTTAATGTACATAACACTATTTCACTTTTCAATAACTTTTCGTAGGTTTGTTTGCAAATTGGAGCTAATTATTGCCGACCTCTCTGCGATAAAGTAAGTGAAAGCGACATATGAGAAGTTGGCTGCATGTAGCAGTATGCAAGCAGATCCTCTGGTAGCTCAGTTGGTAGAGCGGTGGACTGTAGTGGAAGGTTCACAGATATCCATAGGTCGCTGGTTCAAATCCGGCCCAGAGGACTCTTTTTCTAAACGGAGGAGCAAAGATGCCCCAGAATGTGGCTGCTGAAGAAAACAGTTCTCTTTGTCGTAAGGTTTTAAAACAAAGCAGATTTTTTGCTCCTCTCGTAACATATACTTTTTAATGCTGGCTTTTTACTGCTTATCAAGAAAAAACTGCTTTACGTCACAGGCAATATTAGTGTAATTCGCTATAACGGCCACACACCCACATTACATCTTTTTACGAAGGCCATGTTTTGCATGAATCTATAAATTATTTTCCCTTACATGTACTGCTAATTGCATGACGAGAAAGCTTTTCCTATTGAAAATTTTATCTAAACAAAGGTTCCACCGAGATTCGAACTCGGATCGCTGGATTCAGAGTCCAGAGTGCTAACCGTTACACCATGGAACCTCACGTCGTAGACACACTCGAATATGCTGTTATTAGTTTCCTCACATAATTCGGACTTACAGTTTGAAGTTTTTAATGTACATAACACTATTTCACTTTTCAATAACTTTTCGTAGGTTTGTTTGCAAATTGGAGCTAATTATTGCCGACCTCTCTGCGATAAAGTAAGTGAAAGCGACATATGAGAAGTTGGCTGCATGTAGCAGTATGCAAGCAGATCCTCTGGTAGCTCAGTTGGTAGAGCGGTGGACTGTAGTGGAAGGTTCACAGATATCCATAGGTCGCTGGTTCAAATCCGGCCCAGAGGACTCTTTTTCTAAACGGAGGAGCAAAGATGCCCCAGAATGTGGCTGCTGAAGAAAACAGTTCTCTTTGTCGTAAGGTTTTAAAACAAAGCAGATTTTTTGCTCCTCTCGTAACATATACTTTTTAATGCTGGCTTTTTACTGCTTATCAAGAAAAAACTGCTTTACGTCACAGGCAATATTAGTGTAATTCGCTATAACGGCCACACACCCACATTACATCTTTTTACGAAGGCCATGTTTTGCATGAATCTATAAATTATTTTCCCTTACATGTACTGCTAATTGCATGACGAGAAAGCTTTTCCTATTGAAAATTTTATCTAAACAAAGGTTCCACCGAGATTCGAACTCGGATCGCTGGATTCAGAGTCCAGAGTGCTAACCGTTACACCATGGAACCTCACGTCGTAGACACACTCGAATATGCTGTTATTAGTTTCCTCACATAATTCGGACTTACAGTTTGAAGTTTTTAATGTACATAACACTATTTCACTTTTCAATAACTTTTCGTAGGTTTGTTTGCAAATTGGAGCTAATTATTGCCGACCTCTCTGCGATAAAGTAAGTGAAAGCGACATATGAGAAGTTGGCTGCATGTAGCAGTATGCAAGCAGATCCTCTGGTAGCTCAGTTGGTAGAGCGGTGGACTGTAGTGGAAGGTTCACAGATATCCATAGGTCGCTGGTTCAAATCCGGCCCAGAGGACTCTTTTTCTAAACGGAGGAGCAAAGATGCCCCAGAATGTGGCTGCTGAAGAAAACAGTTCTCTTTGTCGTAAGGTTTTAAAACAAAGCAGATTTTTTGCTCCTCTCGTAACATATACTTTTTAATGCTGGCTTTTTACTGCTTATCAAGAAAAAACTGCTTTACGTCACAGGCAATATTAGTGTAATTCGCTATAACGGCCACACACCCACATTACATCTTTTTACGAAGGCCATGTTTTGCATGAATCTATAAATTATTTTCCCTTACATGTACTGCTAATTGCATGACGAGAAAGCTTTTCCTATTGAAAATTTTATCTAAACAAAGGTTCCACCGAGATTCGAACTCGGATCGCTGGATTCAGAGTCCAGAGTGCTAACCGTTACACCATGGAACCTCACGTCGTAGACACACTCGAATATGCTGTTATTAGTTTCCTCACATAATTCGGACTTACAGTTTGAAGTTTTTAATGTACATAACACTATTTCACTTTTCAATAACTTTTCGTAGGTTTGTTTGCAAATTGGAGCTAATTATTGCCGACCTCTCTGCGATAAAGTAAGTGAAAGCGACATATGAGAAGTTGGCTGCATGTAGCAGTATGCAAGCAGATCCTCTGGTAGCTCAGTTGGTAGATAGTCTGCGTCGGGCAGCGACGCGGTGAGGAGGGACCTGTTTACGTCCCGCCGCAGCGTGCGCTTCGCGGTGTTTACGTGCTTAAGCAGCTTTCGCGCGTGTACGTGATTTTCGATTATCATGGCCAACTCATACAGGAAATCGACACTGAAATTCACCTTCGCGACCGAATATGCACGACCGAAAGCGCTAGAAGTAGAACGATTTCTTCGAGACGATGTAAAGATCCCTTGTACCGACCTTATTGGAATCCACCTGTCCATTGTGAGCAGCGTAGTTTATGTTAAACTAGTAAATGAGGCTGCATGTAACGCGATATTAGAGCGAGCGAAAGACAGACTTAAATTTCGACATAGTGATGGTAACATTGGCCCAGTGAATGTGGATCATGCGGGTCTCGGTCTCCGAACGATTCGCATATTCGAACTCCCTTTCGAACTGCCGGCAGAAGAAGTGGAGATTGCTCTCAGGCCTTATGGAAAAGTACTCAGCCACGTTGCAGAGAAGTGGACACAATTTACCACCTACCCGGTGCTAAATGGAGTGCGACAGGTACGCATTGAACTCACTAAACATGTTCCATCTTACCTTAACATTGCAGGATGCAGAGCCATCGTCATCTATGACGGACAACCAAAGACCTGCTCGGGTTGTGGCAAAGAAGGCCATATCCGCTCAGAGTGTCTACAACGAAGGATTGCCCAGCTTCCATCTACGGATCCACTGCCTTCTACCACATCGACAATCATGCCTCTTACGTATGTAGCGGCAGTACGAGGAGACACCGAACAGAGCCACGAGCCTGAACTTCCGCAGGATCTTTCACAAATGACGGTGTCAGAACGAGAAGAGGAGGAACGACTGACAACAAACACGGTCCTCCCTCCCGCTCCACCGGTGCAGGAAACAGATACGACCTATGACAAAATGGAAGTGGATCAGTTGGTAGTGCCCGCGGCCGCCTTTGTACCTGATCGGCGAAACTCCATTCCGTCGTCTGACACGGAAACACATTCTCGGAAACAGCGGTCTCCAAAGAGGCATAAGAAGCGTAAGAAGTCTTCATTCGATGAGGCATCGACACAATCACAAGACAGCGAGGCCTCTCCCTACCACACTGACCTGGTGACCAATGATTCAACGACGAATTGTGCCATGTCCTCTACGACAGATCCTGACACAGCTCCGCACACACAACGTGTGCAGGGAACGCCTGACGATCAACACGACGAACGGCGCCTCGAGTACAGCGAAGGGCCACTGCAGAAGCAAGGAAAGGCCTCGGAAGACGCAAGCACTCCTCCGATGGCATGGGCAGACGATCTTGACCCTGAGTCTTCTGCCGAGGATGCAGCGCCAACTGCCGTCTCGGCCACACACGACTTTCAAAACGTTTAGCACAGTGAGGGGGCGACTTGACGTGGTCGTTCTTCTGCTGCGACTACGCCGCTTCCCCGAGTAGTAATGAGTGTCCCACTAATTGCAGACCAACCGCAAACTTACAGAATGGCTTCCATCAATCTTAACACGATTAGCTCACGTGTCAAAATTCAGCTACTACGTGATATGCTCAGGGCGGCTGACGTGGATGTTGCGTTAATGCAAGAAGTTCGAGTGGACGCTCTACCAGACTTTTACGGATACACTGCTTATGTTACCCCTGCTGATGCGAGAGGCAGCGGAACGGCTGCGCTCGTCCGAGATGGTATAGAGATCACCAATATAATGTACTTACCGTCGGCGCGAGGACTTGCCTTCGACATGCAGGGAACACGAGTTATTAACGTCTACGCCCCTTCTGGGACAGATAAAAGACGGGAACGGTCACGGTTTTATGCAGAAGAAATATCGCCTCTCTTTTTGGGACGTTACAATAACCTCATCCTAGGCGGAGACTTCAACAGCGTACTCTCTCCGAAAGATCAACAACCCAACTACACGCCATGCCCCGAATTGCGCCTTTTAGTACAACACCTACGTCTTGCTGATACCTGGGAGGTAATACATGGTGACCGCCCTGGTTTCACTTATGTGACCAGCCACTCAGCCAGCAGACTCGACCGCATTTACGTCTCCTCCGACCTCGTGACAGCGACTGTACAAGCGGAGACCTGGCCCACGGCCTTCTCGGACCACAGTGCATACATTTGTGCGGTTCATTTACGGAGGCAAACCGTGTGGAGAAGTCGGGGGACATGGAAACTAAATGTGGCACTCCTACAAGATGAAGAATGTCGACAATTAATAGAGAGTACCTGGACAGAATGTGAGCGTCGGTTACGGAGGTATCCGTCAACGATTCAATGGTGGCTTGACTGCGTCAAACCGGCCTTGAGACGTGCGCTAATACGCTATGGTAAGGAAAGGTCGCTCTGGCATCGACAAACGACGGACTTCTACTACACACTCCTTCGAGAACTTACTGCACTCCCACCATCCCCAGATCGGCAAGCAGAGATTTGTCGCGCTAAAGCGCAGATTCTCACCCTCGTCCGTCACAAACTTGAAGGTGTCGTGGTGCGAACGAGATCCCAAGATAGGATTACCGGCGAACCACCCTCTATGCATCACATCATTTATGAACGACGTCAACAACGACGTACACTGATACGTGCACTAGACCTACCAGATGGGTCTAGAGTGACGACACAAGCGGGCATAGCACGTGCTTTTGTCGACCACTACCATCAACTATATCGGGACGTGCAACATGATGAAGACGCTTTAGCTGACGTCACCCACACCATCACCAACACACTTGATGCTGCGGCGTCAGAATCACTTTTAGACGATATCACGAATGATGATGTTGCAGACGCCCTTGCCAAAGGGAAACTTAATAAATCACCAGGGCCTGATGGTTTTCCACTAGAATTCTACAGGACATTTAGGGATGTGATGGCCCCACGATGGAAAGACATGTACAACGAAATACTATCATCAGCAGTTCCCATTCCACCGACTTTCATGGAGGGCATCATCATTCCTGTACCCAAACCATCTGGACGTACTCGAACTGAACATTATCGCCCTATCACCCTCCTAAACAGTGACTTCAAGATCTTTACTAGAATCCTGGCGTTACGGCTTAAGCGCATACTACGCCAGGTTATTTCATATGAACAAACGTCTTTGGGAGGAGATACCAATATCCAGACGACCCTTAGTGACTATCGCGATGTGATTGCCATCGCTTCGGCCTGTCGGCTGCGTAGTGCTCTAGTCTCCATAGACTTCAATTGTGCATTCGACAATGTGAGCCATTCTTTCTTGAAAGCTGTAATGGATCGAATGGCTTTCCCGGCTGGATTCACCGAAATGATCATGCATCTTCTCCATGATGCCACTTCTAAGGTGATTGTGAACGGACGAGTTGAAGGGCAGATTCCTATCTTACGTTCGGTACGACAAGGCTGCCCCCTCTCAATGATCCTCTATGCAATAGCGACGGAGCCACTCATCTGTGGGCTGAAACAACGACTCTCAGGGATCACGTTACGAGGAACTACCTTTCAATGCCGAGCTTACGCTGATGATCTCGTTTTCATCGTTCGCTCAGAAGTAGAGATCCGGTTGGCGCTGAGATGGATCGAACGATATGGGGACGCAGCTGGCAGCAAAATGAACTTAGTAAAATCACGTGCCATGGAAATAGGCAGAGGGCTACCGGAGGGAACTGAAAGCCCTTTACAGATGACGGATACATTGCGGTGTTTGGGCGTCACCTTTACGAAAAACGTTCGTCGCACTTCGGCGCTTAATTACAAACGCCTACTACAAGTTCTCCGCGTCACCGTCCGTGGACACCTTCTCAGAGCATTGGATATGGTCCAAAAGGTCTCTTTTCTGAATACCTACATTGCATCGCGAATACCTCACATGGCGCAAATCCTACCGATGGCTCCAGTGATGGCACAGCGAATACAGGCGGCCTTTGGATATTTTGTGAGTCACGGACTTCTCTTCAAGGTACGGTATGCAACCCTCACCCTCCCCCCTTATAGTGGAGGATTGGGTCTTATCAACGTCCGCGCGCGTGCAACGGCCCTCTATGTCAAGACTATGCTCAAGATGTGGACCCATCGTCAGCACAGTTTTACTGGTCTCCTCATTGACGAACTCGCCCCTACGTCCTGCATTCCACCGGCTGCACTCGGGCACATCACGCCTACGCTCTCCCACATCCAAACATTTTTTCTGGAATACAGCTATATACACACGGAACTTCCCAGCAACAGGACACCGACAGCACGAGATGTATACAACCTGTTGATGAAGAATCATCATCAGAACATCATAGAGAGACGACACCCAGAAGTGACGTGGCCAAAGGTGTGGCGGGCGCTTCACCAAAAACACTTAACAACGGAGATACGTGCCACCTGGTACCTCGTCGCCAACGAAAAATATCCGACAAGGAGCAGGTTGCACGACATTGCACTGGCCGAGTCTCCTATGTGCGTGCGATGTCGTGTGCCTGACACAGATAATCATCGCCTGGAATGCGGATCTTCAGCGGACGTGTGGCTTCTAATACGGAAGATACTCGCCTTTTATCTTCGAGTGCCACCACACGTGATCGAGCCTAAAATGCTCCTACAACCGGACCAAACGTACTTTCCCCAATCAAAAACACAGGCAATAAACTGGATAAAAGGACTGTCCGTGTATTATCTCTTTCGTGACGGTCTGAAAGATGTCCTCGATTTTTGGATCTTCTTACAGGAAAGACACGATAAATTGCAGTACTTTTCCAGATATCGGCAGAATTTTGCGAATTATTTAGGTAGTATATTCAATGATCCCCCTCATAGCTGGAGGGTCCCGGGTAAGAGAAGATGAGGCAATGATCACTGATTCGCAATTAGAACAGAAAACGGATCTTGATGTTAATACGTGAAGACGTACTCGGGTCCTCGCTATGAAGAGTTGGGACAACAAGAAAGTTTGTTTTCAGATACTTTGAATAGTCATCATTTTAATACCAGAAGGGTACCTTCAGTTTCACAATTTTGTGTTTCCCTATTTACTATTTATATTCTTTACGTAACTGCCATGAAGGGGTTTATTTAGTTCTACTGTAATATACCAAAAAAAAAAAAAAAAGTGTAAAAAAAAGAAAAAAAAAAGAGACTGAGGCAAAAAAAAAAAAAAAAAAAAAAAAAAAAAAAAAAAAAAGTGGTCTAAAGTGCCTACCTACTAAGTAGAAGATCCCGGGTTCGAATCCCGGCCACAGTGTATATTTTAATTCAGTGCCTCTCCTCATGAAAGAAAAAAAAAAAAAAAAAAAAAAAAAAAAAAAAAAGTGGTTAAGGCGACCGCTGGCCCAAAGCGGGACACCCGGGTTCGATTCCCGGTCCGGCTAACATTTTCACTTGTCGCCATTGTTTCATTTCAATGCCCTACAGCAGCCACTGTCAATCCTTTCCTTCCTAATCCTTCTTCCTTCCTCTCCTTTAACATTCATTTTAAAAATAATTTGTTTGTGAACGTAAGTATCAAAAAATGTTCAAATGTTTGTTAGGCTTATGGGACTTGACTGCGGGGTCATCGGTCCCTGGACTTACAAACTGCTTAAGAAAAAAAAAAAAAAAAAAAAAAAAAAAAAAAAAAAAAAAAAATAAAAAATAAAAAAAGAAAAAAAAAAAAAAAAAAAAAAAGTTGGTAGAGCGGTGGACTGTAGTGGAAGGTTCACAGATATCCATAGGTCGCTGGTTCAAATCCGGCCCAGAGGACTCTTTTTCTAAACGGAGGAGCAAAGATGCCCCAGAATGTGGCTGCTGAAGAAAACAGTTCTCTTTGTCGTAAGGTTTTAAAACAAAGCAGATTTTTTGCTCCTCTCGTAACATATACTTTTTAATGCTGGCTTTTTACTGCTTATCAAGAAAAAACTGCTCCAGTCTGCCAGCGGCAGCGACAGCGTTCAGACCTCGTGTGTGCAGCGCGCTGCGGCCGGCTTTGTTTACATCGGTGCGGTAAGTCGCGAGCTTACAGCGTCACTCGGCGGTGTTCGTCACTCTACTGTATACGTTAACATGAAGTAATGGCTGAAGTTAACCGACAAGATACCTTGAAGTTTACCTTCGATCGATCTTTTGCGAAACCGAAATCGTATGAATTTGAAGACTGGTTGGAAACCGTGGTGAAGATACCAATGGATCATGTTATAGGAATTTCTTTTTCGATTGTCAGCGCGGTCGTGTTTCTGAAATTAAAATCACCCGATCTTTGTGAAAAAATCATTGCATCCACTGGAGGGTCACTCAAGTTCAACCACAACGATGGCAACGTAGGTGATGTTACCATAACTCACGCCGGTTTCGGGATTCGCACTCTTCGAATTTTCGAACTGCCATTCGAAGTTCCAGCAGACCGAATAGACGCAGCCTTGGCCCCATATGGGAAAGTCGTAAGCAACTTCGCGGAGAAATGGTCCAGTGCCCGGAAGTATCCTGTACTAAACGGTATTAGGCAAGTCAAAATTGATCTGCACAGACACATACCGTCCTACATTACTGTATGCGGACACAGAGCTATAGTGATTTACGATGATCAACCTAAGACGTGCGCTAACTGTAACTCTACAGGTCACGTCCGTGCCCAGTGCATTCAGAGACGTGTGGCACAGATACCACGAAGCGAACCTGAAAAGACATCTGCGATGACAATCCTGCCTCTATCGTACGCCGCAGTAACTCGTGATCGTGGTAGCGACAATTTGCTGCCACAAGTGACTGAAGTGCAAGATGACAACCCGATAGCTGAAGATTCTCCAATGGACATAAATGAAGAGACAATCCCACCACTTGGTGCTAGTCACGAAACAGCAAAACGCGATCTTCCTCTCGCCACTCCGGCGGAGGTCACTGACACCCAGAGATCTGTTGATGAGGTACATCATCGTGAACTACAAGTCAGTGACGAAAGTGAATGCAGTTCACAACCTTCATCACCAAAGAGAAGGAACAAGAAGCGGAGGATTGTACATCAAAAAGCAGCGGAAGCAACGCCGCCACCACCTGAGGCATCCAAGCACATTGATGAAACTTCACGCACCAATCTGTCGGGTCAGCCACTGAGTCAAAACAGGACATCTTCCACAGAGACTGGTGACAAAGAAGCGCCCAGTAAGACATCGGAGACAGTTGTCATTGATGCAAAGAGAGGATTTCAGGAACGGACTACCGATAGTCAAGTATCAAACGCGATTCCGTTAGCAACGGACTGGACAGTGGAATCGCAAGAAGACATGGACACACACATGACGGACATCTCAACGGACAACAGGACCACGGCACAAAATTCACAGAACATTCGGGTTTCGGCTGTAAATACGACCATGACTAACCGGAATACGAAGAAGAACGAAGTGACGGAATGTTTTCCTACTAATGACTTCTATTAAAGATGACCGACTTACAATCATATAGAATCGCCACAGTAAACATGAATAAGATACGCAGTGCTATGAAATTAAAATTCGTCCAAGATTTCTTATACGCCGCAGACATAGATATCGCGATGCTACAAGAGGTGACTGACATTAATTTGGAGGGAATACCAGGCTACAATGCTACAAATAATCCAGGAAATGGCCCAGAATTGGGAACTGCTATCCTGGCTAAAGAAGGCGTCATCCTTCAAGATGTGGTCAGACTCCCCGATAGTAGAGGTCTCGCAGCCACTATTAACGGCACGCGGCTGATAAACGTATATGCACCGTCTGGCACAAGTAACAGGCGCCGGAGAGCTGAATTTTTTAAAACTGAAATTGTTCCCCTTTTTAATGCACGGTTTGATGACATTATATTGGCAGGAGATTTTAATTGCGTTATCCACCCCAAAGACCAAACTCCTAATTGCAATAAGTCGGTGGAATTAGAGCAGATGATCAAGGAATTATTTTTAGTCGACACTTGGGAGCATATTCATGGCCTCCTGCCTGGTTTTACATATGTCACAACCCATTCAGCAAGCAGGATTGACAGGATTTATGTGTCGAACAACCTCCAGAGGCACATTCTACAGAGCGAAATATGGCCGACGAGCTTCTCCGATCACGCGGCTCACATTTGTACCCTCAATATGAAGAGACAGGAAACCTATAGAGGCAGAGGACAATGGAAATTTAACGTTTCACATTTAGAAGATCCAGAATGTCGAGAAGTTTTCAATAAGACCTGGGAGGAATGCGTGTCTAAATGCAACGGCTACTCCTCTGTTTTAACTTGGTGGCTCAATTGCGCCAAACCAAAAATTCGCAAATGCTTCATAAACTATTCGCGTGAGAAATACTGGTGGCAAAAACAGACCATAGAATACTACTTCCAATGTCTAAGGGAGTTATATAAACTTGATACGACCGTCGTCGATAATTACACCAAAATTAAGAAAATACAAGCCAAAATTCGTCTGCTTAGATCGAAACAGCTGGAAGGCGTTAAAATCAGATCAAGAGCCACGAACACAGCACCCAATGAAGCAACGTCTATATTCCACCTCATACGTGAAAGGAAAAGAGACGCTACGAAGATACTGTCGGAATTAAAGTTGCAGGACGGACGAACACTAAAAAATCAGAAAGACATCAGAAATACGATTCACAATTATTACTCCAATCTGCTGGCCAACCAACCAATAGATGTAAATCTGATGTATGAATTGACATCCAATCTGCCACGAACACTCACCCCGACGATGGCAGGCCTCTGATGGAAGAAATAGACGAAGATGACTTGAAATCCGTAATTTTTCAAAGCCCAAAAAACAAATCTCCCGGACAAGACGGCATTCCTATAGAAGTCTATCAAACTTTCTGGCGTGTGATGAAGGATAAACTTCTATCCCTTTACAATGAATTACTGGATCCAAATGTTTCTATTCCCCAAGAATTCAAAGAAGGAATAGTTGTCTTCATTCCAAAAAGTCCAAGAAGTAATTCCATTGAAAAGTTGCGCCCCATTACATTACTTAACAGCGATTATAAAATCGCAGCTCGTATCCTAACACAAAGGATGAAACGTGTGATGCATCTTGTTACGGGGCCTCATCAAACTAGTGTTGGCAAAGATAGAACCATCCTGCAGACTTTAGCAGGATACAGAGACATCTTGGCGATAGCTGATGTCTGCAAACTACGATGTGCGATAACAACAATTGATCTCGACAAGGCGTTCGACAGAGTCAACCATCAGTTCCTGTTTCATACAATGCAAGAAATGGGCTTTCCACGCCGGTTTACCGACATAATAAAGAACTTGCTACAGGGTAGCACTTCAAGAATTTCGATTAACGGCCAGCTAGGCAACGTGATCCAAATCAGCAGTTCGGTGAAACAGGGATGCCCAATGTCGATGACCTTATTCGCCATCGCAGTGGAGCCACTACTCGCAACGCTGACACGCCGGCTGCGAGGTCTACAAATACACGGTCAGCATATCGTGTGCCACGCATACGCCGATGATGTAGGCTTCGTCGCAAACAACGCAGCTGAAGTCGAGACGGCGTTGCGGACCATTAAGGAGTATGAAGCGGCGTCAGGTGCCAAACTGGAACAAATCCGGCCTCATGAATATAGGACTTGGTATAGACTGGCAACACCACGATCAACTGAAGGAGGTCGAAAGTATGAAATGTCTGGGCATTGATTTCAAAAAGACTATTCAGCACACCATTGCTGTGAATTATAAATATTTTCTCACGCAGGTACGAGCCTGCGTACAATCCTACAATACAAGACACTTAGATGAACTGCAAAAAGTTCAGCTGGCCAATACATACATTTTGTCAAAGGTTAACTACGCAGCACAAATTTTACCGATGCCTGCAGCCATCGCAAAGTGTATACTAGCAGCTATTGGACACTTCGTAAGCCGTGGACGGATTCTTAAAGTCAAATATGATACACTCACACTACCCACTCGATCTGGTGGTTTGAATTTAACAGATGTGTTCAGTAAGGCCAAAGCTCTCTACGTTTGCTGCACTTTCAAGCAGTGGCGAAAAGCTCCAGACAGTCTCATTTCACACCTTCTAAATGAGATTGCTCCGAGTAATATCGTAGCACCGATCAATGTCGGCCATATCCCCAATGGTCTCTATCACTTGAAATCCTTCCTTTTGGAATACAGCTATATCCGTATGCGAATACCTGACAGCCACATCATGCAGGTCAAAGCCATCTATAAGAACCTAATGGAAGTGAAACCAAGAAATGTGATAGAACAAAAAAAAAAGTTGGTAGAGCGGTGGACTGTAGTGGAAGGTTCACAGATATCCATAGGTCGCTGGTTCAAATCCGGCCCAGAGGACTCTTTTTCTAAACGGAGGAGCAAAGATGCCCCAGAATGTGGCTGCTGAAGAAAACAGTTCTCTTTGTCGTAAGGTTTTAAAACAAAGCAGATTTTTTGCTCCTCTCGTAACATATACTTTTTAATGCTGGCTTTTTACTGCTTATCAAGAAAAAACTGCTTTACGTCACAGGCAATATTAGTGTAATTCGCTATAACGGCCACACACCCACATTACATCTTTTTACGAAGGCCATGTTTTGCATGAATCTATAAATTATTTTCCCTTACATGTACTGCTAATTGCATGACGAGAAAGCTTTTCCTATTGAAAATTTTATCTAAACAAAGGTTCCACCGAGATTCGAACTCGGATCGCTGGATTCAGAGTCCAGAGTGCTAACCGTTACACCATGGAACCTCACGTCGTAGACACACTCGAATATGCTGTTATTAGTTTCCTCACATAATTCGGACTTACAGTTTGAAGTTTTTAATGTACATAACACTATTTCACTTTTCAATAACTTTTCGTAGGTTTGTTTGCAAATTGGAGCTAATTATTGCCGACCTCTCTGCGATAAAGTAAGTGAAAGCGACATATGAGAAGTTGGCTGCATGTAGCAGTATGCAAGCAGATCCTCTGGTAGCTCAGTTGGTAGAGCGGTGGACTGTAGTGGAAGGTTCACAGATATCCATAGGTCGCTGGTTCAAATCCGGCCCAGAGGACTCTTTTTCTAAACGGAGGAGCAAAGATGCCCCAGAATGTGGCTGCTGAAGAAAACAGTTCTCTTTGTCGTAAGGTTTTAAAACAAAGCAGATTTTTTGCTCCTCTCGTAACATATACTTTTTAATGCTGGCTTTTTACTGCTTATCAAGAAAAAACTGCTTTACGTCACAGGCAATATTAGTGTAATTCGCTATAACGGCCACACACCCACATTACATCTTTTTACGAAGGCCATGTTTTGCATGAATCTATAAATTATTTTCCCTTACATGTACTGCTAATTGCATGACGAGAAAGCTTTTCCTATTGAAAATTTTATCTAAACAAAGGTTCCACCGAGATTCGAACTCGGATCGCTGGATTCAGAGTCCAGAGTGCTAACCGTTACACCATGGAACCTCACGTCGTAGACACACTCGAATATGCTGTTATTAGTTTCCTCACATAATTCGGACTTACAGTTTGAAGTTTTTAATGTACATAACACTATTTCACTTTTCAATAACTTTTCGTAGGTTTGTTTGCAAATTGGAGCTAATTATTGCCGACCTCTCTGCGATAAAGTAAGTGAAAGCGACATATGAGAAGTTGGCTGCATGTAGCAGTATGCAAGCAGATCCTCTGGTAGCTCAGTTGGTAGAGCGGTGGACTGTAGTGGAAGGTTCACAGATATCCATAGGTCGCTGGTTCAAATCCGGCCCAGAGGACTCTTTTTCTAAACGGAGGAGCAAAGATGCCCCAGAATGTGGCTGCTGAAGAAAACAGTTCTCTTTGTCGTAAGGTTTTAAAACAAAGCAGATTTTTTGCTCCTCTCGTAACATATACTTTTTAATGCTGGCTTTTTACTGCTTATCAAGAAAAAACTGCTTTACGTCACAGGCAATATTAGTGTAATTCGCTATAACGGCCACACACCCACATTACATCTTTTTACGAAGGCCATGTTTTGCATGAATCTATAAATTATTTTCCCTTACATGTACTGCTAATTGCATGACGAGAAAGCTTTTCCTATTGAAAATTTTATCTAAACAAAGGTTCCACCGAGATTCGAACTCGGATCGCTGGATTCAGAGTCCAGAGTGCTAACCGTTACACCATGGAACCTCACGTCGAAGACACACTCGAATATGCTGTTATTAGTTTCCTCACATAATTCGGACTTACAGTTTGAAGTTTTTAATGTACATAACACTATTTCACTTTTCAATAACTTTTCGTAGGTTTGTTTGCAAATTGGAGCTAATTATTGCCGACCTCTCTGCGATAAAGTAAGTGAAAGCGACATATGAGAAGTTGGCTGCATGTAGCAGTATGCAAGCAGATCCTCTGGTAGCTCAGTTGGTAGAGCGGTGGACTGTAGTGGAAGGTTCACAGATATCCATAGGTCGCTGGTTCAAATCCGGCCCAGAGGACTCTTTTTCTAAACGGAGGAGCAAAGATGCCCCAGAATGTGGCTGCTGAAGAAAACAGTTCTCTTTGTCGTAAGGTTTTAAAACAAAGCAGATTTTTTGCTCCTCTCGTAACATATACTTTTTAATGCTGGCTTTTTACTGCTTATCAAGAAAAAACTGCTTTACGTCACAGGCAATATTAGTGTAATTCGCTATAACGGCCACACACCCACATTACATCTTTTTACGAAGGCCATGTTTTGCATGAATCTATAAATTATTTTCCCTTACATGTACTGCTAATTGCATGACGAGAAAGCTTTTCCTATTGAAAATTTTATCTAAACAAAGGTTCCACCGAGATTCGAACTCGGATCGCTGGATTCAGAGTCCAGAGTGCTAACCGTTACACCATGGAACCTCACGTCGTAGACACACTCGAATATGCTGTTATTAGCTTCCTCACATAATTCGGACTTACAGTTTGAAGTTTTTAATGTACATAACACTATTTCACTTTTCAATAACTTTTCGTAGGTTTGTTTGCAAATTGGAGCTAATTATTGCCGACCTCTCTGCGATAAAGTAAGTGAAAGCGACATATGAGAAGTTGGCTGCATGTAGCAGTATGCAAGCAGATCCTCTGGTAGCTCAGTTGGTAGAGCGGTGGACTGTAGTGGAAGGTTCACAGATATCCATAGGTCGCTGGTTCAAATCCGGCCCAGAGGACTCTTTTTCTAAACGGAGGAGCAAAGATGCCCCAGAATGTGGCTGCTGAAGAAAACAGTTCTCTTTGTCGTAAGGTTTTAAAACAAAGCAGATTTTTTGCTCCTCTCGTAACATATACTTTTTAATGCTGGCTTTTTACTGCTTATCAAGAAAAAACTGCTTTACGTCACAGGCAATATTAGTGTAATTCGCTATAACGGCCACACACCCACATTACATCTTTTTACGAAGGCCATGTTTTGCATGAATCTATAAATTATTTTCCCTTACATGTACTGCTAATTGCATGACGAGAAAGCTTTTCCTATTGAAAATTTTATCTAAACAAAGGTTCCACCGAGATTCGAACTCGGATCGCTGGATTCAGAGTCCAGAGTGCTAACCGTTACACCATGGAACCTCACGTCGTAGACACACTCGAATATGCTGTTATTAGTTTCCTCACATAATTCGGACTTACAGTTTGAAGTTTTTAATGTACATAACACTATTTCACTTTTCAATAACTTTTCGTAGGTTTGTTTGCAAATTGGAGCTAATTATTGCCGACCTCTCTGCGATAAAGTAAGTGAAAGCGACATATGAGAAGTTGGCTGCATGTAGCAGTATGCAAGCAGATCCTCTGGTAGCTCAGTTGGTAGAGCGGTGGACTGTAGTGGAAGGTTCACAGATATCCATAGGTCGCTGGTTCAAATCCGGCCCAGAGGACTCTTTTTCTAAACGGAGGAGCAAAGATGCCCCAGAATGTGGCTGCTGAAGAAAACAGTTCTCTTTGTCGTAAGGTTTTAAAACAAAGCAGATTTTTTGCTCCTCTCGTAACATATACTTTTTAATGCTGGCTTTTTACTGCTTATCAAGAAAAAACTGCTTTACGTCACAGGCAATATTAGTGTAATTCGCTATAACGGCCACACACCCACATTACATCTTTTTACGAAGGCCATGTTTTGCATGAATCTATAAATTATTTTCCCTTACATGTACTGCTAATTGCATGAAGAGAAAGCTTTTCCTATTGAAAATTTTATCTAAACAAAGGTTCCACCGAGATTCGAACTCGGATCGCTGGATTCAGAGTCCAGAGTGCTAACCGTTACACCATGGAACCTCACGTCGTAGACACACTCGAATATGCTGTTATTAGTTTCCTCACATAATTCGGACTTACAGTTTGAAGTTTTTAATGTACATAACACTATTTCACTTTTCAATAACTTTTCGTAGGTTTGTTTGCAAATTGGAGCTAATTATTGCCGACCTCTCTGCGATAAAGTAAGTGAAAGCGACATATGAGAAGTTGGCTGCATGTAGCAGTATGCAAGCAGATCCTCTGGTAGCTCAGTTGGTAGAGCGGTGGACTGTAGTGGAAGGTTCACAGATATCCATAGGTCGCTGGTTCAAATCCGGCCCAGAGGACTCTTTTTCTAAACGGAGGAGCAAAGATGCCCCAGAATGTGGCTGCTGAAGAAAACAGTTCTCTTTGTCGTAAGGTTTTAAAACAAAGCAGATTTTTTGCTCCTCTCGTAACATATACTTTTTAATGCTGGCTTTTTACTGCTTATCAAGAAAAAACTGCTTTACGTCACAGGCAATATTAGTGTAATTCGCTATAACGGCCACACACCCACATTACATCTTTTTACGAAGGCCATGTTTTGCATGAATCTATAAATTATTTTCCCTTACATGTACTGCTAATTGCATGACGAGAAAGCTTTTCCTATTGAAAATTTTATCTAAACAAAGGTTCCACCGAGATTCGAACTCGGATCGCTGGATTCAGAGTCCAGAGTGCTAACCGTTACACCATGGAACCTCACGTCGTAGACACACTCGAATATGCTGTTATTAGTTTCCTCACATAATTCGGACTTACAGTTTGAAGTTTTTAATGTACATAACACTATTTCACTTTTCAATAACTTTTCGTAGGTTTGTTTGCAAATTGGAGCTAATTATTGCCGACCTCTCTGCGATAAAGTAAGTGAAAGCGACATATGAGAAGTTGGCTGCATGTAGCAGTATGCAAGCAGATCCTCTGGTAGCTCAGTTGGTAGAGCGGTGGACTGTAGTGGAAGGTTCACAGATATCCATAGGTCGCTGGTTCAAATCCGGCCCAGAGGACTCTTTTTCTAAACGGAGGAGCAAAGATGCCCCAGAATGTGGCTGCTGAAGAAAACAGTTCTCTTTGTCGTAAGGTTTTAAAACAAAGCAGATTTTTTGCTCCTCTCGTAACATATACTTTTTAATGCTGGCTTTTTACTGCTTATCAAGAAAAAACTGCTTTACGTCACAGGCAATATTAGTGTAATTCGCTATAACGGCCACACACCCACATTACATCTTTTTACGAAGGCCATGTTTTGCATGAATCTATAAATTATTTTCCCTTACATGTACTGCTAATTGCATGACGAGAAAGCTTTTCCTATTGAAAATTTTATCTAAACAAAGGTTCCACCGAGATTCGAACTCGGATCGCTGGATTCAGAGTCCAGAGTGCTAACCGTTACACCATGGAACCTCACGTCGTAGACACACTCGAATATGCTGTTATTAGTTTCCTCACATAATTCGGACTTACAGTTTGAAGTTTTTAATGTACATAACACTATTTCACTTTTCAATAACTTTTCGTAGGTTTGTTTGCAAATTGGAGCTAATTATTGCCGACCTCTCTGCGATAAAGTAAGTGAAAGCGACATATGAGAAGTTGGCTGCATGTAGCAGTATGCAAGCAGATCCTCTGGTAGCTCAGTTGGTAGAGCGGTGGACTGTAGTGGAAGGTTCACAGATATCCATAGGTCGCTGGTTCAAATCCGGCCCAGAGGACTCTTTTTCTAAACGGAGGAGCAAAGATGCCCCAGAATGTGGCTGCTGAAGAAAACTGTTCTCTTTGTCGTAAGGTTTTAAAACAAAGCAGATTTTTTGCTCCTCTCGTAACATATACTTTTTAATGCTGGCTTTTTACTGCTTATCAAGAAAAAACTGCTTTACGTCACAGGCAATATTAGTGTAATTCGCTATAACGGCCACACACCCACATTACATCTTTTTACGAAGGCCATGTTTTGCATGAATCTATAAATTATTTTCCCTTACATGTACTGCTAATTGCATGACGAGAAGGCTTTTCCTATTGAAAATTTTATCTAAACAAAGGTTCCACCGAGATTCGAACTCGGATCGCTGGATTCAGAGTCCAGAGTGCTAACCGTTACACCATGGAACCTCACGTCGTAGACACACTCGAATATGCTGTTATTAGTTTCCTCACATAATTCGGACTTACAGTTTGAAGTTTTTAATGTACATAACACTATTTCACTTTTCAATAACTTTTCGTAGGTTTGTTTGCAAATTGGAGCTAATTATTGCCGACCTCTCTGCGATAAAGTAAGTGAAAGCGACATATGAGAAGTTGGCTGCATGTAGCAGTATGCAAGCAGATCCTCTGGTAGCTCAGTTGGTAGAGCGGTGGACTGTAGTGGAAGGTTCACAGATATCCATAGGTCGCTGGTTCAAATCCGGCCCAGAGGACTCTTTTTCTAAACGGAGGAGCAAAGATGCCCCAGAATGTGGCTGCTGAAGAAAACAGTTCTCTTTGTCGTAAGGTTTTAAAACAAAGCAGATTTTTTGCTCCTCTCGTAACATATACTTTTTAATGCTGGCTTTTTACTGCTTATCAAGAAAAAACTGCTTTACGTCACAGGCAATATTAGTGTAATTCGCTATAACGGCCACACACCCACATTACATCTTTTTACGAAGGCCATGTTTTGCATGAATCTATAAATTATTTTCCCTTACATGTACTGCTAATTGCATGACGAGAAAGCTTTTCCTATTGAAAATTTTATCTAAACAAAGGTTCCACCGATATTCGAACTCGGATCGCTGGATTCAGAGTCCAGAGTGCTAACCGTTACACCATGGAACCTCACGTCGTAGACACACTCGAATATGCTGTTATTAGTTTCCTCACATAATTCGGACTTACAGTTTGAAGTTTTTAATGTACATAACACTATTTCACTTTTCAATAACTTTTCGTAGGTTTGTTTGCAAATTGGAGCTAATTATTGCCGACCTCTCTGCGATAAAGTAAGTGAAAGCGACATATGAGAAGTTGGCTGCATGTAGCAGTATGCAAGCAGATCCTCTGGTAGCTCAGTTGGTAGAGCGGTGGACTGTAGTGGAAGGTTCACAGATATCCATAGGTCGCTGGTTCAAATCCGGCCCAGAGGACTCTTTTTCTAAACGGAGGAGCAAAGATGCCCCAGAATGTGGCTGCTGAAGAAAACAGTTCTCTTTGTCGTAAGGTTTTAAAACAAAGCAGATTTTTTGCTCCTCTCGTAACATATACTTTTTAATGCTGGCTTTTTACTGCTTATCAAGAAAAAACTGCTTTACGTCACAGGCAATATTAGTGTAATTCGCTATAACGGCCACACACCCACATTACATCTTTTTACGAAGGCCATGTTTTGCATGAATCTATAAATTATTTTCCCTTACATGTACTGCTAATTGCATGACGAGAAAGCTTTTCCTATTGAAAATTTTATCTAAACAAAGGTTCCACCGAGATTCGAACTCGGATCGCTGGATTCAGAGTCCAGAGTGCTAACCGTTACACCATGGAACCTCACGTCGTAGACACACTCGAATATGCTGTTATTAGTTTCCTCACATAATTCGGACTTACAGTTTGAAGTTTTTAATGTACATAACACTATTTCACTTTTCAATAACTTTTCGTAGGTTTGTTTGCAAATTGGAGCTAATTATTGCCGACCTCTCTGCGATAAAGTAAGTGAAAGCGACATATGAGAAGTTGGCTGCATGTAGCAGTATGCAAGCAGATCCTCTGGTAGCTCAGTTGGTAGAGCGGTGGACTGTAGTGGAAGGTTCACAGATATCCATAGGTCGCTGGTTCAAATCCGGCCCAGAGGACTCTTTTTCTAAACGGAGGAGCAAAGATGCCCCAGAATGTGGCTGCTGAAGAAAACAGTTCTCTTTGTCGTAAGGTTTTAAAACAAAGCAGATTTTTTGCTCCTCTCGTAACATATACTTTTTAATGCTGGCTTTTTACTGCTTATCAAGAAAAAACTGCTTTACGTCACAGGCAATATTAGTGTAATTCGCTATAACGGCCACACACCCACATTACATCTTTTTACGAAGGCCATGTTTTGCATGAATCTATAAATTATTTTCCCTTACATGTACTGCTAATTGCATGACGAGAAGGCTTTTCCTATTGAAAATTTTATCTAAACAAAGGTTCCACCGAGATTCGAACTCGGATCGCTGGATTCAGAGTCCAGAGTGCTAACCGTTACACCATGGAACCTCACGTCGTAGACACACTCGAATATGCTGTTATTAGTTTCCCCACATAATTCGGACTTACAGTTTGAAGTTTTTAATGTACATAACACTATTTCACTTTTCAATAACTTTTCGTAGGTTTGTTTGCAAATTGGAGCTAATTATTGCCGACCTCTCTGCGATAAAGTAAGTGAAAGCGACATATGAGAAGTTGGCTGCATGTAGCAGTATGCAAGCAGATCCTCTGGTAGCTCAGTTGGTAGAGCGGTGGACTGTAGTGGAAGGTTCACAGATATCCATAGGTCGCTGGTTCAAATCCGGCCCAGAGGACTCTTTTTCTAAACGGAGGAGCAAAGATGCCCCAGAATGTGGCTGCTGAAGAAAACAGTTCTCTTTGTCGTAAGGTTTTAAAACAAAGCAGATTTTTTGCTCCTCTCGTAACATATACTTTTTAATGCTGGCTTTTTACTGCTTATCAAGAAAAAACTGCTTTACGTCACAGGCAATATTAGTGTAATTCGCTATAACGGCCACACACCCACATTACATCTTTTTACGAAGGCCATGTTTTGCATGAATCTATAAATTATTTTCCCTTACATGTACTGCTAATTGCATGACGAGAAAGCTTTTCCTATTGAAAATTTTATCTAAACAAAGGTTCCACCGAGATTCGAACTCGGATCGCTGGATTCAGAGTCCAGAGTGCTAACCGTTACACCATGGAACCTCACGTCGTAGACACACTCGAATATGCTGTTATTAGTTTCCTCACATAATTCGGACTTACAGTTTGAAGTTTTTAATGTACATAACACTATTTCACTTTTCAATAACTTTTCGTAGGTTTGTTTGCAAATTGGAGCTAATTATTGCCGACCTCTCTGCGATAAAGTAAGTGAAAGCGACATATGAGAAGTTGGCTGCATGTAGCAGTATGCAAGCAGATCCTCTGGTAGCTCAGTTGGTAGAGCGGTGGACTGTAGTGGAAGGTTCACAGATATCCATAGGTCGCTGGTTCAAATCCGGCCCAGAGGACTCTTTTTCTAAACGGAGGAGCAAAGATGCCCCAGAATGTGGCTGCTGAAGAAAACAGTTCTCTTTGTCGTAAGGTTTTAAAACAAAGCAGATTTTTTGCTCCTCTCGTAACATATACTTTTTAATGCTGGCTTTTAACTGCTTATCAAGAAAAAACTGCTTTACGTCACAGGCAATATTAGTGTAATTCGCTATAACGGCCACACACCCACATTACATCTTTTTACGAAGGCCATGTTTTGCATGAATCTATAAATTATTTTCCCTTACATGTACTGCTAATTGCATGACGAGAAAGCTTTTCCTATTGAAAATTTTATCTAAACAAAGGTTCCACCGAGATTCGAACTCGGATCGCTGGATTCAGAGTCCAGAGTGCTAACCGTTACACCATGGAACCTCACGTCGCAGACACACTCGAATATGCTGTTATTAGTTTCCTCACATAATTCGGACTTACAGTTTGAAGTTTTTAATGTACATAACACTATTTCACTTTTCAATAACTTTTCGTAGGTTTGTTTGCAAATTGGAGCTAATTATTGCCGACCTCTCTGCGATAAAGTAAGTGAAAGCGACATATGAGAAGTTGGCTGCATGTAGCAGTATGCAAGCAGATCCTCTGGTAGCTCAGTTGGTAGAGCGGTGGACTGTAGTGGAAGGTTCACAGATATCCATAGGTCGCTGGTTCAAATCCGGCCCAGAGGACTCTTTTTCTAAACGGAGGAGCAAAGATGCCCCAGAATGTGGCTGCTGAAGAAAACAGTTCTCTTTGTCGTAAGGTTTTAAAACAAAGCAGATTTTTTGCTCCTCTCGTAACATATACTTTTTAATGCTGGCTTTTTACTGCTTATCAAGAAAAAACTGCTTTACGTCACAGGCAATATTAGTGTAATTCGCTATAACGGCCACACACCCACATTACATCTTTTTACGAAGGCCATGTTTTGCATGAATCTATAAATTATTTTCCCTTACATGTACTGCTAATTGCATGACGAGAAAGCTTTTCCTATTGAAAATTTTATCTAAACAAAGGTTCCACCGAGATTCGAACTCGGATCGCTGGATTCAGAGTCCAGAGTGCTAACCGTTACACCATGGAACCTCACGTCGTAGACACACTCGAATATGCTGTTATTAGTTTCCTCACATAATTCGGACTTACAGTTTGAAGTTTTTAATGTACATAACACTATTTCACTTTTCAATAACTTTTCGTAGGTTTGTTTGCAAATTGGAGCTAATTATTGCCGACCTCTCTGCGATAAAGTAAGTGAAAGCGACATATGAGAAGTTGGCTGCATGTAGCAGTATGCAAGCAGATCCTCTGGTAGCTCAGTTGGTAGAGCGGTGGACTGTAGTGGAAGGTTCACAGATATCCATAGGTCGCTGGTTCAAATCCGGCCCAGAGGACTCTTTTTCTAAACGGAGGAGCAAAGATGCCCCAGAATGTGGCTGCTGAAGAAAACAGTTCTCTTTGTCGTAAGGTTTTAAAACAAAGCAGATTTTTTGCTCCTCTCGTAACATATACTTTTTAATGCTGGCTTTTTACTGCTTATCAAGAAAAAACTGCTTTACGTCACAGGCAATATTAGTGTAATTCGCTATAACGGCCACACACCCACATTACATCTTTTTACGAAGGCCATGTTTTGCATGAATCTATAAATTATTTTCCCTTACATGTACTGCTAATTGCATGACGAGAAAGCTTTTCCTATTGAAAATTTTATCTAAACAAAGGTTCCACCGAGATTCGAACTCGGATCGCTGGATTCAGAGTCCAGAGTGCTAACCGTTACACCATGGAACCTCACGTCGTAGACACACTCGAATATGCTGTTATTAGTTTCCTCACATAATTCGGACTTACAGTTTGAAGTTTTTAATGTACATAACACTATTTCACTTTTCAATAACTTTTCGTAGGTTTGTTTGCAAATTGGAGCTAATTATTGCCGACCTCTCTGCGATAAAGTAAGTGAAAGCGACATATGAGAAGTTGGCTGCATGTAGCAGTATGCAAGCAGATCCTCTGGTAGCTCAGTTGGTAGAGCGGTGGACTGTAGTGGAAGGTTCACAGATATCCATAGGTCGCTGGTTCAAATCCGGCCCAGAGGACTCTTTTTCTAAACGGAGGAGCAAAGATGCCCCAGAATGTGGCTGCTGAAGAAAACAGTTCTCTTTGTCGTAAGGTTTTAAAACAAAGCAGATTTTTTGCTCCTCTCGTAACATATACTTTTTAATGCTGGCTTTTTACTGCTTATCAAGAAAAAACTGCTTTACGTCACAGGCAATATTAGTGTAATTCGCTATAACGGCCACACACCCACATTACATCTTTTTACGAAGGCCATGTTTTGCATGAATCTATAAATTATTTTCCCTTACATGTACTGCTAATTGCATGACGAGAAAGCTTTTCCTATTGAAAATTTTATCTAAACAAAGGTTCCACCGAGATTCGAACTCGGATCGCTGGATTCAGAGTCCAGAGTGCTAACCGTTACACCATGGAACCTCACGTCGTAGACACACTCGAATATGCTGTTATTAGTTTCCTCACATAATTCGGACTTACAGTTTGAAGTTTTTAATGTACATAACACTATTTCACTTTTCAATAACTTTTCGTAGGTTTGTTTGCAAATTGGAGCTAATTATTGCCGACCTCTCTGCGATAAAGTAAGTGAAAGCGACATATGAGAAGTTGGCTGCATGTAGCAGTATGCAAGCAGATCCTCTGGTAGCTCAGTTGGTAGAGCGGTGGACTGTAGTGGAAGGTTCACAGATATCCATAGGTCGCTGGTTCAAATCCGGCCCAGAGGACTCTTTTTCTAAACGGAGGAGCAAAGATGCCCCAGAATGTGGCTGCTGAAGAAAACAGTTCTCTTTGTCGTAAGGTTTTAAAACAAAGCAGATTTTTTGCTCCTCTCGTAACATATACTTTTTAATGCTGGCTTTTTACTGCTTATCAAGAAAAAACTGCTTTACGTCACAGGCAATATTAGTGTAATTCGCTATAACGGCCACACACCCACATTACATCTTTTTACGAAGGCCATGTTTTGCATGAATCTATAAATTATTTTCCCTTACATGTACTGCTAATTGCATGACGAGAAGGCTTTTCCTATTGAAAATTTTATCTAAACAAAGGTTCCACCGAGATTCGAACTCGGATCGCTGGATTCAGAGTCCAGAGTGCTAACCGTTACACCATGGAACCTCACGTCGTAGACACACTCGAATATGCTGTTATTAGTTTCCTCACATAATTCGGACTTACAGTTTGAAGTTTTTAATGTACATAACACTATTTCACTTTTCAATAACTTTTCGTAGGTTTGTTTGCAAATTGGAGCTAATTATTGCCGACCTCTCTGCGATAAAGTAAGTGAAAGCGACATATGAGAAGTTGGCTGCATGTAGCAGTATGCAAGCAGATCCTCTGGTAGCTCAGTTGGTAGAGCGGTGGACTGTAGTGGAAGGTTCACAGATATCCATAGGTCGCTGGTTCAAATCCGGCCCAGAGGACTCTTTTTCTAAACGGAGGAGCAAAGATGCCCCAGAATGTGGCTGCTGAAGAAAACAGTTCTCTTTGTCGTAAGGTTTTAAAACAAAGCAGATTTTTTGCTCCTCTCGTAACATATACTTTTTAATGCTGGCTTTTTACTGCTTATCAAGAAAAAACTGCTTTACGTCACAGGCAATATTAGTGTAATTCGCTATAACGGCCACACACCCACATTACATCTTTTTACGAAGGCCATGTATTGCATGAATCTATAAATTATTTTCCCTTACATGTACTGCTAATTGCATGACGAGAAAGCTTTTCCTATTGAAAATTTTATCTAAACAAAGGTTCCACCGAGATTCGAACTCGGATCGCTGGATTCAGAGTCCAGAGTGCTAACCGTTACACCATGGAACCTCACGTCGTAGACACACTCGAATATGCTGTTATTAGTTTCCTCACATAATTCGGACTTACAGTTTGAAGTTTTTAATGTACATAACACTATTTCACTTTTCAATAACTTTTCGTAGGTTTGTTTGCAAATTGGAGCTAATTATTGCCGACCTCTCTGCGATAAAGTAAGTGAAAGCGACATATGAGAAGTTGGCTGCATGTAGCAGTATGCAAGCAGATCCTCTGGTAGCTCAGTTGGTAGAGCGGTGGACTGTAGTGGAAGGTTCACAGATATCCATAGGTCGCTGGTTCAAATCCGGCCCAGAGGACTCTTTTTCTAAACGGAGGAGCAAAGATGCCCCAGAATGTGGCTGCTGAAGAAAACAGTTCTCTTTGTCGTAAGGTTTTAAAACAAAGCAGATTTTTTGCTCCTCTCGTAACATATACTTTTTAATGCTGGCTTTTTACTGCTTATCAAGAAAAAACTGCTTTACGTCACAGGCAATATTAGTGTAATTCGCTATAACGGCCACACACCCACATTACATCTTTTTACGAAGGCCATGTTTTGCATGAATCTATAAATTATTTTCCCTTACATGTACTGCTAATTGCATGACGAGAAAGCTTTTCCTATTGAAAATTTTATCTAAACAAAGGTTCCACCGAGATTCGAACTCGGATCGCTGGATTCAGAGTCCAGAGTGCTAACCGTTACACCATGGAACCTCACGTCGTAGACACACTCGAATATGCTGTTATTAGTTTCCTCACATAATTCGGACTTACAGTTTGAAGTTTTTAATGTACATAACACTATTTCACTTTTCAATAACTTTTCGTAGGTTTGTTTGCAAATTGGAGCTAATTATTGCCGACCTCTCTGCGATAAAGTAAGTGAAAGCGACATATGAGAAGTTGGCTGCATGTAGCAGTATGCAAGCAGATCCTCTGGTAGCTCAGTTGGTAGAGCGGTGGACTGTAGTGGAAGGTTCACAGATATCCATAGGTCGCTGGTTCAAATCCGGCCCAGAGGACTCTTTTTCTAAACGGAGGAGCAAAGATGCCCCAGAATGTGGCTGCTGAAGAAAACAGTTCTCTTTGTCGTAAGGTTTTAAAACAAAGCAGATTTTTTGCTCCTCTCGTAACATATACTTTTTAATGCTGGCTTTTTACTGCTTATCAAGAAAAAACTGCTTTACGTCACAGGCAATATTAGTGTAATTCGCTATAACGGCCACACACCCACATTACATCTTTTTACGAAGGCCATGTATTGCATGAATCTATAAATTATTTTCCCTTACATGTACTGCTAATTGCATGACGAGAAAGCTTTTCCTATTGAAAATTTTATCTAAACAAAGGTTCCACCGAGATTCGAACTCGGATCGCTGGATTCAGAGTCCAGAGTGCTAACCGTTACACCATGGAACCTCACGTCGTAGACACACTCGAATATGCTGTTATTAGTTTCCTCACATAATTCGGACTTACAGTTTGAAGTTTTTAATGTACATAACACTATTTCACTTTTCAATAACTTTTCGTAGGTTTGTTTGCAAATTGGAGCTAATTATTGCCGACCTCTCTGCGATAAAGTAAGTGAAAGCGACATATGAGAAGTTGGCTGCATGTAGCAGTATGCAAGCAGATCCTCTGGTAGCTCAGTTGGTAGAGCGGTGGACTGTAGTGGAAGGTTCACAGATATCCATAGGTCGCTGGTTCAAATCCGGCCCAGAGGACTCTTTTTCTAAACGGAGGAGCAAAGATGCCCCAGAATGTGGCTGCTGAAGAAAACAGTTCTCTTTGTCGTAAGGTTTTAAAACAAAGCAGATTTTTTGCTCCTCTCGTAACATATACTTTTTAATGCTGGCTTTTTACTGCTTATCAAGAAAAAACTGCTTTACGTCACAGGCAATATTAGTGTAATTCGCTATAACGGCCACACACCCACATTACATCTTTTTACGAAGGCCATGTTTTGCATGAATCTATAAATTATTTTCCCTTACATGTACTGCTAATTGCATGACGAGAAAGCTTTTCCTATTGAAAATTTTATCTAAACAAAGGTTCCACCGAGATTCGAACTCGGATCGCTGGATTCAGAGTCCAGAGTGCTAACCGTTACACCATGGAACCTCACGTCGTAGACACACTCGAATATGCTGTTATTAGTTTCCTCACATAATTCGGACTTACAGTTTGAAGTTTTTAATGTACATAACACTATTTCACTTTTCAATAACTTTTCGTAGGTTTGTTTGCAAATTGGAGCTAATTATTGCCGACCTCTCTGCGATAAAGTAAGTGAAAGCGACATATGAGAAGTTGGCTGCATGTAGCAGTATGCAAGCAGATCCTCTGGTAGCTCAGTTGGTAGAGCGGTGGACTGTAGTGGAAGGTTCACAGATATCCATAGGTCGCTGGTTCAAATCCGGCCCAGAGGACTCTTTTTCTAAACGGAGGAGCAAAGATGCCCCAGAATGTGGCTGCTGAAGAAAACAGTTCTCTTTGTCGTAAGGTTTTAAAACAAAGCAGATTTTTTGCTCCTCTCGTAACATATACTTTTTAATGCTGGCTTTTTACTGCTTATCAAGAAAAAACTGCTTTACGTCACAGGCAATATTAGTGTAATTCGCTATAACGGCCACACACCCACATTACATCTTTTTACGAAGGCCATGTTTTGCATGAATCTATAAATTATTTTCCCTTACATGTACTGCTAATTGCATGACGAGAAAGCTTTTCCTATTGAAAATTTTATCTAAACAAAGGTTCCACCGAGATTCGAACTCGGATCGCTGGATTCAGAGTCCAGAGTGCTAACCGTTACACCATGGAACCTCACGTCGTAGACACACTCGAATATGCTGTTATTAGTTTCCTCACATAATTCGGACTTACAGTTTGAAGTTTTTAATGTACATAACACTATTTCACTTTTCAATAACTTTTCGTAGGTTTGTTTGCAAATTGGAGCTAATTATTGCCGACCTCTCTGCGATAAAGTAAGTGAAAGCGACATATGAGAAGTTGGCTGCATGTAGCAGTATGCAAGCAGATCCTCTGGTAGCTCAGTTGGTAGAGCGGTGGACTGTAGTGGAAGGTTCACAGATATCCATAGGTCGCTGGTTCAAATCCGGCCCAGAGGACTCTTTTTCTAAACGGAGGAGCAAAGATGCCCCAGAATGTGGCTGCTGAAGAAAACAGTTCTCTTTGTCGTAAGGTTTTAAAACAAAGCAGATTTTTTGCTCCTCTCGTAACATATACTTTTTAATGCTGGCTTTTTACTGCTTATCAAGAAAAAACTGCTTTACGTCACAGGCAATATTAGTGTAATTCGCTATAACGGCCACACACCCACATTACATCTTTTTACGAAGGCCATGTTTTGCATGAATCTATAAATTATTTTCCCTTACATGTACTGCTAATTGCATGACGAGAAAGCTTTTCCTATTGAAAATTTTATCTAAACAAAGGTTCCACCGAGATTCGAACTCGGATCGCTGGATTCAGAGTCCAGAGTGCTAACCGTTACACCATGGAACCTCACGTCGTAGACACACTCGAATATGCTGTTATTAGTTTCCTCACATAATTCGGACTTACAGTTTGAAGTTTTTAATGTACATAACACTATTTCACTTTTCAATAACTTTTCGTAGGTTTGTTTGCAAATTGGAGCTAATTATTGCCGACCTCTCTGCGATAAAGTAAGTGAAAGCGACATATGAGAAGTTGGCTGCATGTAGCAGTATGCAAGCAGATCCTCTGGTAGCTCAGTTGGTAGAGCGGTGGACTGTAGTGGAAGGTTCACAGATATCCATAGGTCGCTGGTTCAAATCCGGCCCAGAGGACTCTTTTTCTAAACGGAGGAGCAAAGATGCCCCAGAATGTGGCTGCTGAAGAAAACAGTTCTCTTTGTCGTAAGGTTTTAAAACAAAGCAGATTTTTTGCTCCTCTCGTAACATATACTTTTTAATGCTGGCTTTTTACTGCTTATCAAGAAAAAACTGCTTTACGTCACAGGCAATATTAGTGTAATTCGCTATAACGGCCACACACCCACATTACATCTTTTTACGAAGGCCATGTTTTGCATGAATCTATAAATTATTTTCCCTTACATGTACTGCTAATTGCATGACGAGAAAGCTTTTCCTATTGAAAATTTTATCTAAACAAAGGTTCCACCGAGATTCGAACTCGGATCGCTGGATTCAGAGTCCAGAGTGCTAACCGTTACACCATGGAACCTCACGTCGTAGACACACTCGAATATGCTGTTATTAGTTTCCTCACATAATTCGGACTTACAGTTTGAAGTTTTTAATGTACATAACACTATTTCACTTTTCAATAACTTTTCGTAGGTTTGTTTGCAAATTGGAGCTAATTATTGCCGACCTCTCTGCGATAAAGTAAGTGAAAGCGACATATGAGAAGTTGGCTGCATGTAGCAGTATGCAAGCAGATCCTCTGGTAGCTCAGTTGGTAGAGCGGTGGACTGTAGTGGAAGGTTCACAGATATCCATAGGTCGCTGGTTCAAATCCGGCCCAGAGGACTCTTTTTCTAAACGGAGGAGCAAAGATGCCCCAGAATGTGGCTGCTGAAGAAAACAGTTCTCTTTGTCGTAAGGTTTTAAAACAAAGCAGATTTTTTGCTCCTCTCGTAACATATACTTTTTAATGCTGGCTTTTTACTGCTTATCAAGAAAAAACTGCTTTACGTCACAGGCAATATTAGTGTAATTCGCTATAACGGCCACACACCCACATTACATCTTTTTACGAAGGCCATGTTTTGCATGAATCTATAAATTATTTTCCCTTACATGTACTGCTAATTGCATGACGAGAAAGCTTTTCCTATTGAAAATTTTATCTAAACAAAGGTTCCACCGAGATTCGAACTCGGATCTCTGGATTCAGAGTCCAGAGTGCTAACCGTTACACCATTTTTTTTTTTTTTTTTCCTTTTTATTTTTTTTTTTTTTTTTTTTTTTTTTTTTTTTACGGGCCTCCTTACCACCCCTTCAGCCCGGCCTTACGCTCACCATGTGTCGCCTTCCTCGGCGTCGGCTTCAATGCCTTCAAAGAAAAGAAATTGGCCTTCTGCCACATATATTCTCTTTCAATGTTCCAAATTAATTTTTTTTTCTTTCTTTTTTGAGCGACGTGATTGCGTGTCTTCTTCGGCGTTGTGTCAACCACAAAGTTCGTCTTCACGAATGTTGCAAAGGTTTCCGTGTCGTTTTCCTTTCTTCAGTATTCCGTATCGTAATTGCTTTTTGTCTTCTCTTAACTTCGGGCTTCACTTGCCAAAATTCGCGCAATATTTCCGTTGCTCAGGGTCGTGGCCTCTTCTCCATTCCATCAGCAACTTACAAAATAAATAAAACAAAGGAAGCCTCGATTACCAGCAGGCCATAATAATAGGGAAAATAAAGGTCGTAACAAATAAATGTGCGTGATGTCGGAATGGAAATGACTTCTCGATGCCTACGGTGGCACGTCTTCACTTGTCATCATGGTGAACTAAAATCATTGTATTCAAAAGTGACCAACTGTTCATTAGACTACCAGACTGTGGTACTCATCAAAGTTTCTCATCTCATTCCGTGTCTGTTATACTTAATGCGCAGTGGAAGCTTGCTCGCCTACCGCAGAGCAATTAGTAGGAATGTTTTGCATGAATCTATAAATTATTTTCCCTTACATGTACTGCTAATTGCATGACGAGAAGGCTTTTCCTATTGAAAATTTTATCTAAACAAAGGTTCCACCGAGATTCGAACTCGGATCGCTGGATTCAGAGTCCAGAGTGCTAACCGTTACACCATGGAACCTCACGTCGTAGACACACTCGAATATGCTGTTATTAGTTTCCTCACATAATTCGGACTTACAGTTTGAAGTTTTTAATGTACATAACACTATTTCACTTTTCAATAACTTTTCGTAGGTTTGTTTGCAAATTGGAGCTAATTATTGCCGACCTCTCTGCGATAAAGTAAGTGAAAGCGACATATGAGAAGTTGGCTGCATGTAGCAGTATGCAAGCAGATCCTCTGGTAGCTCAGTTGGTAGAGCGGTGGACTGTAGTGGAAGGTTCACAGATATCCATAGGTCGCTGGTTCAAATCCGGCCCAGAGGACTCTTTTTCTAAACGGAGGAGCAAAGATGCCCCAGAATGTGGCTGCTGAAGAAAACAGTTCTCTTTGTCGTAAGGTTTTAAAACAAAGCAGATTTTTTGCTCCTCTCGTAACATATACTTTTTAATGCTGGCTTTTTACTGCTTATCAAGAAAAAACTGCTTTACGTCACAGGCAATATTAGTGTAATTCGCTATAACGGCCACACACCCACATTACATCTTTTTACGAAGGCCATGTTTTGCATGAATCTATAAATTATTTTCCCTTACATGTACTGCTAATTGCATGACGAGAAAGCTTTTCCTATTGAAAATTTTATCTAAACAAAGGTTCCACCGAGATTCGAACTCGGATCGCTGGATTCAGAGTCCAGAGTGCTAACCGTTACACCATGGAACCTCACGTCGTAGACACACTCGAATATGCTGTTATTAGTTTCCTCACATAATTCGGACTTACAGTTTGAAGTTTTTAATGTACATAACACTATTTCACTTTTCAATAACTTTTCGTAGGTTTGTTTGCAAATTGGAGCTAATTATTGCCGACCTCTCTGCGATAAAGTAAGTGAAAGCGACATATGAGAAGTTGGCTGCATGTAGCAGTATGCAAGCAGATCCTCTGGTAGCTCAGTTGGTAGAGCGGTGGACTGTAGTGGAAGGTTCACAGATATCCATAGGTCGCTGGTTCAAATCCGGCCCAGAGGACTCTTTTTCTAAACGGAGGAGCAAAGATGCCCCAGAATGTGGCTGCTGAAGAAAACAGTTCTATGTGTCGTAATGTTTTAAAACAAAGCAGATTTTTTGCTCCTCTCGTAACATATACTTTTTAATGCTGGCTTTTTACTGCTTATCAAGAAAAAACTGCTTTACGTCACAGGCAATATTAGTGTAATTCGCTATAACGGCCACACACCCACATTACATCTTTTTACGAAGGCCATGTTTTGCATGAATCTATAAATTATTTTCCCTTACATGTACTGCTAATTGCATGACGAGAAAGCTTTTCCTATTGAAAATTTTATCTAAACAAAGGTTCCACCGAGATTCGAACTCGGATCGCTGGATTCAGAGTCCAGAGTGCTAACCGTTACACCATGGAACCTCACGTCGTAGACACACTCGAATATGCTGTTATTAGTTTCCTCACATAATTCGGACTTACAGTTTGAAGTTTTTAATGTACATAACACTATTTCACTTTTCAATAACTTTTCGTAGGTTTGTTTGCAAATTGGAGCTAATTATTGCCGACCTCTCTGCGATAAAGTAAGTGAAAGCGACATATGAGAAGTTGGCTGCATGTAGCAGTATGCAAGCAGATCCTCTGGTAGCTCAGTTGGTAGAGCGGTGGACTGTAGTGGAAGGTTCACAGATATCCATAGGTCGCTGGTTCAAATCCGGCCCAGAGGACTCTTTTTCTAAACGGAGGAGCAAAGATGCCCCAGAATGTGGCTGCTGAAGAAAACAGTTCTCTTTGTCGTAAGGTTTTAAAACAAAGCAGATTTTTTGCTCCTCTCGTAACATATACTTTTTAATGCTGGCTTTTTACTGCTTATCAAGAAAAAACTGCTTTACGTCACAGGCAATATTAGTGTAATTCGCTATAACGGCCACACACCCACATTACATCTTTTTACGAAGGCCATGTTTTGCATGAATCTATAAATTATTTTCCCTTACATGTACTGCTAATTGCATGACGAGAAGGCTTTTCCTATTGAAAATTTTATCTAAACAAAGGTTCCACCGAGATTCGAACTCGGATCGCTGGATTCAGAGTCCAGAGTGCTAACCGTTACACCATGGAACCTCACGTCGTAGACACACTCGAATATGCTGTTATTAGTTTCCTCACATAATTCGGACTTACAGTTTGAAGTTTTTAATGTACATAACACTATTTCACTTTTCAATAACTTTTCGTAGGTTTGTTTGCAAATTGGAGCTAATTATTGCCGACCTCTCTGCGATAAAGTAAGTGAAAGCGACATATGAGAAGTTGGCTGCATGTAGCAGTATGCAAGCAGATCCTCTGGTAGCTCAGTTGGTAGAGCGGTGGACTGTAGTGGAAGGTTCACAGATATCCATAGGTCGCTGGTTCAAATCCGGCCCAGAGGACTCTTTTTCTAAACGGAGGAGCAAAGATGCCCCAGAATGTGGCTGCTGAAGAAAACAGTTCTCTTTGTCGTAAGGTTTTAAAACAAAGCAGATTTTTTGCTCCTCTCGTAACATATACTTTTTAATGCTGGCTTTTTACTGCTTATCAAGAAAAAACTGCTTTACGTCACAGGCAATATTAGTGTAATTCGCTATAACGGCCACACACCCACATTACATCTTTTTACGAAGGCCATGTATTGCATGAATCTATAAATTATTTTCCCTTACATGTACTGCTAATTGCATGACGAGAAAGCTTTTCCTATTGAAAATTTTATCTAAACAAAGGTTCCACCGAGATTCGAACTCGGATCGCTGGATTCAGAGTCCAGAGTGCTAACCGTTACACCATGGAACCTCACGTCGTAGACACACTCGAATATGCTGTTATTAGTTTCCTCACATAATTCGGACTTACAGTTTGAAGTTTTTAATGTACATAACACTATTTCACTTTTCAATAACTTTTCGTAGGTTTGTTTGCAAATTGGAGCTAATTATTGCCGACCTCTCTGCGATAAAGTAAGTGAAAGCGACATATGAGAAGTTGGCTGCATGTAGCAGTATGCAAGCAGATCCTCTGGTAGCTCAGTTGGTAGAGCGGTGGACTGTAGTGGAAGGTTCACAGATATCCATAGGTCGCTGGTTCAAATCCGGCCCAGAGGACTTTTTTTTCTAAACGGAGGAGCAAAGATGCCCCAGAATGTGGCTGCTGAAGAAAACAGTTCTCTTTGTCGTAAGGTTTTAAAACAAAGCAGATTTTTTGCTCCTCTCGTAACATATACTTTTTAATGCTGGCTTTTTACTGCTTATCAAGAAAAAACTGCTTTACGTCACAGGCAATATTAGTGTAATTCGCTATAACGGCCACACACCCACATTACATCTTTTTACGAAGGCCATGTTTTGCATGAATCTATAAATTATTTTCCCTTACATGTACTGCTAATTGCATGACGAGAAAGCTTTTCCTATTGAAAATTTTATCTAAACAAAGGTTCCACCGAGATTCGAACTCGGATCGCTGGATTCAGAGTCCAGAGTGCTAACCGTTACACCATGGAACCTCACGTCGTAGACACACTCGAATATGCTGTTATTAGTTTCCTCACATAATTCGGACTTACAGTTTGAAGTTTTTAATGTACATAACACTATTTCACTTTTCAATAACTTTTCGTAGGTTTGTTTGCAAATTGGAGCTAATTATTGCCGACCTCTCTGCGATAAAGTAAGTGAAAGCGACATATGAGAAGTTGGCTGCATGTAGCAGTATGCAAGCAGATCCTCTGGTAGCTCAGTTGGTAGAGCGGTGGACTGTAGTGGAAGGTTCACAGATATCCATAGGTCGCTGGTTCAAATCCGGCCCAGAGGACTCTTTTTCTAAACGGAGGAGCAAAGATGCCCCAGAATGTGGCTGCTGAAGAAAACAGTTCTCTTTGTCGTAAGGTTTTAAAACAAAGCAGATTTTTTGCTCCTCTCGTAACATATACTTTTTAATGCTGGCTTTTTACTGCTTATCAAGAAAAAACTGCTTTACGTCACAGGCAATATTAGTGTAATTCGCTATAACGGCCACACACCCACATTACATCTTTTTACGAAGGCCATGTTTTGCATGAATCTATAAATTATTTTCCCTTACATGTACTGCTAATTGCATGACGAGAAGGCTTTTCCTATTGAAAATTTTATCTAAACAAAGGTTCCACCGAGATTCGAACTCGGATCGCTGGATTCAGAGTCCAGAGTGCTAACCGTTACACCATGGAACCTCACGTCGTAGACACACTCGAATATGCTGTTATTAGTTTCCTCACATAATTCGGACTTACAGTTTGAAGTTTTTAATGTACATAACACTATTTCACTTTTCAATAACTTTTCGTAGGTTTGTTTGCAAATTGGAGCTAATTATTGCCGACCTCTCTGCGATAAAGTAAGTGAAAGCGACATATGAGAAGTTGGCTGCATGTAGCAGTATGCAAGCAGATCCTCTGGTAGCTCAGTTGGTAGAGCGGTGGACTGTAGTGGAAGGTTCACAGATATCCATAGGTCGCTGGTTCAAATCCGGCCCAGAGGACTCTTTTTCTAAACGGAGGAGCAAAGATGCCCCAGAATGTGGCTGCTGAAGAAAACAGTTCTCTTTGTCGTAAGGTTTTAAAACAAAGCAGATTTTTTGCTCCTCTCGTAACATATACTTTTTAATGCTGGCTTTTTACTGCTTATCAAGAAAAAACTGCTTTACGTCACAGGCAATATTAGTGTAATTCGCTATAACGGCCACACACCCACATTACATCTTTTTACGAAGGCCATGTTTTGCATGAATCTATAAATTATTTTCCCTTACATGTACTGCTAATTGCATGACGAGAAAGCTTTTCCTATTGAAAATTTTATCTAAACAAAGGTTCCACCGAGATTCGAACTCGGATAGCTGGATTCAGAGTCCAGAGTGCTAACCGTTACACCATGGAACCTCACGTCGTAGACACACTCGAATATGCTGTTATTAGTTTCCTCACATAATTCGGACTTACAGTTTGAAGTTTTTAATGTACATAACACTATTTCACTTTTCAATAACTTTTCGTAGGTTTGTTTGCAAATTGGAGCTAATTATTGCCGACCTCTCTGCGATAAAGTAAGTGAAAGCGACATATGAGAAGTTGGCTGCATGTAGCAGTATGCAAGCAGATCCTCTGGTAGCTCAGTTGGTAGAGCGGTGGACTGTAGTGGAAGGTTCACAGATATCCATAGGTCGCTGGTTCAAATCCGGCCCAGAGGACTCTTTTTCTAAACGGAGGAGCAAAGATGCCCCAGAATGTGGCTGCTGAAGAAAACAGTTCTCTTTGTCGTAAGGTTTTAAAACAAAGCAGATTTTTTGCTCCTCTCGTAACATATACTTTTTAATGCTGGCTTTTTACTGCTTATCAAGAAAAAACTGCTTTACGTCACAGGCAATATTAGTGTAATTCGCTATAACGGCCACACACCCACATTACATCTTTTTACGAAGGCCATGTTTTGCATGAATCTATAAATTATTTTCCCTTACATGTACTGCTAATTGCATGACGAGAAAGCTTTTCCTATTGAAAATTTTATCTAAACAAAGGTTCCACCGAGATTCGAACTCGGATCGCTGGATTCAGAGTCCAGAGTGCTAACCGTTACACCATGGAACCTCACGTCGTAGACACACTCGAATATGCTGTTATTAGTTTCCTCACATAATTCGGACTTACAGTTTGAAGTTTTTAATGTACATAACACTATTTCACTTTTCAATAACTTTTCGTAGGTTTGTTTGCAAATTGGAGCTAATTATTGCCGACCTCTCTGCGATAAAGTAAGTGAAAGCGACATATGAGAAGTTGGCTGCATGTAGCAGTATGCAAGCAGATCCTCTGGTAGCTCAGTTGGTAGAGCGGTGGACTGTAGTGGAAGGTTCACAGATATCCATAGGTCGCTGGTTCAAATCCGGCCCAGAGGACTCTTTTTCTAAACGGAGGAGCAAAGATGCCCCAGAATGTGGCTGCTGAAGAAAACAGTTCTCTTTGTCGTAAGGTTTTAAAACAAAGCAGATTTTTTGCTCCTCTCGTAACATATACTTTTTAATGCTGGCTTTTTACTGCTTATCAAGAAAAAACTGCTTTACGTCACAGGCAATATTAGTGTAATTCGCTATAACGGCCACACACCCACATTACATCTTTTTACGAAGGCCATGTTTTGCATGAATCTATAAATTATTTTCCCTTACATGTACTGCTAATTGCATGACGAGAAAGCTTTTCCTATTGAAAATTTTATCTAAACAAAGGTTCCACCGAGATTCGAACTCGGATCGCTGGATTCAGAGTCCAGAGTGCTAACCGTTACACCATGGAACCTCACGTCGTAGACACACTCGAATATGCTGTTATTAGTTTCCTCACATAATTCGGACTTACAGTTTGAAGTTTTTAATGTACATAACACTATTTCACTTTTCAATAACTTTTCGTAGGTTTGTTTGCAAATTGGAGCTAATTATTGCCGACCTCTCTGCGATAAAGTAAGTGAAAGCGACATATGAGAAGTTGGCTGCATGTAGCAGTATGCAAGCAGATCCTCTGGTAGCTCAGTTGGTAGAGCGGTGGACTGTAGTGGAAGGTTCACAGATATCCATAGGTCGCTGGTTCAAATCCGGCCCAGAGGACTCTGTTTCTAAACGGAGGAGCAAAGATGCCCCAGAATGTGGCTGCTGAAGAAAACAGTTCTCTTTGTCGTAAGGTTTTAAAACAAAGCAGATTTTTTGCTCCTCTCGTAACATATACTTTTTAATGCTGGCTTTTTACTGCTTATCAAGAAAAAACTGCTTTACGTCACAGGCAATATTAGTGTAATTCGCTATAACGGCCACACACCCACATTACATCTTTTTACGAAGGCCATGTTTTGCATGAATCTATAAATTATTTTCCCTTACATGTACTGCTAATTGCATGACGAGAAAGCTTTTCCTATTGAAAATTTTATCTAAACAAAGGTTCCACCGAGATTCGAACTCGGATCGCTGGATTCAGAGTCCAGAGTGCTAACCGTTACACCATGGAACCTCACGTCGTAGACACACTCGAATATGCTGTTATTAGTTTCCTCACATAATTCGGACTTACAGTTTGAAGTTTTTAATGTACATAACACTATTTCACTTTTCAATAACTTTTCGTAGGTTTGTTTGCAAATTGGAGCTAATTATTGCCGACCTCTCTGCGATAAAGTAAGTGAAAGCGACATATGAGAAGTTGGCTGCATGTAGCAGTATGCAAGCAGATCCTCTGGTAGCTCAGTTGGTAGAGCGGTGGACTGTAGTGGAAGGTTCACAGATATCCATAGGTCGCTGGTTCAAATCCGGCCCAGAGGACTCTTTTTCTAAACGGAGGAGCAAAGATGCCCCAGAATGTGGCTGCTGAAGAAAACAGTTCTCTTTGTCGTAAGGTTTTAAAACAAAGCAGATTTTTTGCTCCTCTCGTAACATATACTTTTTAATGCTGGCTTTTTACTGCTTATCAAGAAAAAACTGCTTTACGTCACAGGCAATATTAGTGTAATTCGCTATAACGGCCACACACCCACATTACATCTTTTTACGAAGGCCATGTTTTGCATGAATCTATAAATTATTTTCCCTTACATGTACTGCTAATTGCATGACGAGAAAGCTTTTCCTATTGAAAATTTTATCTAAACAAAGGTTCCACCGAGATTCGAACTCGGATCGCTGGATTCAGAGTCCAGAGTGCTAACCGTTACACCATGGAACCTCACGTCGTAGACACACTCGAATATGCTGTTATTAGTTTCCTCACATAATTCGGACTTACAGTTTGAAGTTTTTAATGTACATAACACTATTTCACTTTTCAATAACTTTTCGTAGGTTTGTTTGCAAATTGGAGCTAATTATTGCCGACCTCTCTGCGATAAAGTAAGTGAAAGCGACATATGAGAAGTTGGCTGCATGTAGCAGTATGCAAGCAGATCCTCTGGTAGCTCAGTTGGTAGAGCGGTGGACTGTAGTGGAAGGTTCACAGATATCCATAGGTCGCTGGTTCAAATCCGGCCCAGAGGACTCTTTTTCTAAACGGAGGAGCAAAGATGCCCCAGAATGTGGCTGCTGAAGAAAACAGTTCTCTTTGTCGTAAGGTTTTAAAACAAAGCAGATTTTTTGCTCCTCTCGTAACATATACTTTTTAATGCTGGCTTTTTACTGCTTATCAAGAAAAAACTGCTTTACGTCACAGGCAATATTAGTGTAATTCGCTATAACGGCCACACACCCACATTACATCTTTTTACGAAGGCCATGTTTTGCATGAATCTATAAATTATTTTCCCTTACATGTACTGCTAATTGCATGACGAGAAAGCTTTTCCTATTGAAAATTTTATCTAAACAAAGGTTCCACCGAGATTCGAACTCGGATCGCTGGATTCAGAGTCCAGAGTGCTAACCGTTACACCATGGAACCTCACGTCGTAGACACACTCGAATATGCTGTTATTAGTTTCCTCACATAATTCGGACTTACAGTTTGAAGTTTTTAATGTACATAACACTATTTCACTTTTCAATAACTTTTCGTAGGTTTGTTTGCAAATTGGAGCTAATTATTGCCGACCTCTCTGCGATAAAGTAAGTGAAAGCGACATATGAGAAGTTGGCTGCATGTAGCAGTATGCAAGCAGATCCTCTGGTAGCTCAGTTGGTAGAGCGGTGGACTGTAGTGGAAGGTTCACAGATATCCATAGGTCGCTGGTTCAAATCCGGCCCAGAGGACTCTTTTTCTAAACGGAGGAGCAAAGATGCCCCAGAATGTGGCTGCTGAAGAAAACAGTTCTCTTTGTCGTAAGGTTTTAAAACAAAGCAGATTTTTTGCTCCTCTCGTAACATATACTTTTTAATGCTGGCTTTTTACTGCTTATCAAGAAAAAACTGCTTTACGTCACAGGCAATATTAGTGTAATTCGCTATAACGGCCACACACCCACATTACATCTTTTTACGAAGGCCATGTTTTGCATGAATCTATAAATTATTTTCCCTTACATGTACTGCTAATTGCATGACGAGAAAGCTTTTCCTATTGAAAATTTTATCTAAACAAAGGTTCCACCGAGATTCGAACTCGGATCGCTGGATTCAGAGTCCAGAGTGCTAACCGTTACACCATGGAACCTCACGTCGTAGACACACTCGAATATGCTGTTATTAGTTTCCTCACATAATTCGGACTTACAGTTTGAAGTTTTTAATGTACATAACACTATTTCACTTTTCAATAACTTTTCGTAGGTTTGTTTGCAAATTGGAGCTAATTATTGCCGACCTCTCTGCGATAAAGTAAGTGAAAGCGACATATGAGAAGTTGGCTGCATGTAGCAGTATGCAAGCAGATCCTCTGGTAGCTCAGTTGGTAGAGCGGTGGACTGTAGTGGAAGGTTCACAGATATCCATAGGTCGCTGGTTCAAATCCGGCCCAGAGGACTCTTTTTCTAAACGGAGGAGCAAAGATGCCCCAGAATGTGGCTGCTGAAGAAAACAGTTCTCTTTGTCGTAAGGTTTTAAAACAAAGCAGATTTTTTGCTCCTCTCGTAACATATACTTTTTAATGCTGGCTTTTTACTGCTTATCAAGAAAAAACTGCTTTACGTCACAGGCAATATTAGTGTAATTCGCTATAACGGCCACACACCCACATTACATCTTTTTACGAAGGCCATGTTTTGCATGAATCTATAAATTATTTTCCCTTACATGTACTGCTAATTGCATGACGAGAAAGCTTTTCCTATTGAAAATTTTATCTAAACAAAGGTTCCACCGAGATTCGAACTCGGATCGCTGGATTCAGAGTCCAGAGTGCTAACCGTTACACCATGGAACCTCACGTCGTAGACACACTCGAATATGCTGTTATTAGTTTCCTCACATAATTCGGACTTACAGTTTGAAGTTTTTAATGTACATAACACTATTTCACTTTTCAATAACTTTTCGTAGGTTTGTTTGCAAATTGGAGCTAATTATTGCCGACCTCTCTGCGATAAAGTAAGTGAAAGCGACATATGAGAAGTTGGCTGCATGTAGCAGTATGCAAGCAGATCCTCTGGTAGCTCAGTTGGTAGAGCGGTGGACTGTAGTGGAAGGTTCACAGATATCCATAGGTCGCTGGTTCAAATCCGGCCCAGAGGACTCTTTTTCTAAACGGAGGAGCAAAGATGCCCCAGAATGTGGCTGCTGAAGAAAACAGTTCTCTTTGTCGTAAGGTTTTAAAACAAAGCAGATTTTTTGCTCCTCTCGTAACATATACTTTTTAATGCTGGCTTTTTACTGCTTATCAAGAAAAAACTGCTTTACGTCACAGGCAATATTAGTGTAATTCGCTATAACGGCCACACACCCACATTACATCTTTTTACGAAGGCCATGTTTTGCATGAATCTATAAATTATTTTCCCTTACATGTACTGCTAATTGCATGACGAGAAAGCTTTTCCTATTGAAAATTTTATCTAAACAAAGGTTCCACCGAGATTCGAACTCGGATCGCTGGATTCAGAGTCCAGAGTGCTAACCGTTACACCATGGAACCTCACGTCGTAGACACACTCGAATATGCTGTTATTAGTTTCCTCACATAATTCGGACTTACAGTTTGAAGTTTTTAATGTACATAACACTATTTCACTTTTCAATAACTTTTCGTAGGTTTGTTTGCAAATTGGAGCTAATTATTGCCGACCTCTCTGCGATAAAGTAAGTGAAAGCGACATATGAGAAGTTGGCTGCATGTAGCAGTATGCAAGCAGATCCTCTGGTAGCTCAGTTGGTAGAGCGGTGGACTGTAGTGGAAGGTTCACAGATATCCATAGGTCGCTGGTTCAAATCCGGCCCAGAGGACTCTTTTTCTAAACGGAGGAGCAAAGATGCCCCAGAATGTGGCTGCTGAAGAAAACAGTTCTCTTTGTCGTAAGGTTTTAAAACAAAGCAGATTTTTTGCTCCTCTCGTAACATATACTTTTTAATGCTGGCTTTTTACTGCTTATCAAGAAAAAACTGCTTTACGTCACAGGCAATATTAGTGTAATTCGCTATAACGGCCACACACCCACATTACATCTTTTTACGAAGGCCATGTTTTGCATGAATCTATAAATTATTTTCCCTTACATGTACTGCTAATTGCATGACGAGAAAGCTTTTCCTATTGAAAATTTTATCTAAACAAAGGTTCCACCGAGATTCGAACTCGGATCGCTGGATTCAGAGTCCAGAGTGCTAACCGTTACACCATGGAACCTCACGTCGTAGACACACTCGAATATGCTGTTATTAGTTTCCTCACATAATTCGGACTTACAGTTTGAAGTTTTTAATGTACATAACACTATTTCACTTTTCAATAACTTTTCGTAGGTTTGTTTGCAAATTGGAGCTAATTATTGCCGACCTCTCTGCGATAAAGTAAGTGAAAGCGACATATGAGAAGTTGGCTGCATGTAGCAGTATGCAAGCAGATCCTCTGGTAGCTCAGTTGGTAGAGCGGTGGACTGTAGTGGAAGGTTCACAGATATCCATAGGTCGCTGGTTCAAATCCGGCCCAGAGGACTCTTTTTCTAAACGGAGGAGCAAAGATGCCCCAGAATGTGGCTGCTGAAGAAAACAGTTCTCTTTGTCGTAAGGTTTTAAAACAAAGCAGATTTTTTGCTCCTCTCGTAACATATACTTTTTAATGCTGGCTTTTTACTGCTTATCAAGAAAAAACTGCTTTACGTCACAGGCAATATTAGTGTAATTCGCTATAACGGCCACACACCCACATTACATCTTTTTACGAAGGCCATGTTTTGCATGAATCTATAAATTATTTTCCCTTACATGTACTGCTAATTGCATGACGAGAAAGCTTTTCCTATTGAAAATTTTATCTAAACAAAGGTTCCACCGAGATTCGAACTCGGATCGCTGGATTCAGAGTCCAGAGTGCTAACCGTTACACCATGGAACCTCACGTCGTAGACACACTCGAATATGCTGTTATTAGTTTCCTCACATAATTCGGACTTACAGTTTGAAGTTTTTAATGTACATAACACTATTTCACTTTTCAATAACTTTTCGTAGGTTTGTTTGCAAATTGGAGCTAATTATTGCCGACCTCTCTGCGATAAAGTAAGTGAAAGCGACATATGAGAAGTTGGCTGCATGTAGCAGTATGCAAGCAGATCCTCTGGTAGCTCAGTTGGTAGAGCGGTGGACTGTAGTGGAAGGTTCACAGATATCCATAGGTCGCTGGTTCAAATCCGGCCCAGAGGACTCTTTTTCTAAACGGAGGAGCAAAGATGCCCCAGAATGTGGCTGCTGAAGAAAACAGTTCTCTTTGTCGTAAGGTTTTAAAACAAAGCAGATTTTTTGCTCCTCTCGTAACATATACTTTTTAATGCTGGCTTTTTACTGCTTATCAAGAAAAAACTGCTTTACGTCACAGGCAATATTAGTGTAATTCGCTATAACGGCCACACACCCACATTACATCTTTTTACGAAGGCCATGTTTTGCATGAATCTATAAATTATTTTCCCTTACATGTACTGCTAATTGCATGACGAGAAAGCTTTTCCTATTGAAAATTTTATCTAAACAAAGGTTCCACCGAGATTCGAACTCGGATCGCTGGATTCAGAGTCCAGAGTGCTAACCGTTACACCATGGAACCTCACGTCGTAGACACACTCGAATATGCTGTTATTAGTTTCCTCACATAATTCGGACTTACAGTTTGAAGTTTTTAATGTACATAACACTATTTCACTTTTCAATAACTTTTCGTAGGTTTGTTTGCAAATTGGAGCTAATTATTGCCGACCTCTCTGCGATAAAGTAAGTGAAAGCGACATATGAGAAGTTGGCTGCATGTAGCAGTATGCAAGCAGATCCTCTGGTAGCTCAGTTGGTAGAGCGGTGGACTGTAGTGGAAGGTTCACAGATATCCATAGGTCGCTGGTTCAAATCCGGCCCAGAGGACTCTTTTTCTAAACGGAGGAGCAAAGATGCCCCAGAATGTGGCTGCTGAAGAAAACAGTTCTCTTTGTCGTAAGGTTTTAAAACAAAGCAGATTTTTTGCTCCTCTCGTAACATATACTTTTTAATGCTGGCTTTTTACTGCTTATCAAGAAAAAACTGCTGTACGTCACAGGCAATATTAGTGTAATTCGCTATAACGGCCACACACCCACATTACATCTTTTTACGAAGGCCATGTTTTGCATGAATCTATAAATTATTTTCCCTTACATGTACTGCTAATTGCATGACGAGAAAGCTTTTCCTATTGAAAATTTTATCTAAACAAAGGTTCCACCGAGATTCGAACTCGGATCGCTGGATTCAGAGTCCAGAGTGCTAACCGTTACACCATGGAACCTCACGTCGTAGACACACTCGAATATGCTGTTATTAGTTTCCTCACATAATTCGGACTTACAGTTTGAAGTTTTTAATGTACATAACACTATTTCACTTTTCAATAACTTTTCGTAGGTTTGTTTGCAAATTGGAGCTAATTATTGCCGACCTCTCTGCGATAAAGTAAGTGAAAGCGACATATGAGAAGTTGGCTGCATGTAGCAGTATGCAAGCAGATCCTCTGGTAGCTCAGTTGGTAGAGCGGTGGACTGTAGTGGAAGGTTCACAGATATCCATAGGTCGCTGGTTCAAATCCGGCCCAGAGGACTCTTTTTCTAAACGGAGGAGCAAAGATGCCCCAGAATGTGGCTGCTGAAGAAAACAGTTCTCTTTGTCGTAAGGTTTTAAAACAAAGCAGATTTTTTGCTCCTCTCGTAACATATACTTTTTAATGCTGGCTTTTTACTGCTTATCAAGAAAAAACTGCTTTACGTCACAGGCAATATTAGTGTAATTCGCTATAACGGCCACACACCCACATTACATCTTTTTACGAAGGCCATGTTTTGCATGAATCTATAAATTATTTTCCCTTACATGTACTGCTAATTGCATGACGAGAAAGCTTTTCCTATTGAAAATTTTATCTAAACAAAGGTTCCACCGAGATTCGAACTCGGATCGCTGGATTCAGAGTCCAGAGTGCTAACCGTTACACCATGGAACCTCACGTCGTAGACACACTCGAATATGCTGTTATTAGTTTCCTCACATAATTCGGACTTACAGTTTGAAGTTTTTAATGTACATAACACTATTTCACTTTTCAATAACTTTTCGTAGGTTTGTTTGCAAATTGGAGCTAATTATTGCCGACCTCTCTGCGATAAAGTAAGTGAAAGCGACATATGAGAAGTTGGCTGCATGTAGCAGTATGCAAGCAGATCCTCTGGTAGCTCAGTTGGTAGAGCGGTGGACTGTAGTGGAAGGTTCACAGATATCCATAGGTCGCTGGTTCAAATCCGGCCCAGAGGACTCTTTTTCTAAACGGAGGAGCAAAGATGCCCCAGAATGTGGCTGCTGAAGAAAACAGTTCTCTTTGTCGTAAGGTTTTAAAACAAAGCAGATTTTTTGCTCCTCTCGTAACATATACTTTTTAATGCTGGCTTTTTACTGCTTATCAAGAAAAAACTGCTTTACGTCACAGGCAATATTAGTGTAATTCGCTATAACGGCCACACACCCACATTACATCTTTTTACGAAGGCCATGTTTTGCATGAATCTATAAATTATTTTCCCTTACATGTACTGCTAATTGCATGACGAGAAAGCTTTTCCTATTGAAAATTTTATCTAAACAAAGGTTCCACCGAGATTCGAACTCGGATCGCTGGATTCAGAGTCCAGAGTGCTAACCGTTACACCATGGAACCTCACGTCGTAGACACACTCGAATATGCTGTTATTAGTTTCCTCACATAATTCGGACTTACAGTTTGAAGTTTTTAATGTACATAACACTATTTCACTTTTCAATAACTTTTCGTAGGTTTGTTTGCAAATTGGAGCTAATTATTGCCGACCTCTCTGCGATAAAGTAAGTGAAAGCGACATATGAGAAGTTGGCTGCATGTAGCAGTATGCAAGCAGATCCTCTGGTAGCTCAGTTGGTAGAGCGGTGGACTGTAGTGGAAGGTTCACAGATATCCATAGGTCGCTGGTTCAAATCCGGCCCAGAGGACTCTTTTTCTAAACGGAGGAGCAAAGATGCCCCAGAATGTGGCTGCTGAAGAAAACAGTTCTCTTTGTCGTAAGGTTTTAAAACAAAGCAGATTTTTTGCTCCTCTCGTAACATATACTTTTTAATGCTGGCTTTTTACTGCTTATCAAGAAAAAACTGCTTTACGTCACAGGCAATATTAGTGTAATTCGCTATAACGGCCACACACCCACATTACATCTTTTTACGAAGGCCATGTTTTGCATGAATCTATAAATTATTTTCCCTTACATGTACTGCTAATTGCATGACGAGAAAGCTTTTCCTATTGAAAATTTTATCTAAACAAAGGTTCCACCGAGATTCGAACTCGGATCGCTGGATTCAGAGTCCAGAGTGCTAACCGTTACACCATGGAACCTCACGTCGTAGACACACTCGAATATGCTGTTATTAGTTTCCTCACATAATTCGGACTTACAGTTTGAAGTTTTTAATGTACATAACACTATTTCACTTTTCAATAACTTTTCGTAGGTTTGTTTGCAAATTGGAGCTAATTATTGCCGACCTCTCTGCGATAAAGTAAGTGAAAGCGACATATGAGAAGTTGGCTGCATGTAGCAGTATGCAAGCAGATCCTCTGGTAGCTCAGTTGGTAGAGCGGTGGACTGTAGTGGAAGGTTCACAGATATCCATAGGTCGCTGGTTCAAATCCGGCCCAGAGGACTCTTTTTCTAAACGGAGGAGCAAAGATGCCCCAGAATGTGGCTGCTGAAGAAAACAGTTCTCTTTGTCGTAAGGTTTTAAAACAAAGCAGATTTTTTGCTCCTCTCGTAACATATACTTTTTAATGCTGGCTTTTTACTGCTTATCAAGAAAAAACTGCTTTACGTCACAGGCAATATTAGTGTAATTCGCTATAACGGCCACACACCCACATTACATCTTTTTACGAAGGCCATGTTTTGCATGAATCTATAAATTATTTTCCCTTACATGTACTGCTAATTGCATGACGAGAAAGCTTTTCCTATTGAAAATTTTATCTAAACAAAGGTTCCACCGAGATTCGAACTCGGATCGCTGGATTCAGAGTCCAGAGTGCTAACCGTTACACCATGGAACCTCACGTCGTAGACACACTCGAATATGCTGTTATTAGTTTCCTCACATAATTCGGACTTACAGTTTGAAGTTTTTAATGTACATAACACTATTTCACTTTTCAATAACTTTTCGTAGGTTTGTTTGCAAATTGGAGCTAATTATTGCCGACCTCTCTGCGATAAAGTAAGTGAAAGCGACATATGAGAAGTTGGCTGCATGTAGCAGTATGCAAGCAGATCCTCTGGTAGCTCAGTTGGTAGAGCGGTGGACTGTAGTGGAAGGTTCACAGATATCCATAGGTCGCTGGTTCAAATCCGGCCCAGAGGACTCTTTTTCTAAACGGAGGAGCAAAGATGCCCCAGAATGTGGCTGCTGAAGAAAACAGTTCTCTTTGTCGTAAGGTTTTAAAACAAAGCAGATTTTTTGCTCCTCTCGTAACATATACTTTTTAATGCTGGCTTTTTACTGCTTATCAAGAAAAAACTGCTTTACGTCACAGGCAATATTAGTGTAATTCGCTATAACGGCCACACACCCACATTACATCTTTTTACGAAGGCCATGTTTTGCATGAATCTATAAATTATTTTCCCTTACATGTACTGCTAATTGCATGACGAGAAAGCTTTTCCTATTGAAAATTTTATCTAAACAAAGGTTCCACCGAGATTCGAACTCGGATCGCTGGATTCAGAGTCCAGAGTGCTAACCGTTACACCATGGAACCTCACGTCGTAGACACACTCGAATATGCTGTTATTAGTTTCCTCACATATTTGGGACTTACAGTTTGAAGTTTTTAATGTACATAACACTATTTCACTTTTCAATAACTTTTCGTAGGTTTGTTTGCAAATTGGAGCTAATTATTGCCGACCTCTCTGCGATAAAGTAAGTGAAAGCGACATATGAGAAGTTGGCTGCATGTAGCAGTATGCAAGCAGATCCTCTGGTAGCTCAGTTGGTAGAGCGGTGGACTGTAGTGGAAGGTTCACAGATATCCATAGGTCGCTGGTTCAAATCCGGCCCAGAGGACTCTTTTTCTAAACGGAGGAGCAAAGATGCCCCAGAATGTGGCTGCTGAAGAAAACAGTTCTCTTTGTCGTAAGGTTTTAAAACAAAGCAGATTTTTTGCTCCTCTCGTAACATATACTTTTTAATGCTGGCTTTTTACTGCTTATCAAGAAAAAACTGCTTTACGTCACAGGCAATATTAGTGTAATTCGCTATAACGGCCACACTCCCACATTACATCTTTTTACGAAGGCCATGTTTTGCATGAATCTATAAATTATTTTCCCTTACATGTACTGCTAATTGCATGACGAGAAAGCTTTTCCTATTGAAAATTTTATCTAAACAAAGGTTCCACCGAGATTCGAACTCGGATCGCTGGATTCAGAGTCCAGAGTGCTAACCGTTACACCATGGAACCTCACGTCGTAGACACACTCGAATATGCTGTTATTAGTTTCCTCACATAATTCGGACTTACAGTTTGAAGTTTTTAATGTACATAACACTATTTCACTTTTCAATAACTTTTCGTAGGTTTGTTTGCAAATTGGAGCTAATTATTGCCGACCTCTCTGCGATAAAGTAAGTGAAAGCGACATATGAGAAGTTGGCTGCATGTAGCAGTATGCAAGCAGATCCTCTGGTAGCTCAGTTGGTAGAGCGGTGGACTGTAGTGGAAGGTTCACAGATATCCATAGGTCGCTGGTTCAAATCCGGCCCAGAGGACTCTTTTTCTAAACGGAGGAGCAAAGATGCCCCAGAATGTGGCTGCTGAAGAAAACAGTTCTCTTTGTCGTAAGGTTTTAAAACAAAGCAGATTTTTTGCTCCTCTCGTAACATATACTTTTTAATGCTGGCTTTTTACTGCTTATCAAGAAAAAACTGCTTTACGTCACAGGCAATATTAGTGTAATTCGCTATAACGGCCACACACCCACATTACAACTTTTTACGAAGGCCATGTTTTGCATGAATCTATAAATTATTTTCCCTTACATGTACTGCTAATTGCATGACGAGAAAGCTTTTCCTATTGAAAATTTTATCTAAACAAAGGTTCCACCGAGATTCGAACTCGGATCGCTGGATTCAGAGTCCAGAGTGCTAACCGTTACACCATGGAACCTCACGTCGTAGACACACTCGAATATGCTGTTATTAGTTTCCTCACATAATTCGGACTTACAGTTTGAAGTTTTTAATGTACATAACACTATTTCACTTTTCAATAACTTTTCGTAGGTTTGTTTGCAAATTGGAGCTAATTATTGCCGACCTCTCTGCGATAAAGTAAGTGAAAGCGACATATGAGAAGTTGGCTGCATGTAGCAGTATGCAAGCAGATCCTCTGGTAGCTCAGTTGGTAGAGCGGTGGACTGTAGTGGAAGGTTCACAGATATCCATAGGTCGCTGGTTCAAATCCGGCCCAGAGGACTCTTTTTCTAAACGGAGGAGCAAAGATGCCCCAGAATGTGGCTGCTGAAGAAAACAGTTCTCTTTGTCGTAAGGTTTTAAAACAAAGCAGATTTTTTGCTCCTCTCGTAACATATACTTTTTAATGCTGGCTTTTTACTGCTTATCAAGAAAAAACTGCTTTACGTCACAGGCAATATTAGTGTAATTCGCTATAACGGCCACACACCCACATTACATCTTTTTACGAAGGCCATGTTTTGCATGAATCTATAAATTATTTTCCCTTACATGTACTGCTAATTGCATGACGAGAAAGCTTTTCCTATTGAAAATTTTATCTAAACAAAGGTTCCACCGAGATTCGAACTCGGATCGCTGGATTCAGAGTCCAGAGTGCTAACCGTTACACCATGGAACCTCACGTCGTAGACACACTCGAATATGCTGTTATTAGTTTCCTCACATAATTCGGACTTACAGTTTGAAGTTTTTAATGTACATAACACTATTTCACTTTTCAATAACTTTTCGTAGGTTTGTTTGCAAATTGGAGCTAATTATTGCCGACCTCTCTGCGATAAAGTAAGTGAAAGCGACATATGAGAAGTTGGCTGCATGTAGCAGTATGCAAGCAGATCCTCTGGTAGCTCAGTTGGTAGAGCGGTGGACTGTAGTGGAAGGTTCACAGATATCCATAGGTCGCTGGTTCAAATCCGGCCCAGAGGACTCTTTTTCTAAACGGAGGAGCAAAGATGCCCCAGAATGTGGCTGCTGAAGAAAACAGTTCTCTTTGTCGTAAGGTTTTAAAACAAAGCAGATTTTTTGCTCCTCTCGTAACATATACTTTTTAATGCTGGCTTTTTACTGCTTATCAAGAAAAAACTGCTTTACGTCACAGGCAATATTAGTGTAATTCGCTATAACGGCCACACACCCACATTACATCTTTTTACGAAGGCCATGTTTTGCATGAATCTATAAATTATTTTCCCTTACATGTACTGCTAATTGCATGACGAGAAAGCTTTTCCTATTGAAAATTTTATCTAAACAAAGGTTCCACCGAGATTCGAACTCGGATCGCTGGATTCAGAGTCCAGAGTGCTAACCGTTACACCATGGAACCTCACGTCGTAGACACACTCGAATATGCTGTTATTAGTTTCCTCACATAATTCGGACTTACAGTTTGAAGTTTTTAATGTACATAACACTATTTCACTTTTCAATAACTTTTCGTAGGTTTGTTTGCAAATTGGAGCTAATTATTGCCGACCTCTCTGCGATAAAGTAAGTGAAAGCGACATATGAGAAGTTGGCTGCATGTAGCAGTATGCAAGCAGATCCTCTGGTAGCTCAGTTGGTAGAGCGGTGGACTGTAGTGGAAGGTTCACAGATATCCATAGGTCGCTGGTTCAAATCCGGCCCAGAGGACTCTTTTTCTAAACGGAGGAGCAAAGATGCCCCAGAATGTGGCTGCTGAAGAAAACAGTTCTCTTTGTCGTAAGGTTTTAAAACAAAGCAGATTTTTTGCTCCTCTCGTAACATATACTTTTTAATGCTGGCTTTTTACTGCTTATCAAGAAAAAACTGCTTTACGTCACAGGCAATATTAGTGTAATTCGCTATAACGGCCACACACCCACATTACATCTTTTTACGAAGGCCATGTTTTGCATGAATCTATAAATTATTTTCCCTTACATGTACTGCTAATTGCATGACGAGAAAGCTTTTCCTATTGAAAATTTTATCTAAACAAAGGTTCCACCGAGATTCGAACTCGGATCGCTGGATTCAGAGTCCAGAGTGCTAACCGTTACACCATGGAACCTCACGTCGTAGACACACTCGAATATGCTGTTATTAGTTTCCTCACATAATTCGGACTTACAGTTTGAAGTTTTTAATGTACATAACACTATTTCACTTTTCAATAACTTTTCGTAGGTTTGTTTGCAAATTGGAGCTAATTATTGCCGACCTCTCTGCGATAAAGTAAGTGAAAGCGACATATGAGAAGTTGGCTGCATGTAGCAGTATGCAAGCAGATCCTCTGGTAGCTCAGTTGGTAGAGCGGTGGACTGTAGTGGAAGGTTCACAGATATCCATAGGTCGCTGGTTCAAATCCGGCCCAGAGGACTCTTTTTCTAAACGGAGGAGCAAAGATGCCCCAGAATGTGGCTGCTGAAGAAAACAGTTCTCTTTGTCGTAAGGTTTTAAAACAAAGCAGATTTTTTGCTCCTCTCGTAACATATACTTTTTAATGCTGGCTTTTTACTGCTTATCAAGAAAAAACTGCTTTACGTCACAGGCAATATTAGTGTAATTCGCTATAACGGCCACACACCCACATTACATCTTTTTACGAAGGCCATGTTTTGCATGAATCTATAAATTATTTTCCCTTACATGTACTGCTAATTGCATGACGAGAAAACTTTTCCTATTGAAAATTTTATCTAAACACAGTTTCCACCGAGATTCGAACTCGGATCGCTGGATTCAGAGTCCAGAGTGCTAACCGTTACACCATGGAACCTCACGTCGTAGACACACTCGAATATGCTGTTATTAGTTTCCTCACATAATTCGGACTTACAGTTTGAAGTTTTTAATGTACATAACACTATTTCACTTTTCAATAACTTTTCGTAGGTTTGTTTGCAAATTGGAGCTAATTATTGCCGACCTCTCTGCGATAAAGTAAGTGAAAGCGACATATGAGAAGTTGGCTGCATGTAGCAGTATGCAAGCAGATCCTCTGGTAGCTCAGTTGGTAACTTTGCGAGACAAAGCGAAGGAAATAGGGCACAAACTTACGGAACTCACGCCTGAATCTCCTCCGGATAACCAAACTGTGTCCAAGAAGACGCGGACGGAAGATGTCGGCGGCGAGAATCACAAGCAAATCTTAAAGGAAGATACAACGGACCATTCAAGGGGCACCGGTATCACAGTTAAGGATGTCAATGAAACACGCCTTGACACGAAGGAACTTCAACCGGCGAAAGACTGGGCAGATGATGAAGGTGTCAGTGATATCGAAATGGCAGACGCACGAGAATCGACAAAGAGGAGGACCTCAGAAACGGGTAGTGAAACGTCTGACCCAACGACAACTGTTACCACGGGCGCAAACGCTGCCATTGATGATCCGGAATTTTTCTGAATAAAGAGACATACACATCATCATTTCGACATGAAAATCGTCATTAATTTGTTTGAATGACGTCATTACAGGCGTACAGGATTGCAACCTTAAACATCAACAAGATTAGAAGCACATCCAATCTAAAACATCTGCGAGATTTTCTGTACGCAGCAGACATTGATGTTGCAGTACTGCAGGAAGTGACTGACATCCCTTTAGAGAATATCACTGGCTATAACGCTATCACAAATCCTGGAGAAGAATACGCCCTCGGCACTGCGATCTTACTAAAAGAAGGTATAATCGCATCTGACACGGAGAAGCTACCGGACAGTAGAGGAATAGCGGTAACGATTTACAATACTAGATTAATTAATATATATGCTCCTTCTGGCTTCGTCAACAAACGTCAAAGAGCAGACTTTTTCAAAGAAGGCATGGTGCCACTTTTTAACAGATGCCCTGACCAAGCCATATTTGCTGGTGATTTTAACTGTGTATTGAGTGCCAAAGATCAAACACCAAATTTTAATAAATCAGTAGAATTAGAACGTGTCATTCGAGACCTCAATTTTACTGACACATGGGAGCTCACACACGGAGACAGACCTGGTTTTACGTATATTACGAATCACTCCGCCAGTCGAATAGATAGGATTTACACAACGTCCAATTTACGAACCCGTGTACTACAAGCAGAGCTATGGCCAACTATATTTTCGGACCATATAGCATATGTCTGCACTATCAACTTAAATAAACAAGGGACCTTTCGAGCTCGAGGGCCATGGAAATTAAACGTTGCCCATTTAACAGACCCAGGGTGTCAAGCGGTTTTTAACAGAACTTGGGAAGAATGTGAACTCAAGTTTCATAAATACGATTCGGCTCTTACTTGGTGGCTCAAGTGCACGAAACCAGCGATAATAAAGGCACTGAAATCATTTTCCCGTGAGAAAGCTGCTTGGAGGCGCGACACAATAGAATTTTACTTTCAATGCTTGCGAGACTTATGTAAACTGGATGCGACGGTAGTACAAAATTATCGACAAATCAAACGTCTAAAGGCCAAAATACTCACTTTAAAGCGGGAACAACTTGCAGGATTAAAGGTCCGCACGAGACTACAAGATGCCGTAACAGAGGAAACGACATCAATGTACCACGTCATTCAGGAAAACAAACGTCAGAAACGAAAAATTCTCACGGAAATCATGACTTCAGACGGGAGAATACTGGACAAGCAATCTGAAATTCGGGAAGAACTTTATAGACATTTTTCGGCTTTATTAGGTACAAAACAAATAGATGAAATGGCTCGGGACGCCATTCTATCGACGACGTTTGGTACGTTGCGCCAAGAAGAAGCGGACAGTCTTTCAGCGGAAATTACTGAAGAAGAGGTCGCAGAAGCTATCCAAAGGAGTTCGAAAAATAAATCGCCCGGACCAGACGGTTTACCTGCTGAGCTATACCAAGCTTTTCAGGGGCGAATGATTAGTAAGATCACTCTTCTTTGTAATGAGATTCTGAACACCCGACGCGAAATTCCGAAGGAATTTTGTGAAGGGACTGTTGTCCTGGTCCCGAAAACTTCAAGAGGAAAGACTATTGAGAACCTACGCCCTATAACTTTGCTCAATAGTGACTATAAAATCTTTGCTCGGGTTATGATGCAGAGGTTCAATTCAGTCATCGGTTCTGTTACTGGTGCATATCAAACGAGCGTGGGAAAAAACAGGACGATCCTTCAGACACTCTGTAACTATAGAGATCTAATAGCGACAGCAGATGCCTGCAGGATACACTGTGCGCTTGTCTCACTCGACTTTGAGAAAGCGTTTGATAAGATTAATCATTTGTATCTACTCCGTACAATGAAGATGATGAAATTCCCAGAAAAGGTCATAAACACAATTGGAAACTTATTACGAAATGGCACATCGCGCATTAGCGTAAATGGGCAACTTAGTAAACCGATTAATGTTCAAAGTTCTGTTCGACAGGGATGCCCCATCTCTATGGTACTATTCGCCATAGCCATCGAGCCTTTTTTATCCACCTTGACGCGAGAACTTCAGGGACTGCACATACACGGACAGAAGATAACTTGTTATGCGTACGCAGACGATGTAACAGTACTAGTAACAGCAGCAAATGACTACGAAAAATTGTTTGAAACAGTAGCGCTTTACGAAGCTGCATCAGGCTCGAAACTAAATCGGCATAAATCGGGGATAATGGACATTGGTCGAGGAATACACGCCAGGGCACGAGACTCCCTAAAGTCAGTAGAAACAATGAAATGCCTCGGCATCGAGTACACAACCAACATCCGCCACACCGCCGCCGTCAATTACAGGAAATTACTGGCAAAAGTGCGAGCTGTGATACAGCAACACAATTTACGGAACCTAAATGCCATACAAAAAGTGCATTTAGCAAATACATATATAACATCTAAAATAAATTATGTTGCTCAGGTGATACCAATACCAAAAACTATAGCTCACCAAATGCAAGCAGCGCTCGGCTTTCTTGTAAGCAGAGGCCAAATATTTAAGGTCTCATATGACACCTTGTCTTTACCGACAAGGAAGGGTGGTCTCAATCTCACTGACATATACCACAAAGCACAGGCACTATACATCAGTAAAACCTACCAGCTGTGGAAAAGATCGCCCAACACTCTAGTTGCTCATTTATTAGATGAAATACAGCCAGTAAACCTCGATACGCCAATCGATGTGCACCATATCTCCAAAGAACTCGACCACCTGAAGCACTTTTTCGTAGAGCTTAGCCACATCCGGAGACGGACACCTGAAAAACATTTGTACATAGTTAAGGAAGTATACAATTCATACATGGAAAACAAACCAGGAAACGTAATAGAACAGAAGTACTCTGGCCATGACTGGAATAAAATCTGGGAAAACATTCACGACAAACGTTTACCAACAACTGCAAGGACCGTGTGGTACATGGCGGTCAACAGGAAGTTGACGACAAACGTGAGGTTGCACAAAATTCAACGGGCGGACTCGCCGAACTGCACTGTATGCAACCAATTGGAAACGGACGAACACCTTTTCACGTGCAATGAAGTAGAAGACATATGGGCAATATTCAGGCAAAAGCTTGCCAGTATTTTACGCACGTCGCCCAACGCGATCACAACAGCCCGACTGTTCACACCGGATGACGTGCCCTACCCCAATACCAAGAGGCGGGCAGTTAATTGGCTCACGGGCCATACCATAAAATATATTTTAACTGAGACACAGAAAACTAAAGAAGACTATTTGATATACTTATTAACAGAACACCAAAGACTCGAGCACATAAGAAAATACAAAGAACAATACGCAAATTTCTTAATAAAAACATTGAAATAGATCCACAAATGTAACAAATATTTCATATTGTTTCTTATTTATTTTCTGTAACACGGAGTGTCTTTGCTGTGTCTTAGAGGCAGCGCGCATCAGTAGCGTCTGGTAACCGCAGAGTTCCGAGAAGACGTTAAAGGAAGCGTAAGACATGGAATGAAAAATACAAGAACACACAATACGGGTAAAACTGCGTAAGCAGACATAAACACGAGAAGACAAACTTTGTGACGCCAGTATGCGAAGTTGCGACGCGTGAACCCTAGATACAATGAAAGACAGAATTTATATTATGTTTTGTTATTCAGAAAAAAAAAAAAAAAAAAAAAAAAAAAAGTGGCGCAATTGGTTAGCGCACGGTACTTATAAGGCAGTCGCCGTGAAAAAAAAAAAAAAAAAAAAAAAAAAAAAAAAAAAAAAAAAAAAAATGTCGGTAGAGCAGAGACTCTTAATCTCAAAAAAAAAAAAAAAAATAAAAAAAAAAAAAAAAAAAAAAAAAAATGGATAAGGCATCGGTCTCCTAAACCGGGGATTGCGAAAAAAAAAAAAAAAAAAAAAAAGTTGGTAGAGCGGTGGACTGTAGTGGAAGGTTCACAGATATCCATAGGTCGCTGGTTCAAATCCGGCCCAGAGGACTCTTTTTCTAAACGGAGGAGCAAAGATGCCCCAGAATGTGGCTGCTGAAGAAAACAGTTCTCTTTGTCGTAAGGTTTTAAAACAAAGCAGATTTTTTGCTCCTCTCGTAACATATACTTTTTAATGCTGGCTTTTTACTGCTTATCAAGAAAAAACTGCTTTACGTCACAGGCAATATTAGTGTAATTCGCTATAACGGCCACACACCCACATTACATCTTTTTACGAAGGCCATGTTTTGCATGAATCTATAAATTATTTTCCCTTACATGTACTGCTAATTGCATGACGAGAAAGCTTTTCCTATTGAAAATTTTATCTAAACAAAGGTTCCACCGAGATTCGAACTCGGATCGCTGGATTCAGAGTCCAGAGTGCTAACCGTTACACCATGGAACCTCACGTCGTAGACACACTCGAATATGCTGTTATTAGTTTCCTCACATAATTCGGACTTACAGTTTGAAGTTTTTAATGTACATAACACTATTTCACTTTTCAATAACTTTTCGTAGGTTTGTTTGCAAATTGGAGCTAATTATTGCCGACCTCTCTGCGATAAAGTAAGTGAAAGCGACATATGAGAAGTTGGCTGCATGTAGCAGTATGCAAGCAGATCCTCTGGTAGCTCAGTTGGTAGAGCGGTGGACTGTAGTGGAAGGTTCACAGATATCCATAGGTCGCTGGTTCAAATCCGGCCCAGAGGACTCTTTTTCTAAACGGAGGAGCAAAGATGCCCCAGAATGTGGCTGCTGAAGAAAACAGTTCTCTTTGTCGTAAGGTTTTAAAACAAAGCAGATTTTTTGCTCCTCTCGTAACATATACTTTTTAATGCTGGCTTTTTACTGCTTATCAAGAAAAAACTGCTTTACGTCACAGGCAATATTAGTGTAATTCGCTATAACGGCCACACACCCACATTACATCTTTTTACGAAGGCCATGTTTTGCATGAATCTATAAATTATTTTCCCTTACATGTACTGCTAATTGCATGACGAGAAAGCTTTTCCTATTGAAAATTTTATCTAAACAAAGGTTCCACCGAGATTCGAACTCGGATCGCTGGATTCAGAGTCCAGAGTGCTAACCGTTACACCATGGAACCTTACGTCGTAGACACACTCGAATATGCTGTTATTAGTTTCCTCACATAATTCGGACTTACAGTTTGAAGTTTTTAATGTACATAACACTATTTCACTTTTCAATAACTTTTCGTAGGTTTGTTTGCAAATTGGAGCTAATTATTGCCGACCTCTCTGCGATAAAGTAAGTGAAAGCGACATATGAGAAGTTGGCTGCATGTAGCAGTATGCAAGCAGATCCTCTGGTAGCTCAGTTGGTAGAGCGGTGGACTGTAGTGGAAGGTTCACAGATATCCATAGGTCGCTGGTTCAAATCCGGCCCAGAGGACTCTTTTTCTAAACGGAGGAGCAAAGATGCCCCAGAATGTGGCTGCTGAAGAAAACAGTTCTCTTTGTCGTAAGGTTTTAAAACAAAGCAGATTTTTTGCTCCTCTCGTAACATATACTTTTTAATGCTGGCTTTTTACTGCTTATCAAGAAAAAACTGCTTTACGTCACAGGCAATATTAGTGTAATTCGCTATAACGGCCACACACCCACATTACATCTTTTTACGAAGGCCATGTTTTGCATGAATCTATAAATTATTTTCCCTTACATGTACTGCTAATTGCATGACGAGAAAGCTTTTCCTATTGAAAATTTTATCTAAACAAAGGTTCCACCGAGATTCGAACTCGGATCGCTGGATTCAGAGTCCAGAGTGCTAACCGTTACACCATGGAACCTCACGTCGTAGACACACTCGAATATGCTGTTATTAGTTTCCTCACATAATTCGGACTTACAGTTTGAAGTTTTTAATGTACATAACACTATTTCACTTTTCAATAACTTTTCGTAGGTTTGTTTGCAAATTGGAGCTAATTATTGCCGACCTCTCTGCGATAAAGTAAGTGAAAGCGACATATGAGAAGTTGGCTGCATGTAGCAGTATGCAAGCAGATCCTCTGGTAGCTCAGTTGGCCCCCCTCGGGCATGGATATTTGTAGCCGGGCGCCGTGGCTCAGCGCGCCCGGTCAGAGGGCTGAACGCCCTCTGCAATAAAAAAGCTGAGCCAAGAACACAACGAACAACTACGAACAAACATGATCAGCGTCCGCAACGAACAGGACTACCCATAGAGCAAAAAAAAAAAAAAAAAAAAAAAAAAAAAAAAAAAAAAAAAAGTTGGTAGAGCGGTGGACTGTAGTGGAAGGTTCACAGATATCCATAGGTCGCTGGTTCAAATCCGGCCCAGAGGACTCTTTTTCTAAACGGAGGAGCAAAGATGCCCCAGAATGTGGCTGCTGAAGAAAACAGTTCTCTTTGTCGTAAGGTTTTAAAACAAAGCAGATTTTTTGCTCCTCTCGTAACATATACTTTTTAATGCTGGCTTTTTACTGCTTATCAAGAAAAAACTGCTTTACGTCACAGGCAATATTAGTGTAATTCGCTATAACGGCCACACACCCACATTACATCTTTTTACGAAGGCCATGTTTTGCATGAATCTATAAATTATTTTCCCTTACATGTACTGCTAATTGCATGACGAGAAAGCTTTTCCTATTGAAAATTTTATCTAAACAAAGGTTCCACCGAGATTCGAACTCGGATCGCTGGATTCAGAGTCCAGAGTGCTAACCGTTACACCATGGAACCTCACGTCGTAGACACACTCGAATATGCTGTTATTAGTTTCCTCACATAATTCGGACTTACAGTTTGAAGTTTTTAATGTACATAACACTATTTCACTTTTCAATAACTTTTCGTAGGTTTGTTTGCAAATTGGAGCTAATTATTGCCGACCTCTCTGCGATAAAGTAAGTGAAAGCGACATATGAGAAGTTGGCTGCATGTAGCAGTATGCAAGCAGATCCTCTGGTAGCTCAGTTGGTAGAGCGGTGGACTGTAGTGGAAGGTTCACAGATATCCATAGGTCGCTGGTTCAAATCCGGCCCAGAGGACTCTTTTTCTAAACGGAGGAGCAAAGATGCCCCAGAATGTGGCTGCTGAAGAAAACAGTTCTCTTTGTCGTAAGGTTTTAAAACAAAGCAGATTTTTTGCTCCTCTCGTAACATATACTTTTTAATGCTGGCTTTTTACTGCTTATCAAGAAAAAACTGCTTTACGTCACAGGCAATATTAGTGTAATTCGCTATAACGGCCACACACCCACATTACATCTTTTTACGAAGGCCATGTTTTGCATGAATCTATAAATTATTTTCCCTTACATGTACTGCTAATTGCATGACGAGAAAGCTTTTCCTATTGAAAATTTTATCTAAACAAAGGTTCCACCGAGATTCGAACTCGGATCGCTGGATTCAGAGTCCAGAGTGCTAACCGTTACACCATGGAACCTCACGTCGTAGACACACTCGAATATGCTGTTATTAGTTTCCTCACATAATTCGGACTTACAGTTTGAAGTTTTTAATGTACATAACACTATTTCACTTTTCAATAACTTTTCGTAGGTTTGTTTGCAAATTGGAGCTAATTATTGCCGACCTCTCTGCGATAAAGTAAGTGAAAGCGACATATGAGAAGTTGGCTGCATGTAGCAGTATGCAAGCAGATCCTCTGGTAGCTCAGTTGGTAGAGCGGTGGACTGTAGTGGAAGGTTCACAGATATCCATAGGTCGCTGGTTCAAATCCGGCCCAGAGGACTCTTTTTCTAAACGGAGGAGCAAAGATGCCCCAGAATGTGGCTGCTGAAGAAAACAGTTCTCTTTGTCGTAAGGTTTTAAAACAAAGCAGATTTTTTGCTCCTCTCGTAACATATACTTTTTAATGCTGGCTTTTTACTGCTTATCAAGAAAAAACTGCTTTACGTCACAGGCAATATTAGTGTAATTCGCTATAACGGCCACACACCCACATTACATCTTTTTACGAAGGCCATGTTTTGCATGAATCTATAAATTATTTTCCCTTACATGTACTGCTAATTGCATGACGAGAAAGCTTTTCCTATTGAAAATTTTATCTAAACAAAGGTTCCACCGAGATTCGAACTCGGATCGCTGGATTCAGAGTCCAGAGTGCTAACCGTTACACCATGGAACCTCACGTCGTAGACACACTCGAATATGCTGTTATTAGTTTCCTCACATAATTCGGACTTACAGTTTGAAGTTTTTAATGTACATAACACTATTTCACTTTTCAATAACTTTTCGTAGGTTTGTTTGCAAATTGGAGCTAATTATTGCCGACCTCTCTGCGATAAAGTAAGTGAAAGCGACATATGAGAAGTTGGCTGCATGTAGCAGTATGCAAGCAGATCCTCTGGTAGCTCAGTTGGTAGAGCGGTGGACTGTAGTGGAAGGTTCACAGATATCCATAGGTCGCTGGTTCAAATCCGGCCCAGAGGACTCTTTTTCTAAACGGAGGAGCAAAGATGCCCCAGAATGTGGCTGCTGAAGAAAACAGTTCTCTTTGTCGTAAGGTTTTAAAACAAAGCAGATTTTTTGCTCCTCTCGTAACATATACTTTTTAATGCTGGCTTTTTACTGCTTATCAAGAAAAAACTGCTTTACGTCACAGGCAATATTAGTGTAATTCGCTATAACGGCCACACACCCACATTACATCTTTTTACGAAGGCCATGTTTTGCATGAATCTATAAATTATTTTCCCTTACATGTACTGCTAATTGCATGACGAGAAAGCTTTTCCTATTGAAAATTTTATCTAAACAAAGGTTCCACCGAGATTCGAACTCGGATCGCTGGATTCAGAGTCCAGAGTGCTAACCGTTACACCATGGAACCTCACGTCGTAGACACACTCGAATATGCTGTTATTAGTTTCCTCACATAATTCGGACTTACAGTTTGAAGTTTTTAATGTACATAACACTATTTCACTTTTCAATAACTTTTCGTAGGTTTGTTTGCAAATTGGAGCTAATTATTGCCGACCTCTCTGCGATAAAGTAAGTGAAAGCGACATATGAGAAGTTGGCTGCATGTAGCAGTATGCAAGCAGATCCTCTGGTAGCTCAGTTGGTAGAGCGGTGGACTGTAGTGGAAGGTTCACAGATATCCATAGGTCGCTGGTTCAAATCCGGCCCAGAGGACTCTTTTTCTAAACGGAGGAGCAAAGATGCCCCAGAATGTGGCTGCTGAAGAAAACAGTTCTCTTTGTCGTAAGGTTTTAAAACAAAGCAGATTTTTTGCTCCTCTCGTAACATATACTTTTTAATGCTGGCTTTTTACTGCTTATCAAGAAAAAACTGCTTTACGTCACAGGCAATATTAGTGTAATTCGCTATAACGGCCACACACCCACATTACATCTTTTTACGAAGGCCATGTTTTGCATGAATCTATAAATTATTTTCCCTTACATGTACTGCTAATTGCATGACGAGAAAGCTTTTCCTATTGAAAATTTTATCTAAACAAAGGTTCCACCGAGATTCGAACTCGGATCGCTGGATTCAGAGTCCAGAGTGCTAACCGTTACACCATGGAACCTCACGTCGTAGACACACTCGAATATGCTGTTATTAGTTTCCTCACATAATTCGGACTTACAGTTTGAAGTTTTTAATGTACATAACACTATTTCACTTTTCAATAACTTTTCGTAGGTTTGTTTGCAAATTGGAGCTAATTATTGCCGACCTCTCTGCGATAAAGTAAGTGAAAGCGACATATGAGAAGTTGGCTGCATGTAGCAGTATGCAAGCAGATCCTCTGGTAGCTCAGTTGGTAGAGCGGTGGACTGTAGTGGAAGGTTCACAGATATCCATAGGTCGCTGGTTCAAATCCGGCCCAGAGGACTCTTTTTCTAAACGGAGGAGCAAAGATGCCCCAGAATGTGGCTGCTGAAGAAAACAGTTCTCTTTGTCGTAAGGTTTTAAAACAAAGCAGATTTTTTGCTCCTCTCGTAACATATACTTTTTAATGCTGGCTTTTTACTGCTTATCAAGAAAAAACTGCTTTACGTCACAGGCAATATTAGTGTAATTCGCTATAACGGCCACACACCCACATTACATCTTTTTACGAAGGCCATGTTTTGCATGAATCTATAAATTATTTTCCCTTACATGTACTGCTAATTGCATGACGAGAAAGCTTTTCCTATTGAAAATTTTATCTAAACAAAGGTTCCACCGAGATTCGAACTCGGATCGCTGGATTCAGAGTCCAGAGTGCTAACCGTTACACCATGGAACCTCACGTCGTAGACACACTCGAATATGCTGTTATTAGTTTCCTCACATAATTCGGACTTACAGTTTGAAGTTTTTAATGTACATAACACTATTTCACTTTTCAATAACTTTTCGTAGGTTTGTTTGCAAATTGGAGCTAATTATTGCCGACCTCTCTGCGATAAAGTAAGTGAAAGCGACATATGAGAAGTTGGCTGCATGTAGCAGTATGCAAGCAGATCCTCTGGTAGCTCAGTTGGTAGAGCGGTGGACTGTAGTGGAAGGTTCACAGATATCCATAGGTCGCTGGTTCAAATCCGGCCCAGAGGACTCTTTTTCTAAACGGAGGAGCAAAGATGCCCCAGAATGTGGCTGCTGAAGAAAACAGTTCTCTTTGTCGTAAGGTTTTAAAACAAAGCAGATTTTTTGCTCCTCTCGTAACATATACTTTTTAATGCTGGCTTTTTACTGCTTATCAAGAAAAAACTGCTTTACGTCACAGGCAATATTAGTGTAATTCGCTATAACGGCCACACACCCACATTACATCTTTTTACGAAGGCCATGTTTTGCATGAATCTATAAATTATTTTCCCTTACATGTACTGCTAATTGCATGACGAGAAAGCTTTTCCTATTGAAAATTTTATCTAAACAAAGGTTCCACCGAGATTCGAACTCGGATCGCTGGATTCAGAGTCCAGAGTGCTAACCGTTACACCATGGAACCTCACGTCGTAGACACACTCGAATATGCTGTTATTAGTTTCCTCACATAATTCGGACTTACAGTTTGAAGTTTTTAATGTACATAACACTATTTCACTTTTCAATAACTTTTCGTAGGTTTGTTTGCAAATTGGAGCTAATTATTGCCGACCTCTCTGCGATAAAGTAAGTGAAAGCGACATATGAGAAGTTGGCTGCATGTAGCAGTATGCAAGCAGATCCTCTGGTAGCTCAGTTGGTAGAGCGGTGGACTGTAGTGGAAGGTTCACAGATATCCATAGGTCGCTGGTTCAAATCCGGCCCAGAGGACTCTTTTTCTAAACGGAGGAGCAAAGATGCCCCAGAATGTGGCTGCTGAAGAAAACAGTTCTCTTTGTCGTAAGGTTTTAAAACAAAGCAGATTTTTTGCTCCTCTCGTAACATATACTTTTTAATGCTGGCTTTTTACTGCTTATCAAGAAAAAACTGCTTTACGTCACAGGCAATATTAGTGTAATTCGCTATAACGGCCACACACCCACATTACATCTTTTTACGAAGGCCATGTTTTGCATGAATCTATAAATTATTTTCCCTTACATGTACTGCTAATTGCATGACGAGAAAGCTTTTCCTATTGAAAATTTTATCTAAACAAAGGTTCCACCGAGATTCGAACTCGGATCGCTGGATTCAGAGTCCAGAGTGCTAACCGTTACACCATGGAACCTCACGTCGTAGACACACTCGAATATGCTGTTATTAGTTTCCTCACATAATTCGGACTTACAGTTTGAAGTTTTTAATGTACATAACACTATTTCACTTTTCAATAACTTTTCGTAGGTTTGTTTGCAAATTGGAGCTAATTATTGCCGACCTCTCTGCGATAAAGTAAGTGAAAGCGACATATGAGAAGTTGGCTGCATGTAGCAGTATGCAAGCAGATCCTCTGGTAGCTCAGTTGGTAGAGCGGTGGACTGTAGTGGAAGGTTCACAGATATCCATAGGTCGCTGGTTCAAATCCGGCCCAGAGGACTCTTTTTCTAAACGGAGGAGCAAAGATGCCCCAGAATGTGGCTGCTGAAGAAAACAGTTCTCTTTGTCGTAAGGTTTTAAAACAAAGCAGATTTTTTGCTCCTCTCGTAACATATACTTTTTAATGCTGGCTTTTTACTGCTTATCAAGAAAAAACTGCTTTACGTCACAGGCAATATTAGTGTAATTCGCTATAACGGCCACACACCCACATTACATCTTTTTACGAAGGCCATGTTTTGCATGAATCTATAAATTATTTTCCCTTACATGTACTGCTAATTGCATGACGAGAAAGCTTTTCCTATTGAAAATTTTATCTAAACAAAGGTTCCACCGAGATTCGAACTCGGATCGCTGTATTCAGAGTCCAGAGTGCTAACCGTTACACCATGGAACCTCACGTCGTAGACACACTCGAATATGCTGTTATTAGTTTCCTCACATAATTCGGACTTACAGTTTGAAGTTTTTAATGTACATAACACTATTTCACTTTTCAATAACTTTTCGTAGGTTTGTTTGCAAATTGGAGCTAATTATTGCCGACCTCTCTGCGATAAAGTAAGTGAAAGCGACATATGAGAAGTTGGCTGCATGTAGCAGTATGCAAGCAGATCCTCTGGTAGCTCAGTTGGTAGAGCGGTGGACTGTAGTGGAAGGTTCACAGATATCCATAGGTCGCTGGTTCAAATCCGGCCCAGAGGACTCTTTTTCTAAACGGAGGAGCAAAGATGCCCCAGAATGTGGCTGCTGAAGAAAACAGTTCTCTTTGTCGTAAGGTTTTAAAACAAAGCAGATTTTTTGCTCCTCTCGTAACATATACTTTTTAATGCTGGCTTTTTACTGCTTATCAAGAAAAAACTGCTTTACGTCACAGGCAATATTAGTGTAATTCGCTATAACGGCCACACACCCACATTACATCTTTTTACGAAGGCCATGTTTTGCATGAATCTATAAATTATTTTCCCTTACATGTACTGCTAATTGCATGACGAGAAAGCTTTTCCTATTGAAAATTTTATCTAAACAAAGGTTCCACCGAGATTCGAACTCGGATCGCTGGATTCAGAGTCCAGAGTGCTAACCGTTACACCATGGAACCTCACGTCGTAGACACACTCGAATATGCTGTTATTAGTTTCCTCACATAATTCGGACTTACAGTTTGAAGTTTTTAATGTACATAACACTATTTCACTTTTCAATAACTTTTCGTAGGTTTGTTTGCAAATTGGAGCTAATTATTGCCGACCTCTCTGCGATAAAGTAAGTGAAAGCGACATATGAGAAGTTGGCTGCATGTAGCAGTATGCAAGCAGATCCTCTGGTAGCTCAGTTGGTAGAGCGGTGGACTGTAGTGGAAGGTTCACAGATATCCATAGGTCGCTGGTTCAAATCCGGCCCAGAGGACTCTTTTTCTAAACGGAGGAGCAAAGATGCCCCAGAATGTGGCTGCTGAAGAAAACAGTTCTCTTTGTCGTAAGGTTTTAAAACAAAGCAGATTTTTTGCTCCTCTCGTAACATATACTTTTTAATGCTGGCTTTTTACTGCTTATCAAGAAAAAACTGCTTTACGTCACAGGCAATATTAGTGTAATTCGCTATAACGGCCACACACCCACATTACATCTTTTTACGAAGGCCATGTTTTGCATGAATCTATAAATTATTTTCCCTTACATGTACTGCTAATTGCATGACGAGAAAGCTTTTCCTATTGAAAATTTTATCTAAACAAAGGTTCCACCGAGATTCGAACTCGGATCGCTGGATTCAGAGTCCAGAGTGCTAACCGTTACACCATGGAACCTCACGTCGTAGACACACTCGAATATGCTGTTATTAGTTTCCTCACATAATTCGGACTTACAGTTTGAAGTTTTTAATGTACATAACACTATTTCACTTTTCAATAACTTTTCGTAGGTTTGTTTGCAAATTGGAGCTAATTATTGCCGACCTCTCTGCGATAAAGTAAGTGAAAGCGACATATGAGAAGTTGGCTGCATGTAGCAGTATGCAAGCAGATCCTCTGGTAGCTCAGTTGGTAGAGCGGTGGACTGTAGTGGAAGGTTCACAGATATCCATAGGTCGCTGGTTCAAATCCGGCCCAGAGGACTCTTTTTCTAAACGGAGGAGCAAAGATGCCCCAGAATGTGGCTGCTGAAGAAAACAGTTCTCTTTGTCGTAAGGTTTTAAAACAAAGCAGATTTTTTGCTCCTCTCGTAACATATACTTTTTAATGCTGGCTTTTTACTGCTTATCAAGAAAAAACTGCTTTACGTCACAGGCAATATTAGTGTAATTCGCTATAACGGCCACACACCCACATTACATCTTTTTACGAAGGCCATGTTTTGCATGAATCTATAAATTATTTTCCCTTACATGTACTGCTAATTGCATGACGAGAAAGCTTTTCCTATTGAAAATTTTATCTAAACAAAGGTTCCACCGAGATTCGAACTCGGATCGCTGGATTCAGAGTCCAGAGTGCTAACCGTTACACCATGGAACCTCACGTCGTAGACACACTCGAATATGCTGTTATTAGTTTCCTCACATAATTCGGACTTACAGTTTGAAGTTTTTAATGTACATAACACTATTTCACTTTTCAATAACTTTTCGTAGGTTTGTTTGCAAATTGGAGCTAATTATTGCCGACCTCTCTGCGATAAAGTAAGTGAAAGCGACATATGAGAAGTTGGCTGCATGTAGCAGTATGCAAGCAGATCCTCTGGTAGCTCAGTTGGTAGAGCGGTGGACTGTAGTGGAAGGTTCACAGATATCCATAGGTCGCTGGTTCAAATCCGGCCCAGAGGACTCTTTTTCTAAACGGAGGAGCAAAGATGCCCCAGAATGTGGCTGCTGAAGAAAACAGTTCTCTTTGTCGTAAGGTTTTAAAACAAAGCAGATTTTTTGCTCCTCTCGTAACATATACTTTTTAATGCTGGCTTTTTACTGCTTATCAAGAAAAAACTGCTTTACGTCACAGGCAATATTAGTGTAATTCGCTATAACGGCCACACACCCACATTACATCTTTTTACGAAGGCCATGTTTTGCATGAATCTATAAATTATTTTCCCTTACATGTACTGCTAATTGCATGACGAGAAAGCTTTTCCTATTGAAAATTTTATCTAAACAAAGGTTCCACCGAGATTCGAACTCGGATCGCTGTATTCAGAGTCCAGAGTGCTAACCGTTACACCATGGAACCTCACGTCGTAGACACACTCGAATATGCTGTTATTAGTTTCCTCACATAATTCGGACTTACAGTTTGAAGTTTTTAATGTACATAACACTATTTCACTTTTCAATAACTTTTCGTAGGTTTGTTTGCAAATTGGAGCTAATTATTGCCGACCTCTCTGCGATAAAGTAAGTGAAAGCGACATATGAGAAGTTGGCTGCATGTAGCAGTATACAAGCAAATCCTCTGGTAGCTCAGTTGGTAGAGCGGTGGACTGTAGTGGAAGGTTCACAGATATCCATAGGTCGCTGGTTCAAATCCGGCCCAGAGGACTCTTTTTCTAAACGGAGGAGCAAAGATGCCCCAGAATGTGGCTGCTGAAGAAAACAGTTCTCTTTGTCGTAAGGTTTTAAAACAAAGCAGATTTTTTGCTCCTCTCGTAACATATACTTTTTAATGCTGGCTTTTTACTGCTTATCAAGAAAAAACTGCTTTACGTCACAGGCAATATTAGTGTAATTCGCTATAACGGCCACACACCCACATTACATCTTTTTACGAAGGCCATGTTTTGCATGAATCTATAAATTATTTTCCCTTACATGTACTGCTAATTGCATGACGAGAAAGCTTTTCCTATTGAAAATTTTATCTAAACAAAGGTTCCACCGAGATTCGAACTCGGATCGCTGGATTCAGAGTCCAGAGTGCTAACCGTTACACCATGGAACCTCACGTCGTAGACACACTCGAATATGCTGTTATTAGTTTCCTCACATAATTCGGACTTACAGTTTGAAGTTTTTAATGTACATAACACTATTTCACTTTTCAATAACTTTTCGTAGGTTTGTTTGCAAATTGGAGCTAATTATTGCCGACCTCTCTGCGATAAAGTAAGTGAAAGCGACATATGAGAAGTTGGCTGCATGTAGCAGTATGCAAGCAGATCCTCTGGTAGCTCAGTTGGTAGAGCGGTGGACTGTAGTGGAAGGTTCACAGATATCCATAGGTCGCTGGTTCAAATCCGGCCCAGAGGACTCTTTTTCTAAACGGAGGAGCAAAGATGCCCCAGAATGTGGCTGCTGAAGAAAACAGTTCTCTTTGTCGTAAGGTTTTAAAACAAAGCAGATTTTTTGCTCCTCTCGTAACATATACTTTTTAATGCTGGCTTTTTACTGCTTATCAAGAAAAAACTGCTTTACGTCACAGGCAATATTAGTGTAATTCGCTATAACGGCCACACACCCACATTACATCTTTTTACGAAGGCCATGTTTTGCATGAATCTATAAATTATTTTCCCTTACATGTACTGCTAATTGCATGACGAGAAAGCTTTTCCTATTGAAAATTTTATCTAAACAAAGGTTCCACCGAGATTCGAACTCGGATCGCTGTATTCAGAGTCCAGAGTGCTAACCGTTACACCATGGAACCTCACGTCGTAGACACACTCGAATATGCTGTTATTAGTTTCCTCACATAATTCGGACTTACAGTTTGAAGTTTTTAATGTACATAACACTATTTCACTTTTCAATAACTTTTCGTAGGTTTGTTTGCAAATTGGAGCTAATTATTGCCGACCTCTCTGCGATAAAGTAAGTGAAAGCGACATATGAGAAGTTGGCTGCATGTAGCAGTATGCAAGCAGATCCTCTGGTAGCTCAGTTGGTAGAGCGGTGGACTGTAGTGGAAGGTTCACAGATATCCATAGGTCGCTGGTTCAAATCCGGCCCAGAGGACTCTTTTTCTAAACGGAGGAGCAAAGATGCCCCAGAATGTGGCTGCTGAAGAAAACAGTTCTCTTTGTCGTAAGGTTTTAAAACAAAGCAGATTTTTTGCTCCTCTCGTAACATATACTTTTTAATGCTGGCTTTTTACTGCTTATCAAGAAAAAACTGCTTTACGTCACAGGCAATATTAGTGTAATTCGCTATAACGGCCACACACCCACATTACATCTTTTTACGAAGGCCATGTTTTGCATGAATCTATAAATTATTTTCCCTTACATGTACTGCTAATTGCATGACGAGAAAGCTTTTCCTATTGAAAATTTTATCTAAACAAAGGTTCCACCGAGATTCGAACTCGGATCGCTGGATTCAGAGTCCAGAGTGCTAACCGTTACACCATGGAACCTCACGTCGTAGACACACTCGAATATGCTGTTATTAGTTTCCTCACATAATTCGGACTTACAGTTTGAAGTTTTTAATGTACATAACACTATTTCACTTTTCAATAACTTTTCGTAGGTTTGTTTGCAAATTGGAGCTAATTATTGCCGACCTCTCTGCGATAAAGTAAGTGAAAGCGACATATGAGAAGTTGGCTGCATGTAGCAGTATGCAAGCAGATCCTCTGGTAGCTCAGTTGGTAGAGCGGTGGACTGTAGTGGAAGGTTCACAGATATCCATAGGTCGCTGGTTCAAATCCGGCCCAGAGGACTCTTTTTCTAAACGGAGGAGCAAAGATGCCCCAGAATGTGGCTGCTGAAGAAAACAGTTCTCTTTGTCGTAAGGTTTTAAAACAAAGCAGATTTTTTGCTCCTCTCGTAACATATACTTTTTAATGCTGGCTTTTTACTGCTTATCAAGAAAAAACTGCTTTACGTCACAGGCAATATTAGTGTAATTCGCTATAACGGCCACACACCCACATTACATCTTTTTACGAAGGCCATGTTTTGCATGAATCTATAAATTATTTTCCCTTACATGTACTGCTAATTGCATGACGAGAAAGCTTTTCCTATTGAAAATTTTATCTAAACAAAGGTTCCACCGAGATTCGAATTCGGATCGCTGGATTCAGAGTCCAGAGTGCTAACCGTTACACCATGGAACCTCACGTCGTAGACACACTCGAATATGCTGTTATTAGTTTCCTCACATAATTCGGACTTACAGTTTGAAGTTTTTAATGTACATAACACTATTTCACTTTTCAATAACTTTTCGTAGGTTTGTTTGCAAATTGGAGCTAATTATTGCCGACCTCTCTGCGATAAAGTAAGTGAAAGCGACATATGAGAAGTTGGCTGCATGTAGCAGCATGCAAGCAGATCCTCTGGTAGCTCAGTTGGTAGAGCGGTGGACTGTAGTGGAAGGTTCACAGATATCCATAGGTCGCTGGTTCAAATCCGGCCCAGAGGACTCTTTTTCTAAACGGAGGAGCAAAGATGCCCCAGAATGTGGCTGCTGAAGAAAACAGTTCTCTTTGTCGTAAGGTTTTAAAACAAAGCAGATTTTTTGCTCCTCTCGTAACATATACTTTTTAATGCTGGCTTTTTACTGCTTATCAAGAAAAAACTGCTTTACGTCACAGGCAATATTAGTGTAATTCGCTATAACGGCCACACACCCACATTACATCTTTTTACGAAGGCCATGTTTTGCATGAATCTATAAATTATTTTCCCTTACATGTACTGCTAATTGCATGACGAGAAAGCTTTTCCTATTGAAAATTTTATCTAAACAAAGGTTCCACCGAGATTCGAATTCGGATCGCTGGATTCAGAGTCCAGAGTGCTAACCGTTACACCATGGAACCTCACGTCGTAGACACACTCGAATATGCTGTTATTAGTTTCCTCACATAATTCGGACTTACAGTTTGAAGTTTTTAATGTACATAACACTATTTCACTTTTCAATAACTTTTCGTAGGTTTGTTTGCAAATTGGAGCTAATTATTGCCGACCTCTCTGCGATAAAGTAAGTGAAAGCGACATATGAGAAGTTGGCTGCATGTAGCAGCATGCAAGCAGATCCTCTGGTAGCTCAGTTGGTAGAGCGGTGGACTGTAGTGGAAGGTTCACAGATATCCATAGGTCGCTGGTTCAAATCCGGCCCAGAGGACTCTTTTTCTAAACGGAGGAGCAAAGATGCCCCAGAATGTGGCTGCTGAAGAAAACAGTTCTCTTTGTCGTAAGGTTTTAAAACAAAGCAGATTTTTTGCTCCTCTCGTAACATATACTTTTTAATGCTGGCTTTTTACTGCTTATCAAGAAAAAACTGCTTTACGTCACAGGCAATATTAGTGTAATTCGCTATAACGGCCACACACCCACATTACATCTTTTTACGAAGGCCATGTTTTGCATGAATCTATAAATTATTTTCCCTTACATGTACTGCTAATTGCATGACGAGAAAGCTTTTCCTATTGAAAATTTTATCTAAACAAAGGTTCCACCGAGATTCGAACTCGGATCGCTGGATTCAGAGTCCAGAGTGCTAACCGTTACACCATGGAACCTCACGTCGTAGACACACTCGAATATGCTGTTATTAGTTTCCTCACATAATTCGGACTTACAGTTTGAAGTTTTTAATGTACATAACACTATTTCACTTTTCAATAACTTTTCGTAGGTTTGTTTGCAAATTGGAGCTAATTATTGCCGACCTCTCTGCGATAAAGTAAGTGAAAGCGACATATGAGAAGTTGGCTGCATGTAGCAGTATGCAAGCAGATCCTCTGGTAGCTCAGTTGGTAGAGCGGTGGACTGTAGTGGAAGGTTCACAGATATCCATAGGTCGCTGGTTCAAATCCGGCCCAGAGGACTCTTTTTCTAAACGGAGGAGCAAAGATGCCCCAGAATGTGGCTGCTGAAGAAAACAGTTCTCTTTGTCGTAAGGTTTTAAAACAAAGCAGATTTTTTGCTCCTCTCGTAACATATACTTTTTAATGCTGGCTTTTTACTGCTTATCAAGAAAAAACTGCTTTACGTCACAGGCAATATTAGTGTAATTCGCTATAACGGCCACACACCCACATTACATCTTTTTACGAAGGCCATGTTTTGCATGAATCTATAAATTATTTTCCCTTACATGTACTGCTAATTGCATGACGAGAAAGCTTTTCCTATTGAAAATTTTATCTAAACAAAGGTTCCACCGAGATTCGAACTCGGATCGCTGGATTCAGAGTCCAGAGTGCTAACCGTTACACCATGGAACCTCACGTCGTAGACACACTCGAATATGCTGTTATTAGTTTCCTCACATAATTCGGACTTACAGTTTGAAGTTTTTAATGTACATAACACTATTTCACTTTTCAATAACTTTTCGTAGGTTTGTTTGCAAATTGGAGCTAATTATTGCCGACCTCTCTGCGATAAAGTAAGTGAAAGCGACATATGAGAAGTTGGCTGCATGTAGCAGTATGCAAGCAGATCCTCTGGTAGCTCAGTTGGTAGAGCGGTGGACTGTAGTGGAAGGTTCACAGATATCCATAGGTCGCTGGTTCAAATCCGGCCCAGAGGACTCTTTTTCTAAACGGAGGAGCAAAGATGCCCCAGAATGTGGCTGCTGAAGAAAACAGTTCTCTTTGTCGTAAGGTTTTAAAACAAAGCAGATTTTTTGCTCCTCTCGTAACATATACTTTTTAATGCTGGCTTTTTACTGCTTATCAAGAAAAAACTGCTTTACGTCACAGGCAATATTAGTGTAATTCGCTATAACGGCCACACACCCACATTACATCTTTTTACGAAGGCCATGTTTTGCATGAATCTATAAATTATTTTCCCTTACATGTACTGCTAATTGCATGACGAGAAAGCTTTTCCTATTGAAAATTTTATCTAAACAAAGGTTCCACCGAGATTCGAACTCGGATCGCTGGATTCAGAGTCCAGAGTGCTAACCGTTACACCATGGAACCTCACGTCGTAGACACACTCGAATATGCTGTTATTAGTTTCCTCACATAATTCGGACTTACAGTTTGAAGTTTTTAATGTACATAACACTATTTCACTTTTCAATAACTTTTCGTAGGTTTGTTTGCAAATTGGAGCTAATTATTGCCGACCTCTCTGCGATAAAGTAAGTGAAAGCGACATATGAGAAGTTGGCTGCATGTAGCAGTATGCAAGCAGATCCTCTGGTAGCTCAGTTGGTAGAGCGGTGGACTGTAGTGGAAGGTTCACAGATATCCATAGGTCGCTGGTTCAAATCCGGCCCAGAGGACTCTTTTTCTAAACGGAGGAGCAAAGATGCCCCAGAATGTGGCTGCTGAAGAAAACAGTTCTCTTTGTCGTAAGGTTTTAAAACAAAGCAGATTTTTTGCTCCTCTCGTAACATATACTTTTTAATGCTGGCTTTTTACTGCTTATCAAGAAAAAACTGCTTTACGTCACAGGCAATATTAGTGTAATTCGCTATAACGGCCACACACCCACATTACATCTTTTTACGAAGGCCATGTTTTGCATGAATCTATAAATTATTTTCCCTTACATGTACTGCTAATTGCATGACGAGAAAGCTTTTCCTATTGAAAATTTTATCTAAACAAAGGTTCCACCGAGATTCGAATTCGGATCGCTGGATTCAGAGTCCAGAGTGCTAACCGTTACACCATGGAACCTCACGTCGTAGACACACTCGAATATGCTGTTATTAGTTTCCTCACATAATTCGGACTTACAGTTTGAAGTTTTTAATGTACATAACACTATTTCACTTTTCAATAACTTTTCGTAGGTTTGTTTGCAAATTGGAGCTAATTATTGCCGACCTCTCTGCGATAAAGTAAGTGAAAGCGACATATGAGAATTTGGCTGCATGTAGCAGCATGCAAGCAGATCCTCTGGTAGCTCAGTTGGTAGAGCGGTGGACTGTAGTGGAAGGTTCACAGATATCCACAGGTCGCTGGTTCAAATCCGGCCCAGAGGACTCTTTTTCTAAACGGAGGAGCGAAGATGCCCCAGAATGTGGCTGCTGAAGAAAACAGTTCTCTTTGTCGTAAGGTTTTAAAACAAAGCAGATTTTTTGCTCCTCTCGTAACATATACTTTTTAATGCTGGCTTTTTACTGCTTATCAAGAAAAAACTGCTTTACGTCACAGGCAATATTAGTGTAATTCGCTATAACGGCCACACACCCACATTACATCTTTTTACGAAGGCCATGTTTTGCATGAATCTATAAATTATTTTCCCTTACATGTACTGCTAATTGCATGACGAGAAAGCTTTTCCTATTGAAAATTTTATCTAAACAAAGGTTCCACCGAGATTCGAACTCGGATCGCTGGATTCAGAGTCCAGAGTGCTAACCGTTACACCATGGAACCTCACGTCGTAGACACACTCGAATATGCTGTTATTAGTTTCCTCACATAATTCGGACTTACAGTTTGAAGTTTTTAATGTACATAACACTATTTCACTTTTCAATAACTTTTCGTAGGTTTGTTTGCAAATTGGAGCTAATTATTGCCGACCTCTCTGCGATAAAGTAAGTGAAAGCGACATATGAGAAGTTGGCTGCATGTAGCAGTATGCAAGCAGATCCTCTGGTAGCTCAGTTGGTAGAGCGGTGGACTGTAGTGGAAGGTTCACAGATATCCATAGGTCGCTGGTTCAAATCCGGCCCAGAGGACTCTTTTTCTAAACGGAGGAGCAAAGATGCCCCAGAATGTGGCTGCTGAAGAAAACAGTTCTCTTTGTCGTAAGGTTTTAAAACAAAGCAGATTTTTTGCTCCTCTCGTAACATATACTTTTTAATGCTGGCTTTTTACTGCTTATCAAGAAAAAACTGCTTTACGTCACAGGCAATATTAGTGTAATTCGCTATAACGGCCACACACCCACATTACATCTTTTTACGAAGGCCATGTTTTGCATGAATCTATAAATTATTTTCCCTTACATGTACTGCTAATTGCATGACGAGAAAGCTTTTCCTATTGAAAATTTTATCTAAACAAAGGTTCCACCGAGATTCGAACTCGGATCGCTGGATTCAGAGTCCAGAGTGCTAACCGTTACACCATGGAACCTCACGTCGTAGACACACTCGAATATGCTGTTATTAGTTTCCTCACATAATTCGGACTTACAGTTTGAAGTTTTTAATGTACATAACACTATTTCACTTTTCAATAACTTTTCGTAGGTTTGTTTGCAAATTGGAGCTAATTATTGCCGACCTCTCTGCGATAAAGTAAGTGAAAGCGACATATGAGAAGTTGGCTGCATGTAGCAGTATGCAAGCAGATCCTCTGGTAGCTCAGTTGGTAGAGCGGTGGACTGTAGTGGAAGGTTCACAGATATCCATAGGTCGCTGGTTCAAATCCGGCCCAGAGGACTCTTTTTCTAAACGGAGGAGCAAAGATGCCCCAGAATGTGGCTGCTGAAGAAAACAGTTCTCTTTGTCGTAAGGTTTTAAAACAAAGCAGATTTTTTGCTCCTCTCGTAACATATACTTTTTAATGCTGGCTTTTTACTGCTTATCAAGAAAAAACTGCTTTACGTCACAGGCAATATTAGTGTAATTCGCTATAACGGCCACACACCCACATTACATCTTTTTACGAAGGCCATGTTTTGCATGAATCTATAAATTATTTTCCCTTACATGTACTGCTAATTGCATGACGAGAAAGCTTTTCCTATTGAAAATTTTATCTAAACAAAGGTTCCACCGAGATTCGAACTCGGATCGCTGGATTCAGAGTCCAGAGTGCTAACCGTTACACCATGGAACCTCACGTCGTAGACACACTCGAATATGCTGTTATTAGTTTCCTCACATAATTCGGACTTACAGTTTGAAGTTTTTAATGTACATAACACTATTTCACTTTTCAATAACTTTTCGTAGGTTTGTTTGCAAATTGGAGCTAATTATTGCCGACCTCTCTGCGATAAAGTAAGTGAAAGCGACATATGAGAAGTTGGCTGCATGTAGCAGTATGCAAGCAGATCCTCTGGTAGCTCAGTTGGTAGAGCGGTGGACTGTAGTGGAAGGTTCACAGATATCCATAGGTCGCTGGTTCAAATCCGGCCCAGAGGACTCTTTTTCTAAACGGAGGAGCAAAGATGCCCCAGAATGTGGCTGCTGAAGAAAACAGTTCTCTTTGTCGTAAGGTTTTAAAACAAAGCAGATTTTTTGCTCCTCTCGTAACATATACTTTTTAATGCTGGCTTTTTACTGCTTATCAAGAAAAAACTGCTTTACGTCACAGGCAATATTAGTGTAATTCGCTATAACGGCCACACACCCACATTACATCTTTTTACGAAGGCCATGTTTTGCATGAATCTATAAATTATTTTCCCTTACATGTACTGCTAATTGCATGACGAGAAAGCTTTTCCTATTGAAAATTTTATCTAAACAAAGGTTCCACCGAGATTCGAACTCGGATCGCTGGATTCAGAGTCCAGAGTGCTAACCGTTACACCATGGAACCTCACGTCGTAGACACACTCGAATATGCTGTTATTAGTTTCCTCACATAATTCGGACTTACAGTTTGAAGTTTTTAATGTACATAACACTATTTCACTTTTCAATAACTTTTCGTAGGTTTGTTTGCAAATTGGAGCTAATTATTGCCGACCTCTCTGCGATAAAGTAAGTGAAAGCGACATATGAGAAGTTGGCTGCATGTAGCAGTATGCAAGCAGATCCTCTGGTAGCTCAGTTGGTAGAGCGGTGGACTGTAGTGGAAGGTTCACAGATATCCATAGGTCGCTGGTTCAAATCCGGCCCAGAGGACTCTTTTTCTAAACGGAGGAGCAAAGATGCCCCAGAATGTGGCTGCTGAAGAAAACAGTTCTCTTTGTCGTAAGGTTTTAAAACAAAGCAGATTTTTTGCTCCTCTCGTAACATATACTTTTTAATGCTGGCTTTTTACTGCTTATCAAGAAAAAACTGCTTTACGTCACAGGCAATATTAGTGTAATTCGCTATAACGGCCATACACCCACATTACAACTTTTTACGAAGGCCATGTTTTGCATGAATCTATAAATTATTTTCCCTTACATGTACTGCTAATTGCATGACGAGAAAGCTTTTCCTATTGAAAATTTTATCTAAACAAAGGTTCCACCGAGATTCGAACTCGGATCGCTGGATTCAGAGTCCAGAGTGCTAACCGTTACACCATGGAACCTCACGTCGTAGACACACTCGAATATGCTGTTATTAGTTTCCTCACATAATTCGGACTTACAGTTTGAAGTTTTTAATGTACATAACACTATTTCACTTTTCAATAACTTTTCGTAGGTTTGTTTGCAAATTGGAGCTAATTATTGCCGACCTCTCTGCGATAAAGTAAGTGAAAGCGACATATGAGAAGTTGGCTGCATGTAGCAGTATGCAAGCAGATCCTCTGGTAGCTCAGTTGGTAGAGCGGTGGACTGTAGTGGAAGGTTCACAGATATCCATAGGTCGCTGGTTCAAATCCGGCCCAGAGGACTCTTTTTCTAAACGGAGGAGCAAAGATGCCCCAGAATGTGGCTGCTGAAGAAAACAGTTCTCTTTGTCGTAAGGTTTTAAAACAAAGCAGATTTTTTGCTCCTCTCGTAACATATACTTTTTAATGCTGGCTTTTTACTGCTTATCAAGAAAAAACTGCTTTACGTCACAGGCAATATTAGTGTAATTCGCTATAACGGCCACACACCCACATTACATCTTTTTACGAAGGCCATGTTTTGCATGAATCTATAAATTATTTTCCCTTACATGTACTGCTAATTGCATGACGAGAAAGCTTTTCCTATTGAAAATTTTATCTAAACAAAGGTTCCACCGAGATTCGAACTCGGATCGCTGGATTCAGAGTCCAGAGTGCTAACCGTTACACCATGGAACCTCACGTCGTAGACACACTCGAATATGCTGTTATTAGTTTCCTCACATAATTCGGACTTACAGTTTGAAGTTTTTAATGTACATAACACTATTTCACTTTTCAATAACTTTTCGTAGGTTTGTTTGCAAATTGGAGCTAATTATTGCCGACCTCTCTGCGATAAAGTAAGTGAAAGCGACATATGAGAAGTTGGCTGCATGTAGCAGTATGCAAGCAGATCCTCTGGTAGCTCAGTTGGTAGAGCGGTGGACTGTAGTGGAAGGTTCACAGATATCCATAGGTCGCTGGTTCAAATCCGGCCCAGAGGACTCTTTTTCTAAACGGAGGAGCAAAGATGCCCCAGAATGTGGCTGCTGAAGAAAACAGTTCTCTTTGTCGTAAGGTTTTAAAACAAAGCAGATTTTTTGCTCCTCTCGTAACATATACTTTTTAATGCTGGCTTTTTACTGCTTATCAAGAAAAAACTGCTTTACGTCACAGGCAATATTAGTGTAATTCGCTATAACGGCCACACACCCACATTACATCTTTTTACGAAGGCCATGTTTTGCATGAATCTATAAATTATTTTCCCTTACATGTACTGCTAATTGCATGACGAGAAAGCTTTTCCTATTGAAAATTTTATCTAAACAAAGGTTCCACCGAGATTCGAACTCGGATCGCTGGATTCAGAGTCCAGAGTGCTAACCGTTACACCATGGAACCTCACGTCGTAGACACACTCGAATATGCTGTTATTAGTTTCCTCACATAATTCGGACTTACAGTTTGAAGTTTTTAATGTACATAACACTATTTCACTTTTCAATAACTTTTCGTAGGTTTGTTTGCAAATTGGAGCTAATTATTGCCGACCTCTCTGCGATAAAGTAAGTGAAAGCGACATATGAGAAGTTGGCTGCATGTAGCAGTATGCAAGCAGATCCTCTGGTAGCTCAGTTGGTAGAGCGGTGGACTGTAGTGGAAGGTTCACAGATATCCATAGGTCGCTGGTTCAAATCCGGCCCAGAGGACTCTTTTTCTAAACGGAGGAGCAAAGATGCCCCAGAATGTGGCTGCTGAAGAAAACAGTTCTCTTTGTCGTAAGGTTTTAAAACAAAGCAGATTTTTTGCTCCTCTCGTAACATATACTTTTTAATGCTGGCTTTTTACTGCTTATCAAGAAAAAACTGCTTTACGTCACAGGCAATATTAGTGTAATTCGCTATAACGGCCACACACCCACATTACATCTTTTTACGAAGGCCATGTTTTGCATGAATCTATAAATTATTTTCCCTTACATGTACTGCTAATTGCATGACGAGAAAGCTTTTCCTATTGAAAATTTTATCTAAACAAAGGTTCCACCGAGATTCGAACTCGGATCGCTGGATTCAGAGTCCAGAGTGCTAACCGTTACACCATGGAACCTCACGTCGTAGACACACTCGAATATGCTGTTATTAGTTTCCTCACATAATTCGGACTTACAGTTTGAAGTTTTTAATGTACATAACACTATTTCACTTTTCAATAACTTTTCGTAGGTTTGTTTGCAAATTGGAGCTAATTATTGCCGACCTCTCTGCGATAAAGTAAGTGAAAGCGACATATGAGAAGTTGGCTGCATGTAGCAGTATGCAAGCAGATCCTCTGGTAGCTCAGTTGGTAGAGCGGTGGACTGTAGTGGAAGGTTCACAGATATCCATAGGTCGCTGGTTCAAATCCGGCCCAGAGGACTCTTTTTCTAAACGGAGGAGCAAAGATGCCCCAGAATGTGGCTGCTGAAGAAAACAGTTCTCTTTGTCGTAAGGTTTTAAAACAAAGCAGATTTTTTGCTCCTCTCGTAACATATACTTTTTAATGCTGGCTTTTTACTGCTTATCAAGAAAAAACTGCTTTACGTCACAGGCAATATTAGTGTAATTCGCTATAACGGCCACACACCCACATTACATCTTTTTACGAAGGCCATGTTTTGCATGAATCTATAAATTATTTTCCCTTACATGTACTGCTAATTGCATGACGAGAAAGCTTTTCCTATTGAAAATTTTATCTAAACAAAGGTTCCACCGAGATTCGAACTCGGATCGCTGGATTCAGAGTCCAGAGTGCTAACCGTTACACCATGGAACCTCACGTCGTAGACACACTCGAATATGCTGTTATTAGTTTCCTCACATAATTCGGACTTACAGTTTGAAGTTTTTAATGTACATAACACTATTTCACTTTTCAATAACTTTTCGTAGGTTTGTTTGCAAATTGGAGCTAATTATTGCCGACCTCTCTGCGATAAAGTAAGTGAAAGCGACATATGAGAAGTTGGCTGCATGTAGCAGTATGCAAGCAGATCCTCTGGTAGCTCAGTTGGTAGAGCGGTGGACTGTAGTGGAAGGTTCACAGATATCCATAGGTCGCTGGTTCAAATCCGGCCCAGAGGACTCTTTTTCTAAACGGAGGAGCAAAGATGCCCCAGAATGTGGCTGCTGAAGAAAACAGTTCTCTTTGTCGTAAGGTTTTAAAACAAAGCAGATTTTTTGCTCCTCTCGTAACATATACTTTTTAATGCTGGCTTTTTACTGCTTATCAAGAAAAAACTGCTTTACGTCACAGGCAATATTAGTGTAATTCGCTATAACGGCCACACACCCACATTACATCTTTTTACGAAGGCCATGTTTTGCATGAATCTATAAATTATTTTCCCTTACATGTACTGCTAATTGCATGACGAGAAAGCTTTTCCTATTGAAAATTTTATCTAAACAAAGGTTCCACCGAGATTCGAACTCGGATCGCTGGATTCAGAGTCCAGAGTGCTAACCGTTACACCATGGAACCTCACGTCGTAGACACACTCGAATATGCTGTTATTAGTTTCCTCACATAATTCGGACTTACAGTTTGAAGTTTTTAATGTACATAACACTATTTCACTTTTCAATAACTTTTCGTAGGTTTGTTTGCAAATTGGAGCTAATTATTGCCGACCTCTCTGCGATAAAGTAAGTGAAAGCGACATATGAGAAGTTGGCTGCATGTAGCAGTATGCAAGCAGATCCTCTGGTAGCTCAGTTGGTAGAGCGGTGGACTGTAGTGGAAGGTTCACAGATATCCATAGGTCGCTGGTTCAAATCCGGCCCAGAGGACTCTTTTTCTAAACGGAGGAGCAAAGATGCCCCAGAATGTGGCTGCTGAAGAAAACAGTTCTCTTTGTCGTAAGGTTTTAAAACAAAGCAGATTTTTTGCTCCTCTCGTAACATATACTTTTTAATGCTGGCTTTTTACTGCTTATCAAGAAAAAACTGCTTTACGTCACAGGCAATATTAGTGTAATTCGCTATAACGGCCACACACCCACATTACATCTTTTTACGAAGGCCATGTTTTGCATGAATCTATAAATTATTTTCCCTTACATGTACTGCTAATTGCATGACGAGAAAGCTTTTCCTATTGAAAATTTTATCTAAACAAAGGTTCCACCGAGATTCGAACTCGGATCGCTGGATTCAGAGTCCAGAGTGCTAACCGTTACACCATGGAACCTCACGTCGTAGACACACTCGAATATGCTGTTATTAGTTTCCTCACATAATTCGGACTTACAGTTTGAAGTTTTTAATGTACATAACACTATTTCACTTTTCAATAACTTTTCGTAGGTTTGTTTGCAAATTGGAGCTAATTATTGCCGACCTCTCTGCGATAAAGTAAGTGAAAGCGACATATGAGAAGTTGGCTGCATGTAGCAGTATGCAAGCAGATCCTCTGGTAGCTCAGTTGGTAGAGCGGTGGACTGTAGTGGAAGGTTCACAGATATCCATAGGTCGCTGGTTCAAATCCGGCCCAGAGGACTCTTTTTCTAAACGGAGGAGCAAAGATGCCCCAGAATGTGGCTGCTGAAGAAAACAGTTCTCTTTGTCGTAAGGTTTTAAAACAAAGCAGATTTTTTGCTCCTCTCGTAACATATACTTTTTAATGCTGGCTTTTTACTGCTTATCAAGAAAAAACTGCTTTACGTCACAGGCAATATTAGTGTAATTCGCTATAACGGCCACACACCCACATTACATCTTTTTACGAAGGCCATGTTTTGCATGAATCTATAAATTATTTTCCCTTACATGTACTGCTAATTGCATGACGAGAAAGCTTTTCCTATTGAAAATTTTATCTAAACAAAGGTTCCACCGAGATTCGAACTCGGATCGCTGGATTCAGAGTCCAGAGTGCTAACCGTTACACCATGGAACCTCACGTCGTAGACACACTCGAATATGCTGTTATTAGTTTCCTCACATAATTCGGACTTACAGTTTGAAGTTTTTAATGTACATAACACTATTTCACTTTTCAATAACTTTTCGTAGGTTTGTTTGCAAATTGGAGCTAATTATTGCCGACCTCTCTGCGATAAAGTAAGTGAAAGCGACATATGAGAAGTTGGCTGCATGTAGCAGTATGCAAGCAGATCCTCTGGTAGCTCAGTTGGTAGAGCGGTGGACTGTAGTGGAAGGTTCACAGATATCCATAGGTCGCTGGTTCAAATCCGGCCCAGAGGACTCTTTTTCTAAACGGAGGAGCAAAGATGCCCCAGAATGTGGCTGCTGAAGAAAACAGTTCTCTTTGTCGTAAGGTTTTAAAACAAAGCAGATTTTTTGCTCCTCTCGTAACATATACTTTTTAATGCTGGCTTTTTACTGCTTATCAAGAAAAAACTGCTTTACGTCACAGGCAATATTAGTGTAATTCGCTATAACGGCCACACACCCACATTACATCTTTTTACGAAGGCCATGTTTTGCATGAATCTATAAATTATTTTCCCTTACATGTACTGCTAATTGCATGACGAGAAAGCTTTTCCTATTGAAAATTTTATCTAAACAAAGGTTCCACCGAGATTCGAACTCGGATCGCTGGATTCAGAGTCCAGAGTGCTAACCGTTACACCATGGAACGTCACGTCGTAGACACACTCGAATATGCTGTTATTAGTTTCCTCACATAATTCGGACTTACAGTTTGAAGTTTTTAATGTACATAACACTATTTCACTTTTCAATAACTTTTCGTAGGTTTGTTTGCAAATTGGAGCTAATTATTGCCGACCTCTCTGCGATAAAGTAAGTGAAAGCGACATATGAGAAGTTGGCTGCATGTAGCAGTATGCAAGCAGATCCTCTGGTAGCTCAGTTGGTAGAGTGGTGGACTGTAGTGGAAGGTTCACAGATATCCATAGGTCGCTGGTTCAAATCCGGCCCAGAGGACTCTTTTTCTAAACGGAGGAGCAAAGATGCCCCAGAATGTGGCTGCTGAAGAAAACAGTTCTCTTTGTCGTAAGGTTTTAAAACAAAGCAGATTTTTTGCTCCTCTCGTAACATATACTTTTTAATGCTGGCTTTTTACTGCTTATCAAGAAAAAACTGCTTTACGTCACAGGCAATATTAGTGTAATTCGCTATAACGGCCACACACCCACATTACATCTTTTTACGAAGGCCATGTTTTGCATGAATCTATAAATTATTTTCCCTTACATGTACTGCTAATTGCATGACGAGAAAGCTTTTCCTATTGAAAATTTTATCTAAACAAAGGTTCCACCGAGATTCGAACTCGGATCGCTGGATTCAGAGTCCAGAGTGCTAACCGTTACACCATGGAACGTCACGTCGTAGACACACTCGAATATGCTGTTATTAGTTTCCTCACATAATTCGGACTTACAGTTTGAAGTTTTTAATGTACATAACACTATTTCACTTTTCAATAACTTTTCGTAGGTTTGTTTGCAAATTGGAGCTAATTATTGCCGACCTCTCTGCGATAAAGTAAGTGAAAGCGACATATGAGAAGTTGGCTGCATGTAGCAGTATGCAAGCAGATCCTCTGGTAGCTCAGTTGGTAGAGTGGTGGACTGTAGTGGAAGGTTCACAGATATCCATAGGTCGCTGGTTCAAATCCGGCCCAGAGGACTCTTTTTCTAAACGGAGGAGCAAAGATGCCCCAGAATGTGGCTGCTGAAGAAAACAGTTCTCTTTGTCGTAAGGTTTTAAAACAAAGCAGATTTTTTGCTCCTCTCGTAACATATACTTTTTAATGCTGGCTTTTTACTGCTTATCAAGAAAAAACTGCTTTACGTCACAGGCAATATTAGTGTAATTCGCTATAACGGCCACACACCCACATTACATCTTTTTACGAAGGCCATGTTTTGCATGAATCTATAAATTATTTTCCCTTACATGTACTGCTAATTGCATGACGAGAAAGCTTTTCCTATTGAAAATTTTATCTAAACAAAGGTTCCACCGAGATTCGAACTCGGATCGCTGGATTCAGAGTCCAGAGTGCTAACCGTTACACCATGGAACCTCACGTCGTAGACACACTCGAATATGCTGTTATTAGTTTCCTCACATAATTCGGACTTACAGTTTGAAGTTTTTAATGTACATAACACTATTTCACTTTTCAATAACTTTTCGTAGGTTTGTTTGCAAATTGGAGCTAATTATTGCCGACCTCTCTGCGATAAAGTAAGTGAAAGCGACATATGAGAAGTTGGCTGCATGTAGCAGTATGCAAGCAGATCCTCTGGTAGCTCAGTTGGTAGAGCGGTGGACTGTAGTGGAAGGTTCACAGATATCCATAGGTCGCTGGTTCAAATCCGGCCCAGAGGACTCTTTTTCTAAACGGAGGAGCAAAGATGCCCCAGAATGTGGCTGCTGAAGAAAACAGTTCTCTTTGTCGTAAGGTTTTAAAACAAAGCAGATTTTTTGCTCCTCTCGTAACATATACTTTTTAATGCTGGCTTTTTACTGCTTATCAAGAAAAAACTGCTTTACGTCACAGGCAATATTAGTGTAATTCGCTATAACGGCCACACACCCACATTACATCTTTTTACGAAGGCCATGTTTTGCATGAATCTATAAATTATTTTCCCTTACATGTACTGCTAATTGCATGACGAGAAAGCTTTTCCTATTGAAAATTTTATCTAAACAAAGGTTCCACCGAGATTCGAACTCGGATCGCTGGATTCAGAGTCCAGAGTGCTAACCGTTACACCATGGAACCTCACGTCGTAGACACACTCGAATATGCTGTTATTAGTTTCCTCACATAATTCGGACTTACAGTTTGAAGTTTTTAATGTACATAACACTATTTCACTTTTCAATAACTTTTCGTAGGTTTGTTTGCAAATTGGAGCTAATTATTGCCGACCTCTCTGCGATAAAGTAAGTGAAAGCGACATATGAGAAGTTGGCTGCATGTAGCAATATGCAAGCAGATCCTCTGGTAGCTCAGTTGGTAGAGCGGTGGACTGTAGTGGAAGGTTCACAGATATCCATAGGTCGCTGGTTCAAATCCGGCCCAGAGGACTCTTTTTCTAAACGGAGGAGCAAAGATGCCCCAGAATGTGGCTGCTGAAGAAAACAGTTCTCTTTGTCGTAAGGTTTTAAAACAAAGCAGATTTTTTGCTCCTCTCGTAACATATACTTTTTAATGCTGGCTTTTTACTGCTTATCAAGAAAAAACTGCTTTACGTCACAGGCAATATTAGTGTAATTCGCTATAACGGCCACACACCCACATTACATCTTTTTACGAAGGCCATGTTTTGCATGAATCTATAAATTATTTTCCCTTACATGTACTGCTAATTGCATGACGAGAAAGCTTTTCCTATTGAAAATTTTATCTAAACAAAGGTTCCACCGAGATTCGAACTCGGATCGCTGGATTCAGAGTCCAGAGTGCTAACCGTTACACCATGGAACCTCACGTCGTAGACACACTCGAATATGCTGTTATTAGTTTCCTCACATAATTCGGACTTACAGTTTGAAGTTTTTAATGTACATAACACTATTTCACTTTTCAATAACTTTTCGTAGGTTTGTTTGCAAATTGGAGCTAATTATTGCCGACCTCTCTGCGATAAAGTAAGTGAAAGCGACATATGAGAAGTTGGCTGCATGTAGCAGTATGCAAGCAGATCCTCTGGTAGCTCAGTTGGTAGAGCGGTGGACTGTAGTGGAAGGTTCACAGATATCCATAGGTCGCTGGTTCAAATCCGGCCCAGAGGACTCTTTTTCTAAACGGAGGAGCAAAGATGCCCCAGAATGTGGCTGCTGAAGAAAACAGTTCTCTTTGTCGTAAGGTTTTAAAACAAAGCAGATTTTTTGCTCCTCTCGTAACATATACTTTTTAATGCTGGCTTTTTACTGCTTATCAAGAAAAAACTGCTTTACGTCACAGGCAATATTAGTGTAATTCGCTATAACGGCCACACACCCACATTACATCTTTTTACGAAGGCCATGTTTTGCATGAATCTATAAATTATTTTCCCTTACATGTACTGCTAATTGCATGACGAGAAAGCTTTTCCTATTGAAAATTTTATCTAAACAAAGGTTCCACCGAGATTCGAACTCGGATCGCTGGATTCAGAGTCCAGAGTGCTAACCGTTACACCATGGAACCTCACGTCGTAGACTCACTCGAATATGCTGTTATTAGTTTCCTCACATAATTCGGACTTACAGTTTGAAGTTTTTAATGTACATAACACTGTTTCACTTTTCAATAACTTTTCGTAGGTTTGTTTTGCAAATTGGAGCTAATTATTGCCGACCTCTCTGCGATAAAGTAAGTGAAAGCGACATATGAGAAGTTGGCTGCATGTAGCAGTATGCAAGCAGATCCTCTGGTAGCTCAGTTGGTAGAGCGGTGGACTGTAGTGGAAGGTTCACAGATATCCATAGGTCGCTGGTTCAAATCCGGCCCAGAGGACTCTTTTTCTAAACGGAGGAGCAAAGATGCCCCAGAATGTGGCTGCTGAAGAAAACAGTTCTCTTTGTCGTAAGGTTTTAAAACAAAGCAGATTTTTTGCTCCTCTCGTAACATATACTTTTTAATGCTGGCTTTTTACTGCTTATCAAGAAAAAACTGCTTTACGTCACAGGCAATATTAGTGTAATTCGCTATAACGGCCACACACCCACATTACATCTTTTTACGAAGGCCATGTTTTGCATGAATCTATAAATTATTTTCCCTTACATGTACTGCTAATTGCATGACGAGAAAGCTTTTCCTATTGAAAATTTTATCTAAACAAAGGTTCCACCGAGATTCGAACTCGGATCGCTGGATTCAGAGTCCAGAGTGCTAACCGTTACACCATGGAACCTCACGTCGTAGACACACTCGAATATGCTGTTATTAGTTTCCTCACATAATTCGGACTTACAGTTTGAAGTTTTTAATGTACATAACACTATTTCACTTTTCAATAACTTTTCGTAGGTTTGTTTGCAAATTGGAGCTAATTATTGCCGACCTCTCTGCGATAAAGTAAGTGAAAGCGACATATGAGAAGTTGGCTGCATGTAGCAGTACGCAAGCAGATCCTCTGGTAGCTCAGTTGGTAGAGCGGTGGACTGTAGTGGAAGGTTCACAGATATCCATAGGTCGCTGGTTCAAATCCGGCCCAGAGGACTCTTTTTCTAAACGGAGGAGCAAAGATGCCCCAGAATGTGGCTGCTGAAGAAAACAGTTCTCTTTGTCGTAAGGTTTTAAAACAAAGCAGATTTTTTGCTCCTCTCGTAACATATACTTTTTAATGCTGGCTTTTTACTGCTTATCAAGAAAAAACTGCTTTACGTCACAGGCAATATTAGTGTAATTCGCTATAACGGCCACACACCCACATTACATCTTTTTACGAAGGCCATGTTTTGCATGAATCTATAAATTATTTTCCCTTACATGTACTGCTAATTGCATGACGAGAAAGCTTTTCCTATTGAAAATTTTATCTAAACAAAGGTTCCACCGAGATTCGAACTCGGATCGCTGGATTCAGAGTCCAGAGTGCTAACCGTTACACCATGGAACCTCACGTCGTAGACACACTCGAATATGCTGTTATTAGTTTCCTCACATAATTCGGACTTACAGTTTGAAGTTTTTAATGTACATAACACTATTTCACTTTTCAATAACTTTTCGTAGGTTTGTTTGCAAATTGGAGCTAATTATTGCCGACCTCTCTGCGATAAAGTAAGTGAAAGCGACATATGAGAAGTTGGCTGCATGTAGCAGTATGCAAGCAGATCCTCTGGTAGCTCAGTTGGTAGAGCGGTGGACTGTAGTGGAAGGTTCACAGATATCCATAGGTCGCTGGTTCAAATCCGGCCCAGAGGACTCTTTTTCTAAACGGAGGAGCAAAGATGCCCCAGAATGTGGCTGCTGAAGAAAACAGTTCTCTTTGTCGTAAGGTTTTAAAACAAAGCAGATTTTTTGCTCCTCTCGTAACATATACTTTTTAATGCTGGCTTTTTACTGCTTATCAAGAAAAAACTGCTTTACGTCACAGGCAATATTAGTGTAATTCGCTATAACGGCCACACACCCACATTACATCTTTTTACGAAGGCCATGTTTTGCATGAATCTATAAATTATTTTCCCTTACATGTACTGCTAATTGCATGACGAGAAAGCTTTTCCTATTGAAAATTTTATCTAAACAAAGGTTCCACCGAGATTCGAACTCGGATCGCTGGATTCAGAGTCCAGAGTGCTAACCGTTACACCATGGAACCTCACGTCGTAGACACACTCGAATATGCTGTTATTAGTTTCCTCACATAATTCGGACTTACAGTTTGAAGTTTTTAATGTACATAACACTATTTCACTTTTCAATAACTTTTCGTAGGTTTGTTTGCAAATTGGAGCTAATTATTGCCGACCTCTCTGCGATAAAGTAAGTGAAAGCGACATATGAGAAGTTGGCTGCATGTAGCAGTATGCAAGCAGATCCTCTGGTAGCTCAGTTGGTAGAGCGGTGGACTGTAGTGGAAGGTTCACAGATATCCATAGGTCGCTGGTTCAAATCCGGCCCAGAGGACTCTTTTTCTAAACGGAGGAGCAAAGATGCCCCAGAATGTGGCTGCTGAAGAAAACAGTTCTCTTTGTCGTAAGGTTTTAAAACAAAGCAGATTTTTTGCTCCTCTCGTAACATATACTTTTTAATGCTGGCTTTTTACTGCTTATCAAGAAAAAACTGCTTTACGTCACAGGCAATATTAGTGTAATTCGCTATAACGGCCACACACCCACATTACATCTTTTTACGAAGGCCATGTTTTGCATGAATCTATAAATTATTTTCCCTTACATGTACTGCTAATTGCATGACGAGAAAGCTTTTCCTATTGAAAATTTTATCTAAACAAAGGTTCCACCGAGATTCGAACTCGGATCGCTGGATTCAGAGTCCAGAGTGCTAACCGTTACACCATGGAACCTCACGTCGTAGACACACTCGAATATGCTGTTATTAGTTACCTCACATAATTCGGACTTACAGTTTGAAGTTTTTAATGTACATAACACTATTTCACTTTTCAATAACTTTTCGTAGGTTTGTTTGCAAATTGGAGCTAATTATTGCCGACCTCTCTGCGATAAAGTAAGTGAAAGCGACATATGAGAAGTTGGCTGCATGTAGCAGTATGCAAGCAGATCCTCTGGTAGCTCAGTTGGTAGAGCGGTGGACTGTAGTGGAAGGTTCACAGATATCCATAGGTCGCTGGTTCAAATCCGGCCCAGAGGACTCTTTTTCTAAACGGAGGAGCAAAGATGCCCCAGAATGTGGCTGCTGAAGAAAACAGTTCTCTTTGTCGTAAGGTTTTAAAACAAAGCAGATTTTTTGCTCCTCTCGTAACATATACTTTTTAATGCTGGCTTTTTACTGCTTATCAAGAAAAAACTGCTTTACGTCACAGGCAATATTAGTGTAATTCGCTATAACGGCCACACACCCACATTACATCTTTTTACGAAGGCCATGTTTTGCATGAATCTATAAATTATTTTCCCTTACATGTACTGCTAATTGCATGACGAGAAAGCTTTTCCTATTGAAAATTTTATCTAAACAAAGGTTCCACCGAGATTCGAACTCGGATCGCTGGATTCAGAGTCCAGAGTGCTAACCGTTACACCATGGAACCTCACGTCGTAGACTCACTCGAATATGCTGTTATTAGTTTCCTCACATAATTCGGACTTACAGTTTGAAGTTTTTAATGTACATAACACTATTTCACTTTTCAATAACTTTTCGTAGGTTTGTTTGCAAATTGGAGCTAATTATTGCCGACCTCTCTGCGATAAAGTAAGTGAAAGCGACATATGAGAAGTTGGCTGCATGTAGCAGTATGCAAGCAGATCCTCTGGTAGCTCAGTTGGTAGAGCGGTGGACTGTAGTGGAAGGTTCACAGATATCCATAGGTCGCTGGTTCAAATCCGGCCCAGAGGACTCTTTTTCTAAACGGAGGAGCAAAGATGCCCCAGAATGTGGCTGCTGAAGAAAACAGTTCTCTTTGTCGTAATTTTTTAAAACAAAGCAGATTTTTTGCTCCTCTCGTAACATATACTTTTTAATGCTGGCTTTTTACTGCTTATCAAGAAAAAACTGCTTTACGTCACAGGCAATATTAGTGTAATTCGCTATAACGGCCACACTCCCACATTACATCTTTTTACGAAGGCCATGTTTTGCATGAATCTATAAATTATTTTCCCTTACATGTACTGCTAATTGCATGACGAGAAAGCTTTTCCTATTGAAAATTTTATCTAAACAAAGGTTCCACCGAGATTCGAACTCGGATCGCTGGATTCAGAGTCCAGAGTGCTAACCGTTACACCATGGAACCTCACGTCGTAGACACACTCGAATATGCTGTTATTAGTTTCCTCACATAATTCGGACTTACAGTTTGAAGTTTTTAATGTACATAACACTATTTCACTTTTCAATAACTTTTCGTAGGTTTGTTTGCAAATTGGAGCTAATTATTGCCGACCTCTCTGCGATAAAGTAAGTGAAAGCGACATATGAGAAGTTGGCTGCATGTAGCAGTATGCAAGCAGATCCTCTGGTAGCTCAGTTGGTAGAGCGGTGGACTGTAGTGGAAGGTTCACAGATATCCATAGGTCGCTGGTTCAAATCCAGCCCAGAGGACTCTTTTTCTAAACGGAGGAGCAAAGATGCCCCAGAATGTGGCTGCTGAAGAAAACAGTTCTCTTTGTCGTAAGGTTTTAAAACAAAGCAGATTTTTTGCTCCTCTCGTAACATATACTTTTTAATGCTGGCTTTTTACTGCTTATCAAGAAAAAACTGCTTTACGTCACAGGCAATATTAGTGTAATTCGCTATAACGGCCACACACCCACATTACATCTTTTTACGAAGGCCATGTTTTGCATGAATCTATAAATTATTTTCCCTTACATGTACTGCTAATTGCATGACGAGAAAGCTTTTCCTATTGAAAATTTTATCTAAACAAAGGTTCCACCGAGATTCGAACTCGGATCGCTGGATTCAGAGTCCAGAGTGCTAACCGTTACACCATGGAACCTCACGTCGTAGACACACTCGAATATGCTGTTATTAGTTTCCTCACATAATTCGGACTTACAGTTTGAAGTTTTTAATGTACATAACACTATTTCACTTTTCAATAACTTTTCGTAGGTTTGTTTGCAAATTGGAGCTAATTATTGCCGACCTCTCTGCGATAAAGTAAGTGAAAGCGACATATGAGAAGTTGGCTGCATGTAGCAGTATGCAAGCAGATCCTCTGGTAGCTCAGTTGGTAGAGCGGTGGACTGTAGTGGAAGGTTCGCAGATATCCATAGGTCGCTGGTTCAAATCCGGCCCAGAGGACTCTTTTTCTAAACGGAGGAGCAAAGATGCCCCAGAATGTGGCTGCTGAAGAAAACAGTTCTCTTTGTCGTAAGGTTTTAAAACAAAGCAGATTTTTTGCTCCTCTCGTAACATATACTTTTTAATGCTGGCTTTTTACTGCTTATCAAGAAAAAACTGCTTTACGTCACAGGCAATATTAGTGTAATTCGCTATAACGGCCACACACCCACATTACATCTTTTTACGAAGGCCATGTTTTGCATGAATCTATAAATTATTTTCCCTTACATGTACTGCTAATTGCATGACGAGAAAGCTTTTCCTATTGAAAATTTTATCTAAACAAAGGTTCCACCGAGATTCGAACTCGGATCGCTGGATTCAGAGTCCAGAGTGCTAACCGTTACACCATGGAACCTCACGTCGTAGACACACTCGAATATGCTGTTATTAGTTTCCTCACATAATTCGGACTTACAGTTTGAAGTTTTTAATGTACATAACACTATTTCACTTTTCAATAACTTTTCGTAGGTTTGTTTGCAAATTGGAGCTAATTATTGCCGACCTCTCTGCGATAAAGTAAGTGAAAGCGACATATGAGAAGTTGGCTGCATGTAGCAGTATGCAAGCAGATCCTCTGGTAGCTCAGTTGGTAGAGCGGTGGACTGTAGTGGAAGGTTCACAGATATCCATAGGTCGCTGGTTCAAATCCGGCCCAGAGGACTCTTTTTCTAAACGGAGGAGCAAAGATGCCCCAGAATGTGGCTGCTGAAGAAAACAGTTCTCTTTGTCGTAAGGTTTTAAAACAAAGCAGATTTTTTGCTCCTCTCGTAACATATACTTTTTAATGCTGGCTTTTTACTGCTTATCAAGAAAAAACTGCTTTACGTCACAGGCAATATTAGTGTAATTCGCTATAACGGCCACACACCCACATTACATCTTTTTACGAAGGCCATGTTTTGCATGAATCTATAAATTATTTTCCCTTACATGTACTGCTAATTGCATGACGAGAAAGCTTTTCCTATTGAAAATTTTATCTAAACAAAGGTTCCACCGAGATTCGAACTCGGATCGCTGGATTCAGAGTCCAGAGTGCTAACCGTTACACCATGGAACCTCACGTCGTAGACACACTCGAATATGCTGTTATTAGTTTCCTCACATAATTCGGACTTACAGTTTGAAGTTTCTAATGTACATAACACTATTTCACTTTTCAATAACTTTTCGTAGGTTTGTTTGCAAATTGGAGCTAATTATTGCCGACCTCTCTGCGATAAAGTAAGTGAAAGCGACATATGAGAAGTTGGCTGCATGTAGCAGTATGCAAGCAGATCCTCTGGTAGCTCAGTTGGTAGAGCGGTGGACTGTAGTGGAAGGTTCACAGATATCCATAGGTCGCTGGTTCAAATCCAGCCCAGAGGACTCTTTTTCTAAACGGAGGAGCAAAGATGCCCCAGAATGTGGCTGCTGAAGAAAACAGTTCTCTTTGTCGTAAGGTTTTAAAACAAAGCAGATTTTTTGCTCCTCTCGTAACATATACTTTTTAATGCTGGCTTTTTACTGCTTATCAAGAAATAACTGCTTTACGTCACAGGCAATATTAGTGTAATTCGCTATAACGGCCACACACCCACATTACATCTTTTTACGAAGGCCATGTTTTGCATGAATCTATAAATTATTTTCCCTTACATGTACTGCTAATTGCATGACGAGAAAGCTTTTCCTATTGAAAATTTTATCTAAACAAAGGTTCCACCGAGATTCGAACTCGGATCGCTGGATTCAGAGTCCAGAGTGCTAACCGTTACACCATGGAACCTCACGTCGTAGACACACTCGAATATGCTGTTATTAGTTTCCTCACATAATTCGGACTTACAGTTTGAAGTTTTTAATGTACATAACACTATTTCACTTTTCAATAACTTTTCGTAGGTTTGTTTGCAAATTGGAGCTAATTATTGCCGACCTCTCTGCGATAAAGTAAGTGAAAGCGACATATGAGAAGTTGGCTGCATGTAGCAGTATGCAAGCAGATCCTCTGGTAGCTCAGTTGGTAGAGCGGTGGACTGTAGTGGAAGGTTCGCAGATATCCATAGGTCGCTGGTTCAAATCCGGCCCAGAGGACTCTTTTTCTAAACGGAGGAGCAAAGATGCCCCAGAATGTGGCTGCTGAAGAAAACAGTTCTCTTTGTCGTAAGGTTTTAAAACAAAGCAGATTTTTTGCTCCTCTCGTAACATATACTTTTTAATGCTGGCTTTTTACTGCTTATCAAGAAAAAACTGCTTTACGTCACAGGCAATATTAGTGTAATTCGCTATAACGGCCACACACCCACATTACATCTTTTTACGAAGGCCATGTTTTGCATGAATCTATAAATTATTTTCCCTTACATGTACTGCTAATTGCATGACGAGAAAGCTTTTCCTATTGAAAATTTTATCTAAACAAAGGTTCCACCGAGATTCGAACTCGGATCGCTGGATTCAGAGTCCAGAGTGCTAACCGTTACACCATGGAACCTCACGTCGTAGACACACTCGAATATGCTGTTATTAGTTTCCTCACATAATTCGGACTTACAGTTTGAAGTTTTTAATGTACATAACACTATTTCACTTTTCAATAACTTTTCGTAGGTTTGTTTGCAAATTGGAGCTAATTATTGCCGACCTCTCTGCGATAAAGTAAGTGAAAGCGACATATGAGAAGTTGGCTGCATGTAGCAGTATGCAAGCAGATCCTCTGGTAGCTCAGTTGGTAGAGCGGTGGACTGTAGTGGAAGGTTCACAGATATCCATAGGTCGCTGGTTCAAATCCGGCCCAGAGGACTCTTTTTCTAAACGGAGGAGCAAAGATGCCCCAGAATGTGGCTGCTGAAGAAAACAGTTCTCTTTGTCGTAAGGTTTTAAAACAAAGCAGATTTTTTGCTCCTCTCGTAACATATACTTTTTAATGCTGGCTTTTTACTGCTTATCAAGAAAAAACTGCTTTACGTCACAGGCAATATTAGTGTAATTCGCTATAACGGCCACACACCCACATTACATCTTTTTACGAAGGCCATGTTTTGCATGAATCTATAAATTATTTTCCCTTACATGTACTGCTAATTGCATGACGAGAAAGCTTTTCCTACTGAAAATTTTATCTAAACAAAGGTTCCACCGAGATTCGAACTCGGATCGCTGGATTCAGAGTCCAGAGTGCTAACCGTTACACCATGGAACCTCACGTCGTAGACACACTCGAATATGCTGTTATTAGTTTCCTCACATAATTCGGACTTACAGTTTGAAGTTTCTAATGTACATAACACTATTTCACTTTTCAATAACTTTTCGTAGGTTTGTTTGCAAATTGGAGCTAATTATTGCCGACCTCTCTGCGATAAAGTAAGTGAAAGCGACATATGAGAAGTTGGCTGCATGTAGCAGTATGCAAGCAGATCCTCTGGTAGCTCAGTTGGTAGAGCGGTGGACTGTAGTGGAAGGTTCACAGATATCCATAGGTCGCTGGTTCAAATCCGGCCCAGAGGACTCTTTTTCTAAACGGAGGAGCAAAGATGCCCCAGAATGTGGCTGCTGAAGAAAACAGTTCTCTTTGTCGTAAGGTTTTAAAACAAAGCAGATTTTTTGCTCCTCTCGTAACATATACTTTTTAATGCTGGCTTTTTACTGCTTATCAAGAAAAAACTGCTTTACGTCACAGGCAATATTAGTGTAATTCGCTATAACGGCCACACACCCACATTACATCTTTTTACGAAGGCCATGTTTTGCATGAATCTATAAATTATTTTCCCTTACATGTACTGCTAATTGCATGACGAGAAAGCTTTTCCTATTGAAAATTTTATCTAAACAAAGGTTCCACCGAGATTCGAACTCGGATCGCTGGATTCAGAGTCCAGAGTGCTAACCGTTACACCATGGAACCTCACGTCGTAGACACACTCGAATATGCTGTTATTAGTTTCCTCACATAATTCGGACTTACAGTTTGAAGTTTCTAATGTACATAACACTATTTCACTTTTCAATAACTTTTCGTAGGTTTGTTTGCAAATTGGAGCTAATTATTGCCGACCTCTCTGCGATAAAGTAAGTGAAAGCGACATATGAGAAGTTGGCTGCATGTAGCAGTATGCAAGCAGATCCTCTGGTAGCTCAGTTGGTAGAGCGGTGGACTGTAGTGGAAGGTTCACAGATATCCATAGGTCGCTGGTTCAAATCCGGCCCAGAGGACTCTTTTTCTAAACGGAGGAGCAAAGATGCCCCAGAATGTGGCTGCTGAAGAAAACAGTTCTCTTTGTCGTAAGGTTTTAAAACAAAGCAGATTTTTTGCTCCTCTCGTAACATATACTTTTTAATGCTGGCTTTTTACTGCTTATCAAGAAAAAACTGCTTTACGTCACAGGCAATATTAGTGTAATTCGCTATAACGGCCACACACCCACATTACATCTTTTTACGAAGGCCATGTTTTGCATGAATCTATAAATTATTTTCCCTTACATGTACTGCTAATTGCATGACGAGAAAGCTTTTCCTATTGAAAATTTTATCTAAACAAAGGTTCCACCGAGATTCGAACTCGGATCGCTGGATTCAGAGTCCAGGTGCTAACCGTTACACCATGGAACCTCACGTCGTAAACACACTCGAATATGCTGTTATTAGTTTCCTCACATAATTCGGACTTACAGTTTGAAGTTTTTAATGTACATAACACTATTTCACTTTTCAATAACTTTTCGTAGGTTTGTTTGCAAATTGGAGCTAATTATTGCCGACCTCTCTGCGATAAAGTAAGTGAAAGCGACATATGAGAAGTTGGCTGCATGTAGCAGTATGCAAGCAGATCCTCTGGTAGCTCAGTTGGTAGAGCGGTGGACTGTAGTGGAAGGTTCACAGATATCCATAGGTCGCTGGTTCAAATCCGGCCCAGAGGACTCTTTTTCTAAACGGAGGAGCAAAGATGCCCCAGAATGTGGCTGCTGAAGAAAACAGTTCTCTTTGTCGTAAGGTTTTAAAACAAAGCAGATTTTTTGATCCTCTCGTAACATATACTTTTTAATGCTGGCTTTTTACTGCTTATCAAGAAAAAACTGCTTTACGTCACAGGCAATATTAGTGTAATTCGCTATAACGGCCACACACCCACATAACATCTTTTTACGAAGGCCATGTTTTGCATGAATCTATAAATTATTTTCCCTTACATGTACTGCTAATTGCATGACGAGAAAGCTTTTCCTATTGAAAATTTTATCTAAACAAAGGTTCCACCGAGATTCGAACTCGGATCGCTGGATTCAGAGTCCAGAGTGCTAACCGTTACACCATGGAACCTCACGTCGTAGACACACTCGAATATGCTGTTATTAGTTTCCTCACATAATTCGGACTTACAGTTTGAAGTTTTTAATGTACATAACACTATTTCACTTTTCAATAACTTTTCGTAGGTTTGTTTGCAAATTGGAGCTAATTATTGCCGACCTCTCTGCGATAAAGTAAGTGAAAGCGACATATGAGAAGTTGGCTGCATGTAGCAGTATGCAAGCAGATCCTCTGGTAGCTCAGTTGGTAGAGCGGTGGACTGTAGTGGAAGGTTCACAGATATCCATAGGTCGCTGGTTCAAATCCGGCCCAGAGGACTCTTTTTCTAAACGGAGGAGCAAAGATGCCCCAGAATGTGGCTGCTGAAGAAAACAGTTCTCTTTGTCGTAAGGTTTTAAAACAAAGCAGATTTTTTGCTCCTCTCGTAACATATACTTTTTAATGCTGGCTTTTTACTGCTTATCAAGAAAAAACTGCTTTACGTCACAGGCAATATTAGTGTAATTCGCTATAACGGCCACACACCCACATTACATCTTTTTACGAAGGCCATGTTTTGCATGAATCTATAAATTATTTTCCCTTACATGTACTGCTAATTGCATGACGAGAAAGCTTTTCCTATTGAAAATTTTATCTAAACAAAGGTTCCACCGAGATTCGAACTCGGATCGCTGGATTCAGAGTCCAGAGTGCTAACCGTTACACCATGGAACCTCACGTCGTAGACACACTCGAATATGCTGTTATTAGTTTCCTCACATAATTCGGACTTACAGTTTGAAGTTTTTAATGTACATAACACTATTTCACTTTTCAATAACTTTTCGTAGGTTTGTTTGCAAATTGGAGCTAATTATTGCCGACCTCTCTGCGATAAAGTAAGTGAAAGCGACATATGAGAAGTTGGCTGCATGTAGCAGTATGCAAGCAGATCCTCTGGTAGCTCAGTTGGTAGAGCGGTGGACTGTAGTGGAAGGTTCACAGATATCCATAGGTCGCTGGTTCAAATCCGGTCCAGAGGACTCTTTTTCTAAACGGAGGAGCAAAGATGCCCCAGAATGTGGCTGCTGAAGAAAACAGTTCTCTTTGTCGTAAGGTTTTAAAACAAAGCAGATTTTTTGCTCCTCTCGTAACATATACTTTTTAATGCTGGCTTTTTACTGCTTATCAAGAAAAAACTGCTTTACGTCACAGGCAATATTAGTGTAATTCGCTATAACGGCCACACACCCACATTACATCTTTTTACGAAGGCCATGTTTTGCATGAATCTATAAATTATTTTCCCTTACATGTACTGCTAATTGCATGACGAGAAAGCTTTTCCTATTGAAAATTTTATCTAAACAAAGGTTCCACCGAGATTCGAACTCGGATCGCTGGATTCAGAGTCCAGAGTGCTAACCGTTACACCATGGAACCTCACGTCGTAGACACACTCGAATATGCTGTTATTAGTTTCCTCACATAATTCGGACTTACAGTTTGAAGTTTTTAATGTACATAACACTATTTCACTTTTCAATAACTTTTCGTAGGTTTGTTTGCAAATTGGAGCTAATTATTGCCGACCTCTCTGCGATAAAGTAAGTGAAAGCGACATATGAGAAGTTGGCTGCATGTAGCAGTATGCAAGCAGATCCTCTGGTAGCTCAGTTGGTAGAGCGGTGGACTGTAGTGGAAGGTTCACAGATATCCATAGGTCGCTGGTTCAAATCCGGCCCAGAGGACTCTTTTTCTAAACGGAGGAGCAAAGATGCCCCAGAATGTGGCTGCTGAAGAAAACAGTTCTCTTTGTCGTAAGGTTTTAAAACAAAGCAGATTTTTTGCTCCTCTCGTAACATATACTTTTTAATGCTGGCTTTTTACTGCTTATCAAGAAAAAACTGCTTTACGTCACAGGCAATATTAGTGTAATTCGCTATAACGGCCACACACCCACATTACATCTTTTTACGAAGGCCATGTTTTGCATGAATCTATAAATTATTTTCCCTTACATGTACTGCTAATTGCATGACGAGAAAGCTTTTCCTATTGAAAATTTTATCTAAACAAAGGTTCCACCGAGATTCGAACTCGGATCGCTGGATTCAGAGTCCAGAGTGCTAACCGTTACACCATGGAACCTCACGTCGTAGACACACTCGAATATGCTGTTATTAGTTTCCTCACATAATTCGGACTTACAGTTTGAAGTTTTTAATGTACATAACACTATTTCACTTTTCAATAACTTTTCGTAGGTTTGTTTGCAAATTGGAGCTAATTATTGCCGACCTCTCTGCGATAAAGTAAGTGAAAGCGACATATGAGAAGTTGGCTGCATGTAGCAGTATGCAAGCAGATCCTCTGGTAGCTCAGTTGGTAGAGCGGTGGACTGTAGTGGAAGGTTCACAGATATCCATAGGTCGCTGGTTCAAATCCGGCCCAGAGGACTCTTTTTCTAAACGGAGGAGCAAAGATGCCCCAGAATGTGGCTGCTGAAGAAAACAGTTCTCTTTGTCGTAAGGTTTTAAAACAAAGCAGATTTTTTGCTCCTCTCGTAACATATACTTTTTAATGCTGGCTTTTTACTGCTTATCAAGAAAAAACTGCTTTACGTCACAGGCAATATTAGTGTAATTCGCTATAACGGCCACACACCCACATTACATCTTTTTACGAAGGCCATGTTTTGCATGAATCTATAAATTATTTTCCCTTACATGTACTGCTAATTGCATGACGAGAAAGCTTTTCCTATTGAAAATTTTATCTAAACAAAGGTTCCACCGAGATTCGAACTCGGATCGCTGGATTCAGAGTCCAGAGTGCTAACCGTTACACCATGGAACCTCACGTCGTAGACACACTCGAATATGCTGTTATTAGTTTCCTCACATAATTCGGACTTACAGTTTGAAGTTTTTAATGTACATAACACTATTTCACTTTTCAATAACTTTTCGTAGGTTTGTTTGCAAATTGGAGCTAATTATTGCCGACCTCTCTGCGATAAAGTAAGTGAAAGCGACATATGAGAAGTTGGCTGCATGTAGCAGTATGCAAGCAGATCCTCTGGTAGCTCAGTTGGTAGAGCGGTGGACTGTAGTGGAAGGTTCACAGATATCCATAGGTCGCTGGTTCAAATCCGGCCCAGAGGACTCTTTTTCTAAACGGAGGAGCAAAGATGCCCCAGAATGTGGCTGCTGAAGAAAACAGTTCTCTTTGTCGTAAGGTTTTAAAACAAAGCAGATTTTTTGCTCCTCTCGTAACATATACTTTTTAATGCTGGCTTTTTACTGCTTATCAAGAAAAAACTGCTTTACGTCACAGGCAATATTAGTGTAATTCGCTATAACGGCCACACACCCACATTACATCTTTTTACGAAGGCCATGTTTTGCATGAATCTATAAATTATTTTCCCTTACATGTACTGCTAATTGCATGACGAGAAAGCTTTTCCTATTGAAAATTTTATCTAAACAAAGGTTCCACCGAGATTCGAACTCGGATCGCTGGATTCAGAGTCCAGAGTGCTAACCGTTACACCATGGAACCTCACGTCGTAAACACACTCGAATATGCTGTTATTAGTTTCCTCACATAATTCGGACTTACAGTTTGAAGTTTTTAATGTACATAACACTATTTCACTTTTCAATAACTTTTCGTAGGTTTGTTTGCAAATTGGAGCTAATTATTGCCGACCTCTCTGCGATAAAGTAAGTGAAAGCGACATATGAGAAGTTGGCTGCATGTAGCAGTATGCAAGCAGATCCTCTGGTAGCTCAGTTGGTAGAGCGGTGGACTGTAGTGGAAGGTTCACAGATATCCATAGGTCGCTGGTTCAAATCCGGCCCAGAGGACTCTTTTTCTAAACGGAGGAGCAAAGATGCCCCAGAATGTGGCTGCTGAAGAAAACAGTTCTCTTTGTCGTAAGGTTTTAAAACAAAGCAGATTTTTTGCTCCTCTCGTAACATATACTTTTTAATGCTGGCTTTTTACTGCTTATCAAGAAAAAACTGCTTTACGTCACAGGCAATATTAGTGTAATTCGCTATAACGGCCACACACCCACATTACATCTTTTTACGAAGGCCATGTTTTGCATGAATCTATAAATTATTTTCCCTTACATGTACTGCTAATTGCATGACGAGAAAGCTTTTCCTATTGAAAATTTTATCTAAACAAAGGTTCCACCGAGATTCGAACTCGGATCGCTGGATTCAGAGTCCAGAGTGCTAACCGTTACACCATGGAGCCTCACGTCGTAGACACACTCGAATATGCTGTTATTAGTTTCCTCACATAATTCGGACTTACAGTTTGAAGTTTTTAATGTACATAACACTATTTCACTTTTCAATAACTTTTCGTAGGTTTGTTTGCAAATTGGAGCTAATTATTGCCGACCTCTCTGCGATAAAGTAAGTGAAAGCGACATATGAGAAGTTGGCTGCATGTAGCAGTATGCAAGCAGATCCTCTGGTAGCTCAGTTGGTAGAGCGGTGGACTGTAGTGGAAGGTTCACAGATATCCATAGGTCGCTGGTTCAAATCCGGCCCAGAGGACTCTTTTTCTAAACGGAGGAGCAAAGATGCCCCAGAATGTGGCTGCTGAAGAAAACAGTTCTCTTTGTCGTAAGGTTTTAAAACAAAGCAGATTTTTTGCTCCTCTCGTAACATATACTTTTTAATGCTGGCTTTTTACTGCTTATCAAGAAAAAACTGCTTTACGTCACAGGCAATATTAGTGTAATTCGCTATAACGGCCACACACCCACATTACATCTTTTTACGAAGGCCATGTTTTGCATGAATCTATAAATTATTTTCCCTTACATGTACTGCTAATTGCATGACGAGAAAGCTTTTCCTATTGAAAATTTTATCTAAACAAAGGTTCCACCGAGATTCGAACTCGGATCGCTGGATTCAGAGTCCAGAGTGCTAACCGTTACACCATGGAACCTCACGTCGTAGACACACTCGAATATGCTGTTATTAGTTTCCTCACATAATTCGGACTTACAGTTTGAAGTTTTTAATGTACATAACACTATTTCACTTTTCAATAACTTTTCGTAGGTTTGTTTGCAAATTGGAGCTAATTATTGCCGACCTCTCTGCGATAAAGTAAGTGAAAGCGACATATGAGAAGTTGGCTGCATGTAGCAGTATGCAAGCAGATCCTCTGGTAGCTCAGTTGGTAGAGCGGTGGACTGTAGTGGAAGGTTCACAGATATCCATAGGTCGCTGGTTCAAATCCGGCCCAGAGGACTCTTTTTCTAAACGGAGGAGCAAAGATGCCCCAGAATGTGGCTGCTGAAGAAAACAGTTCTCTTTGTCGTAAGGTTTTAAAACAAAGCAGATTTTTTGCTCCTCTCGTAACATATACTTTTTAATGCTGGCTTTTTACTGCTTATCAAGAAAAAACTGCTTTACGTCACAGGCAATATTAGTGTAATTCGCTATAACGGCCACACACCCACATTACATCTTTTTACGAAGGCCATGTTTTGCATGAATCTATAAATTATTTTCCCTTACATGTACTGCTAATTGCATGACGAGAAAGCTTTTCCTATTGAAAATTTTATCTAAACAAAGGTTCCACCGAGATTCGAACTCGGATCGCTGGATTCAGAGTCCAGAGTGCTAACCGTTACACCATGGAACCTCACGTCCTAGACACACTCGAATATGCTGTTATTAGTTTCCTCACATAATTCGGACTTACAGTTTGAAGTTTTTAATGTACATAACACTATTTCACTTTTCAATAACTTTTCGTAGGTTTGTTTGCAAATTGCAGCTAATTATTGCCGACCTCTCTGCGATAAAGTAAGTGAAAGCGACATATGAGAAGTTGGCTGCATGTAGCAGTATGCAAGCAGATCCTCTGGTAGCTCAGTTGGTAGAGCGGTGGACTGTAGTGGAAGGTTCACAGATATCCATAGGTCGCTGGTTCAAATCCGGCCCAGAGGACTCTTTTTCTAAACGGAGGAGCAAAGATGCCCCAGAATGTGGCTGCTGAAGAAAACAGTTCTCTTTGTCGTAAGGTTTTAAAACAAAGCAGATTTTTTGCTCCTCTCGTAACATATACTTTTTAATGCTGGCTTTTTACTGCTTATCAAGAAAAAACTGCTTTACGTCACAGGCAATATTAGTGTAATTCGCTATAACGGCCACACACCCACATTACATCTTTTTACGAAGGCCATGTTTTGCATGAATCTATAAATTATTTTCCCTTACATGTACTGCTAATTGCATGACGAGAAAGCTTTTCCTATTGAAAATTTTATCTAAACAAAGGTTCCACCGAGATTCGAACTCGGATCGCTGGATTCAGAGTCCAGAGTGCTAACCGTTACACCATGGAACCTCACGTCGTAGACACACTCGAATATGCTGTTATTAGTTTCCTCACATAATTCGGACTTACAGTTTGAAGTTTCTAATGTACATAACACTATTTCACTTTTCAATAACTTTTCGTAGGTTTGTTTGCAAATTGGAGCTAATTATTGCCGACCTCTCTGCGATAAAGTAAGTGAAAGCGACATATGAGAAGTTGGCTGCATGTAGCAGTATGCAAGCAGATCCTCTGGTAGCTCAGTTGGTAGAGCGGTGGACTGTAGTGGAAGGTTCACAGATATCCATAGGTCGCTGGTTCAAATCCGGCCCAGAGGACTCTTTTTCTAAACGGAGGAGCAAAGATGCCCCAGAATGTGGCTGCTGAAGAAAACAGTTCTCTTTGTCGTAAGGTTTTAAAACAAAGCAGATTTTTTGCTCCTCTCGTAACATATACTTTTTAATGCTGGCTTTTTACTGCTTATCAAGAAAAAACTGCTTTACGTCACAGGCAATATTAGTGTAATTCGCTATAACGGCCACACACCCACATTACATCTTTTTACGAAGGCCATGTTTTGCATGAATCTATAAATTATTTTCCCTTACATGTACTGCTAATTGCATGACGAGAAAGCTTTTCCTATTGAAAATTTTATCTAAACAAAGGTTCCACCGAGATTCGAACTCGGATCGCTGGATTCAGAGTCCAGAGTGCTAACCGTTACACCATGGAACCTCACGTCGTAGACACACTCGAACATGCTGTTATTAGTTTCCTCACATAATTCGGACTTACAGTTTGAAGTTTTTAATGTACATAACACTATTTCACTTTTCAATAACTTTTCGTAGGTTTGTTTGCAAATTGGAGCTAATTATTGCCGACCTCTCTGCGATAAAGTAAGTGAAAGCGACATATGAGAAGTTGGCTGCATGTAGCAGTATGCAAGCAGATCCTCTGGTAGCTCAGTTGGTAGAGCGGTGGACTGTAGTGGAAGGTTCACAGATATCCATAGGTCGCTGGTTCAAATCCGGCCCAGAGGACTCTTTTTCTAAACGGAGGAGCAAAGATGCCCCAGAATGTGGCTGCTGAAGAAAACAGTTCTCTTTGTCGTAAGGTTTTAAAACAAAGCAGATTTTTTGCTCCTCTCGTAACATATACTTTTTAATGCTGGCTTTTTACTGCTTATCAAGAAAAAACTGCTTTACGTCACAGGCAATATTAGTGTAATTCGCTATAACGGCCACACACCCACATTACATCTTTTTACGAAGGCCATGTTTTGCATGAATCTATAAATTATTTTCCCTTACATGTACTGCTAATTGCATGACGAGAAAGCTTTTCCTATTGAAAATTTTATCTAAACAAAGGTTCCACCGAGATTCGAACTCGGATCGCTGGATTCAGAGTCCAGAGTGCTAACCGTTACACCATGGAACCTCACGTCGTAGACACACTCGAATATGCTGTTATTAGTTTCCTCACATAATTCGGACTTACAGTTTGAAGTTTTTAATGTACATAACACTATTTCACTTTTCAATAACTTTTCGTAGGTTTGTTTGCAAATTGGAGCTAATTATTGCCGACCTCTCTGCGATAAAGTAAGTGAAAGCGACATATGAGAAGTTGGCTGCATGTAGCAGTATGCAAGCAGATCCTCTGGTAGCTCAGTTGGTAGAGCGGTGGACTGTAGTGGAAGGTTCACAGATATCCATAGGTCGCTGGTTCAAATCCGGCCCAGAGGACTCTTTTTCTAAACGGAGGAGCAAAGATGCCCCAGAATGTGGCTGCTGAAGAAAACAGTTCTCTTTGTCGTAAGGTTTTAAAACAAAGCAGATTTTTTGCTCCTCTCGTAACATATACTTTTTAATGCTGGCTTTTTACTGCTTATCAAGAAAAAACTGCTTTACGTCACAGGCAATATTAGTGTAATTCGCTATAACGGCCACACACCCACATTACATCTTTTTACGAAGGCCATGTTTTGCATGAATCTATAAATTATTTTCCCTTACATGTACTGCTAATTGCATGACGAGAAAGCTTTTCCTATTGAAAATTTTATCTAAACAAAGGTTCCACCGAGATTCGAACTCGGATCGCTGGATTCAGAGTCCAGAGTGCTAACCGTTACACCATGGAACCTCACGTCGTAGACACACTCGAATATGCTGTTATTAGTTTCCTCACATAATTCGGACTTACAGTTTGAAGTTTTTAATGTACATAACACTATTTCACTTTTCAATAACTTTTCGTAGGTTTGTTTGCAAATTGGAGCTAATTATTGCCGACCTCTCTGCGATAAAGTAAGTGAAAGCGACATATGAGAAGTTGGCTGCATGTAGCAGTATGCAAGCAGATCCTCTGGTAGCTCAGTTGGTAGAGCGGTGGACTGTAGTGGAAGGTTCACAGATATCCATAGGTCGCTGGTTCAAATCCGGCCCAGAGGACTCTTTTTCTAAACGGAGGAGCAAAGATGCCCCAGAATGTGGCTGCTGAAGAAAACAGTTCTCTTTGTCGTAAGGTTTTAAAACAAAGCAGATTTTTTGCTCCTCTCGTAACATATACTTTTTAATGCTGGCTTTTTACTGCTTATCAAGAAAAAACTGCTTTACGTCACAGGCAATATTAGTGTAATTCGCTATAACGGCCACACACCCACATTACATCTTTTTACGAAGGCCATGTTTTGCATGAATCTATAAATTATTTTCCCTTACATGTACTGCTAATTACATGACGAGAAAGCTTTTCCTATTGAAAATTTTATCTAAACAAAGGTTCCACCGAGATTCGAACTCGGATCGCTGGATTCAGAGTCCAGAGTGCTAACCGTTACACCATGGAACCTCACGTCGTAGACACACTCGAATATGCTGTTATTAGTTTCCTCACATAATTCGGACTTACAGTTTGAAGTTTTTAATGTACATAACACTATTTCACTTTTCAATAACTTTTCGTAGGTTTGTTTGCAAATTGGAGCTAATTATTGCCGACCTCTCTGCGATAAAGTAAGTGAAAGCGACATATGAGAAGTTGGCTGCATGTAGCAGTATGCAAGCAGATCCTCTGGTAGCTCAGTTGGTAGAGCGGTGGACTGTAGTGGAAGGTTCACAGATATCCATAGGTCGCTGGTTCAAATCCGGCCCAGAGGACTCTTTTTCTAAACGGAGGAGCAAAGATGCCCCAGAATGTGGCTGCTGAAGAAAACAGTTCTCTTTGTCGTAAGGTTTTAAAACAAAGCAGATTTTTTGCTCCTCTCGTAACATATACTTTTTAATGCTGGCTTTTTACTGCTTATCAAGAAAAAACTGCTTTACGTCACAGGCAATATTAGTGTAATTCGCTATAACGGCCACACACCCACATTACATCTTTTTACGAAGGCCATGTTTTGCATGAATCTATAAATTATTTTCCCTTACATGTACTGCTAATTGCATGACGAGAAAGCTTTTCCTATTGAAAATTTTATCTAAACAAAGGTTCCACCGAGATTCGAACTCGGATCGCTGGATTCAGAGTCCAGAGTGCTAACCGTTACACCATGGAACCTCACGTCGTAGACACACTCGAATATGCTGTTATTAGTTTCCTCACATAATTCGGACTTACAGTTTGAAGTTTTTAATGTACATAACACTATTTCACTTTTCAATAACTTTTCGTAGGTTTGTTTGCAAATTGGAGCTAATTATTGCCGACCTCTCTGCGATAAAGTAAGTGAAAGCGACATATGAGAAGTTGGCTGCATGTAGCAGTATGCAAGCAGATCCTCTGGTAGCTCAGTTGGTAGAGCGGTGGACTGTAGTGGAAGGTTCACAGATATCCATAGGTCGCTGGTTCAAATCCGGCCCAGAGGACTCTTTTTCTAAACGGAGGAGCAAAGATGCCCCAGAATGTGGCTGCTGAAGAAAACAGTTCTCTTTGTCGTAAGGTTTTAAAACAAAGCAGATTTTTTGCTCCTCTCGTAACATATACTTTTTAATGCTGGCTTTTTACTGCTTATCAAGAAAAAACTGCTTTACGTCACAGGCAATATTAGTGTAATTCGCTATAACGGCCACACACCCACATTACATCTTTTTACGAAGGCCATGTTTTGCATGAATCTATAAATTATTTTCCCTTACATGTACTGCTAATTGCATGACGAGAAAGCTTTTCCTATTGAAAATTTTATCTAAACAAAGGTTCCACCGAGATTCGAACTCGGATCGCTGGATTCAGAGTCCAGAGTGCTAACCGTTACACCATGGAACCTCACGTCGTAGACACACTCGAATATGCTGTTATTAGTTTCCTCACATAATTCGGACTTACAGTTTGAAGTTTTTAATGTACATAACACTATTTCACTTTTCAATAACTTTTCGTAGGTTTGTTTGCAAATTGGAGCTAATTATTGCCGACCTCTCTGCGATAAAGTAAGTGAAAGCGACATATGAGAAGTTGGCTGCATGTAGCAGTATGCAAGCAGATCCTCTGGTAGCTCAGTTGGTAGAGCGGTGGACTGTAGTGGAAGGTTCACAGATATCCATAGGTCGCTGGTTCAAATCCGGCCCAGAGGACTCTTTTTCTAAACGGAGGAGCAAAGATGCCCCAGAATGTGGCTGCTGAAGAAAACAGTTCTCTTTGTCGTAAGGTTTTAAAACAAAGCAGATTTTTTGCTCCTCTCGTAACATATACTTTTTAATGCTGGCTTTTTACTGCTTATCAAGAAAAAACTGCTTTACGTCACAGGCAATATTAGTGTAATTCGCTATAACGGCCACACACCCACATTACATCTTTTTACGAAGGCCATGTTTTGCATGAATCTATAAATTATTTTCCCTTACATGTACTGCTAATTGCATGACGAGAAAGCTTTTCCTATTGAAAATTTTATCTAAACAAAGGTTCCACCGAGATTCGAACTCGGATCGCTGGATTCAGAGTCCAGAGTGCTAACCGTTACACCATGGAACCTCACGTCGTAGACACACTCGAATATGCTGTTATTAGTTTCCTCGCATAATTCGGACTTACAGTTTGAAGTTTTTAATGTACATAACACTATTTCACTTTTCAATAACTTTTCGTAGGTTTGTTTGCAAATTGGAGCTAATTATTGCCGACCTCTCTGCGATAAAGTAAGTGAAAGCGACATATGAGAAGTTGGCTGCATGTAGCAGTATGCAAGCAGATCCTCTGGTAGCTCAGTTGGTAGAGCGGTGGACTGTAGTGGAAGGTTCACAGATATCCATAGGTCGCTGGTTCAAATCCGGCCCAGAGGACTCTTTTTCTAAACGGAGGAGCAAAGATGCCCCAGAATGTGGCTGCTGAAGAAAACAGTTCTCTTTGTCGTAAGGTTTTAAAACAAAGCAGATTTTTTGCTCCTCTCGTAACATATACTTTTTAATGCTGGCTTTTTACTGCTTATCAAGAAAAAACTGCTTTACGTCACAGGCAATATTAGTGTAATTCGCTATAACGGCCACACACCCACATTACATCTTTTTACGAAGGCCATGTTTTGCATGAATCTATAAATTATTTTCCCTTACATGTACTGCTAATTGCATGACGAGAAAGCTTTTCCTATTGAAAATTTTATCTAAACAAAGGTTCCACCGAGATTCGAACTCGGATCGCTGGATTCAGAGTCCAGAGTGCTAACCGTTACACCATGGAACCTCACGTCGTAGACACACTCGAATATGCTGTTATTAGTTTCCTCACATAATTCGGACTTACAGTTTGAAGTTTTTAATGTACATAACACTATTTCACTTTTCAATAACTTTTCGTAGGTTTGTTTGCAAATTGGAGCTAATTATTGCCGACCTCTCTGCGATAAAGTAAGTGAAAGCGACATATGAGAAGTTGGCTGCATGTAGCAGTATGCAAGCAGATCCTCTGGTAGCTCAGTTGGTAGAGCGGTGGACTGTAGTGGAAGGTTCACAGATATCCATAGGTCGCTGGTTCAAATCCGGCCCAGAGGACTCTTTTTCTAAACGGAGGAGCAAAGATGCCCCAGAATGTGGCTGCTGAAGAAAACAGTTCTCTTTGTCGTAAGGTTTTAAAACAAAGCAGATTTTTTGCTCCTCTCGTAACATATACTTTTTAATGCTGGCTTTTTACTGCTTATCAAGAAAAAACTGCTTTACGTCACAGGCAATATTAGTGTAATTCGCTATAACGGCCACACACCCACATTACATCTTTTTACGAAGGCCATGTTTTGCATGAATCTATAAATTATTTTCCCTTACATGTACTGCTAATTGCATGACGAGAAAGCTTTTCCTATTGAAAATTTTATCTAAACAAAGGTTCCACCGAGATTCGAACTCGGATCGCTGGATTCAGAGTCCAGAGTGCTAACCGTTACACCATGGAACCTCACGTCGTAGACACACTCGAATATGCTGTTATTAGTTTCCTCACATAATTCGGACTTACAGTTTGAAGTTTTTAATGTACATAACACTATTTCACTTTTCAATAACTTTTCGTAGGTTTGTTTGCAAATTGGAGCTAATTATTGCCGACCTCTCTGCGATAAAGTAAGTGAAAGCGACATATGAGAAGTTGGCTGCATGTAGCAGTATGCAAGCAGATCCTCTGGTAGCTCAGTTGGTAGAGCGGTGGACTGTAGTGGAAGGTTCACAGATATCCATAGGTCGCTGGTTCAAATCCGGCCCAGAGGACTCTTTTTCTAAACGGAGGAGCAAAGATGCCCCAGAATGTGGCTGCTGAAGAAAACAGTTCTCTTTGTCGTAAGGTTTTAAAACAAAGCAGATTTTTTGCTCCTCTCGTAACATATACTTTTTAATGCTGGCTTTTTACTGCTTATCAAGAAAAAACTGCTTTACGTCACAGGCAATATTAGTGTAATTCGCTATAACGGCCACACACCCACATTACATCTTTTTACGAAGGCCATGTTTTGCATGAATCTATAAATTATTTTCCCTTACATGTACTGCTAATTGCATGACGAGAAAGCTTTTGCTATTGAAAATTTTATCTAAACAAAGGTTCCACCGAGATTCGAACTCGGATCGCTGGATTCAGAGTCCAGAGTGCTAACCGTTACACCATGGAACCTCACGTCCTAGACACACTCGAATATGCTGTTATTAGTTTCCTCACATAATTCGGACTTACAGTTTGAAGTTTTTAATGTACATAACACTATTTCACTTTTCAATAACTTTTCGTAGGTTTGTTTGCAAATTGGAGCTAATTATTACCGACCTCTCTGCGATAAAGTAAATGAAAGCGACATATGAGAAGTTGGCTGCATGTAGCAGTATGCGAGCAGATCCTCTGGTAGCTCAGTTGGTAGAGCGGTGGACTGTAGTGGAAGGTTCACAGATATCCATAGGTCGCTGGTTCAAATCCGGCCCAGAGGACTCTTTTTCTAAACGGAGGAGCAAAGATGCCCCAGAATGTGGCTGCTGAAGAAAACAGTTCTCTTTGTCGTAAGGTTTTAAAACAAAGCAGATTTTTTGCTCCTCTCGTAACATATACTTTTTAATGCTAGCTTTTTACTGCTTTTCAAGAAAAAACTGCTTTACGTCACAGGCAATATTAGTGTAATTCGCTATAACGGCCACACACCCACATTACATCTTTTTACGAAGGCCATGTTTTGCATGAATCTATAAATTATTTTCCCTTACATGTACTGCTAATTGCATGACGAGAAAGCTTTTCCTATTGAAAATTTTATCTAAACAAAGGTTCCACCGAGATTCGAACTCGGATCGCTGGATTCAGAGTCCAGAGTGCTAACCGTTACACCATGGAACCTCACGTCCTAGACACACTCGAATATGCTGTTATTAGTTTCCTCACATAATTCGGACTTACAGTTTGAAGTTTTTAATGTACATAACACTATTTCACTTTTCAATAACTTTTCGTAGGTTTGTTTGCAAATTGGAGCTAATTATTGCCGACCTCTCTGCGATAAAGTAAGTGAAAGCGACATATGAGAAGTTGGCTGCATGTAGCAGTATGCGAGCAGATCCTCTGGTAGCTCAGTTGGTAGAGCGGTGGACTGTAGTGGAAGGTTCACAGATATCCATAGGTCGCTGGTTCAAATCCGGCCCAGAGGACTCTTTTTCTAAACGGAGGAGCAAAGATGCCCCAGAATGTGGCTGCTGAAGAAAACAGTTCTCTTTGTCGTAAGGTTTTAAAACAAAGCAGATTTTTTGCTCCTCTCGTAACATATACTTTTTAATGCTGGATTTTTACTGCTTATCAAGAAAAAACTGCTTTACGTCACAGGCAATATTAGTGTAATTCGCTATAACGGCCACACACCCACATTACATCTTTTTACGAAGGCCATGTTTTGCATGAATCTATAAATTATTTTCCCTTACATGTACTGCTAATTGCATGACGAGAAAGCTTTTCCTATTGAAAATTTTATCTAAACAAAGGTTCCACCGAGATTCGAACTCGGATCGCTGGATTCAGAGTCCAGAGTGCTAACCGTTACACCATGGAACCTCACGTCGTAGACACACTCGAATATGCTGTTATTAGTTTCCTCACATAATTCGGACTTACAGTTTGAAGTTTTTAATGTACATAACACTATTTCACTTTTCAATAACTTTTCGTAGGTTTGTTTGCAAATTGGAGCTAATTATTGCCGACCTCTCTGCGATAAAGTAAGTGAAAGCGACATATGAGAAGTTGGCTGCATGTAGCAGTATGCGAGCAGATCCTCTGGTAGCTCAGTTGGTAGAGCGGTGGACTGTAGTGGAAGGTTCACAGATATCCATAGGTTGCTGGTTCAAATCCGGCCCAGAGGACTCTTTTTCTAAACGGAGGAGCAAAGATGCCCCAGAATGTGGCTGCTGAAGAAAACAGTTCTCTTTGTCGTAAGGTTTTAAAACAAAGCAGATTTTTTGCTCCTCTCGTAACATATACTTTTTAATGCTGGCTTTTTACTGCTTATCAAGAAAAAACTGCTTTACGTCACAGGCAATATTAGTGTAATTCGCTATAACGGCCACACACCCACATTACATCTTTTTACGAAGGCCATGTTTTGCATGAATCTATAAATTATTTTCCCTTACATGTACTGCTAATTGCATGACGAGAAAGCTTTTGCTATTGAAAATTTTATCTAAACAAAGGTTCCACCGAGATTCGAACTCGGATCGCTGGATTCAGAGTCCAGAGTGCTAACCGTTACACCATGGAACCTCACGTCCTAGACACACTCGAATATGCTGTTATTAGTTTCCTCACATAATTCGGACTTACAGTTTGAAGTTTTTAATGTACATAACACTATTTCACTTTTCAATAACTTTTCGTAGGTTTGTTTGCAAATTGGAGCTAATTATTGCCGACCTCTCTGCGATAAAGTAAGTGAAAGCGACATATGAGAAGTTGGCTGCATGTAGCAGTATGCGAGCAGATCCTCTGGTAGCTCAGTTGGTAGAGCGGTGGACTGTAGTGGAAGGTTCACAGATATCCATAGGTTGCTGGTTCAAATCCGGCCCAGAGGACTCTTTTTCTAAACGGAGGAGCAAAGATGCCCCAGAATGTGGCTGCTGAAGAAAACAGTTCTCTTTGTCGTAAGGTTTTAAAACAAAGCAGATTTTTTGCTCCTCTCGTAACATATACTTTTTAATGCTGGCTTTTTACTGCTTATCAAGAAAAAACTGCTTTACGTCACAGGCAATATTAGTGTAATTCGCTATAACGGCCACACACCCACATTACATCTTTTTACGAAGGCCATGTTTTGCATGAATCTATAAATTATTTTCCCTTACATGTACTGCTAATTGCATGACGAGAAAGCTTTTCCTATTGAAAATTTTATCTAAACAAAGGTTCCACCGAGATTCGAACTCGGATCGCTGGATTCAGAGTCCAGAGTGCTAACCGTTACACCATGGAACCTCACGTCCTAGACACACTCGAATATGCTGTTATTAGTTTCCTCACATAATTCGGACTTACAGTTTGAAGTTTTTAATGTACATAACACTATTTCACTTTTCAATAACTTTTCGTAGGTTTGTTTGCAAATTGGAGCTAATTATTGCCGACCTCTCTGCGATAAAGTAAGTGAAAGCGACATATGAGAAGTTGGCTGCATGTAGCAGTATGCGAGCAGATCCTCTGGTAGCTCAGTTGGTAGAGCGGTGGACTGTAGTGGAAGGTTCACAGATATCCATAGGTCGCTGGTTCCAATCCGGCCCAGAGGACTCTTTTTCTAAACGGAGGAGCAAAGATGCCCCAGAATGTGGCTGCTGAAGAAAACAGTTCTCTTTGTCGTAAGGTTTTAAAACAAACCAAATTTTTTGCTCCTCTCGTAACATATACTTTTTAATGCTGGCTTTTTACTGCTTATCAAGAAAAAACTGCTTTACGTCACAGGCAATATTAGTGTAATTCGCTATAACGGCCACACACCCACATTACATCTTTTTACGAAGGCCATGTTTTGCATGAATCTATAAATTATTTTCCCTTACATGTACTGCTAATTGCATGACGAGAAAGCTTTTCCTATTGAAAATTTTATCTAAACAAAGGTTCCACCGAGATTCGAACTCGGATCGCTGGATTCAGAGTCCAGAGTGCTAACCGTTACAGCATGGAACCTCACGTCCTAGACACACTCGAATATGCTGTTATTAGTTTCCTCACATAATTCGGACTTACAGTTTGAAGTTTTTAATGTACATAACACTATTTCACTTTTCAATAACTTTTCGTAGGTTTGTTTGCAAATTGGAGCTAATTATTGCCGACCTCTCTGCGATAAAGTAAGTGAAAGCGACATATGAGAAGTTGGCTGCATGTAGCAGTATGCGAGCAGATCCTCTGGTAGCTCAGTTTGCGTCCGCCTGCGGCAGGCCAGTGATGCGGACCTGCCGTGTTTACGTCCTCGCTGCGGCCGGCCGAGCGCTGTTTGGTGAGTGTACGCTTTGGCGTTGCTTATAAACACACCTCTTACTGAAACTTGAACAATAGCAATGGATCACCCTATTAGAGAAGACACTTTGAGATTGAGTTTTGACCCTAACTATGCAAGACCTAAGCCTTACGAAATTGAGGAATTTCTAGACAGAGTCGTTCAGATAACTGTAGACGAAATTATTGGTATTCACCTTTCGATTGTCAGTTCCACTGTATACTTAAAATTAATCACCTCCGAAAAGTGCAAACAAGTAATTGAGCGGTGTGGCGGTATTCTCCGATTTAAACATTCTGACGGAAACATTGGCGAAGTTCGAATTTCACAAACAGGAATGGGACTTAAGACTTTGAGAATTTTTGAGTTACCTTTTGAAATAACGGCAGAGCAAATAAACTCGGTGCTGCAAGATTATGGCACTGTGGTTAGTAACGTTGCGGAAAAATGGTCAACTTTGCAGAAGTTTCCCGTGTTGAACGGAGTACGACAAGTAAAGATCGACATGATTAAACACATCCCGTCATACATTACTGTATGTGGATAACGGGCGATAGTTATTTATGATGGACAGTCTCGAACCTGCGCCGCTTGTGTTTCGACGACGCACGTCCGAGCACAGTGCATTCAAAGACGTGTAACACAAATACCGGCCGGCGAGAAAGAGAGGCCACGCTCAATGTCGACGTTACCCCGGACGTACGCTGCGGCCATCCGAAGTGACGCAGCCCCTGAGCCGTCTTTGGAAACAACGGCGCCAGGCTACGGTGAAATGCAGACTGAAGTGACGCACATGGAGGTCAACACCACCATTGAACCCAGTACATCGATTTCTCCTGAAATCGACACTAACGTGAATGAGTGTCACGACAAGCATGAAGATGAAGATGTTACCGACTCTCGAGCAGAAGACGCGACCTCCAGGGAACACCACAATGCAACTCCGGAAAAGAATGATGCTGAGACTTCCCCGAAGAAAAGGCATAAAAAACGCCGTATTGCACATGACGGTGCAAATCAAGTGGCGCAAACTTTGCGAGACAAAGCGAAGGAAATAGGGCACAAACTTACGGAACTCACACCTGAATCTCCTCCGGATAACCAAACTGTGTCCAAGAAGACGCGGACGGAAGATGTCGGCGGCGAGAATCACAAGCAAATCTTAAAGGAAGATACAACGGACCATTCAAGGGGCACCGGTATCACAGTTAAGGATGTCAATGAAACACGCCTTGACACGAAGGAACTTCAACCGGCGAAAGACTGGGCAGATGATGCAGGTGTCAGTGATATCGAAATGGCAGACGCACGAGAATCGACAAAGAGGAGGACCTCAGAAACGGGTAGTGAAACGTCTGACCCAACGACAACTGTTACCACGGGCGCAAACGCTGCCATTGATGATCCGGAGTTTTTCTGAATAAAGAGACATACACATCATCATTTCGACATGAAAATCGTCATTAATTTGTTTGAATGACGTCATTACAGGCGTACAGGATTGCAACCTTAAACATCAACAAGATTAGAAGCACATCCAATCTAAAACATCTGCGAGATTTTCTGTACGCAGCAGACATTGATGTTGCAGTACTGCAGGAAGTGACTGACATCCCTTTAGAGAATATCACTGGCTATAACGCTATCACAAATCCTGGAGAAGAATACGCCCTCGGCACTGCGATCTTACTAAAAGAAGGTATAATCGCATCTGACACGGAGAAGCTACCGGACAGTAGAGGAATAGCGGTAACGATTTACAATACTAGATTAATTAATATATATGCTCCTTCTGGCTTCGTCAACAAACGTCAAAGAGCAGACTTTTTCAAAGAAGGCATGGTGCCACTTTTTAACAGATGCCCTGACCAAGCCATATTTGCTGGTGATTTTAACTGTGTATTGAGTGCCAAAGATCAAACACCAAATTTTAATAAATCAGTAGAATTAGAACGTGTCATTCGAGACCTCAATTTTACTGACACATGGGAGCTCACACACGGAGACAGACCTGGTTTTACGTATATTACGAATCACTCCGCCAGTCGAATAGACAGGATTTACACAACGTCCAATTTACGAACCCGTGTACTACAAGCAGAGCTATGGCCAACTATATTTTCGGACCATATAGCATATGTCTGCACTATCAACTTAAATAAACAAGGGACCTTTCGAGCTCGAGGGCCATGGAAATTAAACGTTGCCCATTTAACAGACCCAGGGTGTCAAGCGGTTTTTAACAGAACTTGGGAAGAATGTGAACTCAAGTTTCATAAATACGATTCGGCTCTTACTTGGTGGCTCAAGTGCACGAAACCAGCGATAATAAAGGCACTGAAATCATTTTCCCGTGAGAAAGCTGCTTGGAGGCGCGACACAATAGAATTTTACTTTCAATGCTTGCGAGACTTATGTAAACTGGATGCGACGGTAGTACAAAATTATCGACAAATCAAACGTCTAAAGGCCAAAATACTCACTTTAAAGCGGGAACAACTTGCAGGATTAAAGGTCCGCACGAGACTACAAGATGCCGTAACAGAGGAAACGACATCAATGTACCACGTCATTCAGGAAAACAAACGTCAGAAACGAAAAATTCTCACGGAAATCATGACTTCAGACGGGAGAATACTGGACAAGCAATCTGAAATTCGGGAAGAACTTTATAGACATTTTTCGGCTTTATTAGGTACAAAACAAATAGATGAAATGGCTCGGGACGCCATTCTAACGAAGACGTTTGGTACGTTGCGCCAAGAAGAAGCGGACAGTCTTTCAGCGGAAATTACTGAAGAAGAGGTCGCAGAAGCTATCCAAAGGAGTTCGAAAAATAAATCGCCCGGACCAGACGGTTTACCTGCTGAGCTATACCAAGCTTTTCAGGGGCGAATGATTAGTAAGATCACTCTTCTTTGTAATGAGATTCTGAACACCCGACGCGAAATTCCGAAGGAATTTTGTGAAGGGACTGTTGTCCTGGTCCCGAAAACTTCAAGAGGAAAGACTATTGAGAACCTACGCCCTATAACTTTGCTCAATAGTGACTATAAAATCTTTGCTCGGGTTATGATGCAGAGGTTCAATTCCGTCATCGGTTCTGTTACTGGTGCATATCAAACGAGCGTGGGAAAAAACAGGACGATCCTTCAGACACTCTGTAACTATAGAGATCTAATAGCGACAGCAGATGCCTGCAGGATACACTGTGCGCTTGTCTCACTCGACTTTGAGAAAGCGTTTGATAAGATTAATCATTTGTATCTGCTCCGTACAATGAAGATGATGAAATTCCCAGAAAAGGTCATAAACACAATTGGAAACTTATTACGAAATGGCACATCGCGCATTAGCGTAAATGGGCAACTTAGTAAACCGATTAATGTTCAAAGTTCTGTTCGACAGGGATGCCCCATCTCTATGGTACTATTCGCCATAGCCATCGAGCCTTTTTTATCCACCTTGACGCGAGAACTTCAGGGACTGCACATACACGGACAGAAGATAACTTGTTATGCGTACGCAGACGATGTAACAGTACTTGTAACAGCAGCAAATGACTACGAAAAATTGTTTGAAACAGTAGCGCTTTACGAAGCTGCATCAGGCTCGAAACTAAATCGGGGATAATGGACATTGGTCGAGGAATACACGCCAGGGCACGAGACTCCCTAAAGTCAGTAGAAACAATGAAATGCCTCGGCATCGAGTACACAACCAACATCCGCCACACCGCCGCCGTCAATTACAGGAAATTACTGGCAAAAGTGCGAGCTGTGATACAGCAACACAATTTACGGAACCTAAATGCCATACAAAAAGTGCATTTAGCAAATACATATATAACATCTAAAATAAATTATGTAGCTCAGGTGATACCAATACCAAAAACTATAGCTCACCAAATGCAAGCAGCGCTCGGCTTTCTAGTAAGCAGAGGCCAAATATTTAAGGTCTCATATGACACCTTGTCTTTACCGACAAGGAAGGGTGGTCTCAATCTCACTGACATATACCACAAAGCACAGGCACTATACATCAGTAAAACCTACCAGCTGTGGAAAAGATCGCCCAACACTCTAGTTGCTCATTTATTAGATGAAATACAGCCAGTAAACCTCGATACGCCAATCGATGTGCACCATATCTCCAAAGAACTCGACCACCTGAAGCACTTTTTCGTAGAGCTTAGCTACATCCGGAGACGGACACCTGAAAAACATTTGTACATCGTTAAGGAAGTATACAATTCATACATGGAAAACAAACCAGGAAACGTAATAGAACAGAAGTACTCTGGCCATGACTGGAATAAAATCTGGGAAAACATTCACGACAAACGTTTACCAACAACTGCAAGGACCGTGTGGTACATGGCGGTCAACAGGAAGTTGACGACAAACGTGAGGTTGCACAAAATTCAACGGGCGGACTCGCCGAACTGCACTGTATGCAACCAATTGGAAACGGACGAACACCTTTTCACGTGCAATGAAGTAGAAGACATATGGGCAATATTCAGGAAAAAGCTTGCCAGTATTTTACGCACGTCGCCCAACGCGATCACAACAGCCCGACTGTTCACACCGGATGACGTGCCCTACCCCAATACCAAGAGGCGGGCAGTTAATTGGCTCACGGGCCATACCATAAAATATATTTTAACTGAGACACAGAAAACTAAAGAAGACTATTTGATATACTTATTAACAGAACACCAAAGACTCGAGCACATAAGAAAATACAAAGAACAATACGCAAATTTCTTAATAAAAACATTGAAGTAGATCCACAAATGTAACAATATTTCATATTGTTTCTTATTCATTTTCTGTAACACGGAGTGTCTTTGCTGTGTCTTAGAGGCAGCGCGCATCAGTAGCGTCTGGTAACCGCAGAGTTCCGAGAAGACGTTAAAGGAAGCGTAAGACATGGAATGAAAAATACAAGAACAAACAATACGGGTAAAACTGCGTAAGCAGACATAAACACGAGAAGACATACTTTGTGACGCCAGTATGCGAAGTTGCGACGCGTGAACCTTAGATACAATGAAAGACAGAATTTATATTATGTTTTGTTATTCAGAAGAGAATCTATTTTTACAGAAGAAGTACTTTTATTTACGTCGTCTACCATAAAAAAAAAAAAAAAAAAAAAAAAAAAAAGTTGGTAGAGCGTTCGCTTTGCATGTGAAAAAAAAAAAAAAAAAAAAAAAAAAAAAGTTGGTAGAGCGGTGGACTGTAGTGGAAGGTTCACAGATATCCATAGGTTGCTGGTTCAAATCCGGCCCAGAGGACTCTTTTTCTAAACGGAGGAGCAAAGATGCCCCAGAATGTGGCTGCTGAAGAAAACAGTTCTCTTTGTCGTAAGGTTTTAAAACAAAGCAGATTTTTTGCTCCTCTCGTAACATATACTTTTTAATGCTGGCTTTTTACTGCTTATCAAGAAAAAACTGCTTTACGTCACAGGCAATATTAGTGTAATTCGCTATAACGGCCACACACCCACATTACATCTTTTTACGAAGGCCATGTTTTGCATGAATCTATAAATTATTTTCCCTTACATGTACTGCTAATTGCATGACGAGAAAGCTTTTCCTATTGAAAATTTTATCTAAACAAAGGTTCCACCGAGATTCGAACTCGGATCGCTGGATTCAGAGTCCAGAGTGCTAACCGTTACACCATGGAACCTCACGTCCTAGACACACTCGAATATGCTGTTATTAGTTTCCTCACATAATTCGGACTTACAGTTTGAAGTTTTTAATGTACATAACACTATTTCACTTTTCAATAACTTTTCGTAGGTTTGTTTGCAAATTGGAGCTAATTATTGCCGACCTCTCTGCGATAAAGTAAGTGAAAGCGACATATGAGAAGTTGGCTGCATGTAGCAGTATGCGAGCAGATCCTCTGGTAGCTCAGTTGGTAGAGCGGTGGACTGTAGTGGAAGGTTCACAGATATCCATAGGTCGCTGGTTCAAATCCGGCCCAGAGGACTCTTTTTCTAAACGGAGGAGCAAAGATGCCCCAGAATGTGGCTGCTGAAGAAAACAGTTCTCTTTGTCGTAAGGTTTTAAAACAAAGCAGATTTTTTGCTCCTCTCGTAACATATACTTTTTAATGCTGGCTTTTTACTGCTTATCAAGAAAAAACTGCTTTACGTCACAGGCAATATTAGTGTAATTCGCTATAACGGCCACACACCCACATTACATCTTTTTACGAAGGCCATGTTTTGCATGAATCTATAAATTATTTTCCCTTACATGTACTGCTAATTGCATGACGAGAAAGCTTTTCCTATTGAAAATTTTATCTAAACAAAGGTTCCACCGAGATTCGAACTCGGATCGCTGGATTCAGAGTCCAGAGTGCTAACCGTTACACCATGGAACCTCACGTCCTAGACACACTCGAATATGCTGTTATTAGTTTCCTCACATAATTCGGACTTACAGTTTGCAGTTTTTAATGTACTTAACACTATTTCACTTTTCAATAACTTTTCGTAGGTTTGTTTGCAAATTGGAGCTAATTATTGCCGACCTCTCTGCGATAAAGTAAGTGAAAGCGACATATGAGAAGTTGGCTGCATGTAGCAGTATGCGAGCAGATCCTCTGGTAGCTCAGTTGGTAGAGCGGTGGACTGTAGTGGAAGGTTCACAGATATCCATAGGTCGCTGGTTCCAATCCGGCCCAGAGGACTCTTTTTCTAAACGGAGGAGCAAAGATGCCCCAGAATGTGGCTGCTGAAGAAAACAGTTCTCTTTGTCGTAAGGTTTTAAAACAAAGCAGATTTTTTGCTCCTCTCGTAACATATACTTTTTAATGCTGGCTTTTTACTGCTTATCAAGAAAAAACTGCTTTACGTCACAGGCAATATTAGTGTAATTCGCTATAACGGCCACACACCCACATTACATCTTTTTACGAAGGCCATGTTTTGCATGAATCTATAAATTATTTTCCCTTACATGTACTGCTAATTGCATGACGAGAAAGCTTTTCCTATTGAAAATTTTATCTAAACAAAGGTTCCACCGAGATTCGAACTCGGATCGCTGGATTCAGAGTCCAGAGTGCTAACCGTTACACCATGGAACCTCACGTCCTAGACACACTCGAATATGCTGTTATTAGTTTCCTCACATAATTCGGACTTACAGTTTGAAGTTTTTAATGTACATAACACTATTTCACTTTTCAATAACTTTTCGTAGGTTTGTTTGCAAATTGGAGCTAATTATTGCCGACCTCTCTGCGATAAAGTAAGTGAAAGCGACATATGAGAAGTTGGCTGCATGTAGCAGTATGCGAGCAGATCCTCTGGTAGCTCAGTTGGTAGAGCGGTGGACTGTAGTGGAAGGTTCACAGATATCCATAGGTCGCTGGTTCAAATCCGGCCCAGAGGACTCTTTTTCTAAACGGAGGAGCAAAGATGCCCCAGAATGTGGCTGCTGAAGAAAACAGTTCTCTTTGTCGTAAGGTTTTAAAACAAAGCAGATTTTTTGCTCCTCTCGTAACATATACTTTTTAATGCTGGCTTTTTACTGCTTATCAAGAAAAAACTGATTTACGTCACAGGCAATATTAGTGTAATTCGCTATAACGGCCACACACCCACATTACATCTTTTTACGAAGGCCATGTTTTGCATGAATCTATAAATTATTTTCCCTTACATGTACTGCTAATTGCATGACGAGAAAGCTTTTCCTATTGAAAATTTTATCTAAACAAAGGTTCCACCGAGATTCGAACTCGGATCGCTGGATTCAGAGTCCAGAGTGCTAACCGTTACACCATGGAACCTCACGTCCTAGACACACTCGAATATGCTGTTATTAGTTTCCTCACATAATTCGGACTTACAGTTTGAAGTTTTTAATGTACATAACACTATTTCACTTTTCAATAACTTTTCGTAGGTTTGTTTGCAAATTGCAGCTAATTATTGCCGACCTCTCTGCGATAAAGTAAGTGAAAGCGACATATGAGAAGTTGGCTGCATGTAGCAGTATGCGAGCAGATCCTCTGGTAGCTCAGTTGGTAGAGCGGTGGACTGTAGTGGAAGGTTCACAGATATCCATAGGTCGCTGGTTCAAATCCGGCCCAGAGGACTCTTTTTCTAAACGGAGGAGCAAAGATGCCCCAGAATGTGGCTGCTGAAGAAAACAGTTCTCTTTGTCGTAAGGTTTTAAAACAAAGCAGATTTTTTGCTCCTCTCGTAACATATACTTTTTAATGCTGGCTTTTTACTGCTTATCAAGAAAAAACTGCTTTACGTCACAGGCAATATTAGTGTAATTCGCTATAACGGCCACACACCCACATTACATCTTTTTACGAAGGCCATGTTTTGCATGAATCTATAAATTATTTTCCCTTACATGTACTGCTAATTGCATGACGAGAAAGCTTTTCCTATTGAAAATTTTATCTAAACAAAGGTTCCACCGAGATTCGAACTCGGATCGCTGGATTCAGAGTCCAGAGTGCTAACCGTTACACCATGGAACCTCACGTCCTAGACACACTCGAATATGCTGTTATTAGTTTCCTCACATAATTCGGACTTACAGTTTGAAGTTTTTAATGTACACAACACTATTTCACTTTTCAATAACTTTTCGTAGGTTTGTTTGCAAATTGGAGCTAATTATTACCGACCTCTCTGCGATAAAGTAAGTGAAAGCGACATATGAGAAGTTGGCTGCATGTAGCAGTATGCGAGCAGATCCTCTGGTAGCTCAGTTGGTAGAGCGGTGGACTGTAGTGGAAGGTTCACAGATATCCATAGGTCGCTGGTTCAAATCCGGCCCAGAGGACTCTTTTTCTAAACGGAGGAGCAAAGATGCCCCAGAATGTGGCTGCTGAAGAAAACAGTTCTCTTTGTCGTAAGGTTTTAAAACAAAGCAGATTTTTTGCTCCTCTCATAACATATACTTTTTAATGCTGGCTTTTTACTGCTTATCAAGAAAAAACTGCTTTACGTCACAGGCAATATTAGTGTAATTCGCTATAACGGCCACACACCCACATTACATCTTTTTACGAAGGCCATGTTTTGCATGAATCTATAAATTATTTTCCCTTACATGTACTGCTAATTGCATGACGAGAAAGCTTTTCCTATTGAAAAGCTTATCTAAACAAAGGTTCCACCGAGATTCGAACTCGGATCGCTGTATTCAGAGTCCAGAGTGCTAACCGTTACACCATGGAACCTCACGTCCTAGACACACTCGAATATGCTGTTATTAGTTTCCTCACATAATTCGGACTTACAGTTTGAAGTTTTTAATGTACATAACACTATTTCACTTTTCAATAACTTTTCGTAGGTTTGTTTGCAAATTGGAGCTAATTATTGCCGACCTCTCTGCGATAAAGTAAGTGAAAGCGACATATGAGAAGTTGGCTGCATGTAGCAGTATGCGAGCAGATCCTCTGGTAGCTCAGTTGGTAGAGCGGTGGACTGTAGTGGAAGGTTCACAGATATCCATAGGTCGCTGGTTCAAATCCGGCCCAGAGGACTCTTTTTCTAAACGGAGGAGCAAAGATGCCCCAGAATGTGGCTGCTGAAGAAAACAGTTCTCTTTGTCGTAAGGTTTTAAAACAAAGCAGATTTTTTGCTCCTCTCGTAACATATACTTTTTAATGCTGGCTTTTTACTGCTTATCAAGAAAAAACTGCTTTACGTCACAGGCAATATTAGTGTAATTCGCTATAACGGCCACACACCCACATTACATCTTTTTACGAAGGCCATGTTTTGCATGAATCTATAAATTATTTTCCCTTACATGTACTGCTAATTGCATGACGAGAAAGCTTTTCCTATTGAAAATTTTATCTAAACAAAGGTTCCACCGAGATTCGAACTCGGATCGCTGGATTCAGAGTCCAGAGTGCTAACCGTTACACCATGGAACCTCACGTCCTAGACCCACTCGAATATGCTGTTATTAGTTTCCTCACATAATTCGGACTTACAGTTTGAAGTTTTTAATGTACATAACACTATTTCACTTTTCAATAACTTTTCGTAGGTTTGTTTGCAAATTGGAGCTAATTATTGCCGACCTCTCTGCGATAAAGTAAGTGAAAGCGACATATGAGAAGTTGGCTGCATGTAGCAGTGTGCGAGCAGATCCTCTGGTAGCTCAGTTTGTAGAGCGGTGGACTGTAGTGGAACGTTCACAGATATCCATAGGTCGCTGGTTCAAATCCGGCCCAGAGGACTCTTTTTCTAAACGGAGGGGCAAAGATGCCCCAGAATGTGGCTGCTGAAGAAAACAGTTCTCTTTGTCGTAAGGTTTTAAAACAAAGCAGATTTTTTGCTCCTCTCGTAACATATACTTTTTAATGCTGGCTTTTTACTGCTTATCAAGAAAAAACTGCTTTACATCACAGGCAATATTAGTGTAATTCGCTATAACGGCCACACACCCACATTACATCTTTTTACGAAGGCCATGTTTTGCATGAATCTATAAATTATTTTCCCTTACATGTACTGCTAATTGCATGACGAGAAAGCTTTTCCTATTGAAAATTTTATCTAAACAAAGGTTCCACCGAGATTCGAACTCGGATCGCTGGATTCAGAGTCCAGAGTGCTAACCGTTACACCATGAAACCTCACGTCCTAGACACACTCGAATATGCTGTTATTAGTTTCCTCACATAATTCGGACTTACAGTTTGAAGTTTTTAATGTACATAACACTATTTCACTTTTCAATAACTTTTCGTAGGTTTGTTTGCAAATTGGAGCTAATTATTGCCGACCTCTCTGCGATAAAGTAAGTGAAAGCGACATATGAGAAGTTGGCTGCATGTAGCAGTATGCGAGCAGATCCTCTGGTAGCTCAGTTGGTAGAGCGGTGGACTGTAGTGGAAGGTTCACAGATATCCATAGGTCGCTGGTTCAAATCCGGCCCAGAGGACTCTTTTTCTAAACGGAGGAGCAAAGATGCCCCAGAATGTGGCTGCTGAAGAAAACAGTTCTCTTTGTCGTAAGGTTTTAAAACAAAGCAGATTTTTTGCTCCTCTCGTAACATATACTTTTTAATGCTGGCTTTTTACTGCTTATCAAGAAAAAACTGCTTTACGTCACAGGCAATATTAGTGTAATTCGCTATAACGGCCACACACCCACATTACATCTTTTTACGAAGGCCATGTTTTGCATGAATCTATAAATTATTTTCCCTTACATGTACTGCTAATTGCATGACGAGAAAGCTTTTCCTATTGAAAATTTTATCTAAACAAAGGTTCCACCGAGATTCGAACTCGGATCTCTGGATTCAGAGTCCAGAGTGCTAACCGTTACACCATGGAACCTCACGTCGTAGACACACTCGAATATGCTGTTATTAGTTTCCTCACATAATTCGGACTTACAGTTTGAAGTTTTTAATGTACATAACACTATTTCACTTTTCAATAACTTTTCGTAGGTTTGTTTGCAAATTGGAGCTAATTATTGCCGACCTCTCTGCGATAAAGTAAGTGAAAGCGACATATGAGAAGTTGGCTGCATGTAGCAGTATGCGAGCAGATCCTCTGGTAGCTCAGTTGGTAGAGCGGTGGACTGTAGTGGAAGGTTCACAGATATCCATAGGTTGCTGGTTCAAATCCGGCCCAGAGGACTCTTTTTCTAAACGGAGGAGCAAAGATGCCCCAGAATGTGGCTGCTGAAGAAAACAGTTCTCTTTGTCGTAAGGTTTTAAAACAAAGCAGATTTTTTGCTCCTCTCGTAACATATACTTTTTAATGCTGGCTTTTTACTGCTTATCAAGAAAAAACTGCTTTACGTCACAGGCAATATTAGTGTAATTCGCTATAACGGCCACACACCCACATTACATCTTTTTACGAAGGCCATGTTTTGCATGAATCTATAAATTATTTTCCCTTACATGTACTGCTAATTGCATGACGAGAAAGCTTTTGCTATTGAAAATTTTATCTAAACAAAGGTTCCACCGAGATTCGAACTCGGATCGCTGGATTCAGAGTCCAGAGTGCTAACCATTACACCATGGAACCTCACGTCCTAGACACACTCGAATATGCTGTTATTAGTTTCCTCACATAATTCGGACTTACAGTTTGAAGTTTTTAATGTACATAACACTATTTCACTTTTCAATAACTTTTCGTAGGTTTGTTTGCAAATTGGAGCTAATTATTGCCGACCTCTCTGCGATAAAGTAAGTGAAAGCGACATATGAGAAGTTGGCTGCATGTAGCAGTATGCGAGCAGATCCTCTGGTAGCTCAGTTGGTAGAGCGGTGGACTGTAGTGGAAGGTTCACAGATATCCATAGGTCGCTGGTTCAAATCCGGCCCAGAGGACTCTTTTTCTAAACGGAGGAGCAAAGATGCCCCAGAATGTGGCTGCTGAAGAAAACAGTTCTCTTTGTCGTAAGGTTTTAAAACAAAGCAGATTTTTTGCTCCTCTCGTAACATATACTTTTTAATGCTGGCTTTTTACTGCTTATCAAGAAAAAACTGCTTTACGTCACAGGCAATATTAGTGTAATTCGCTATAACGGCCACACACCCACATTACATCTTTTTACGAAGGCCATGTTTTGCATGAATCTATAAATTATTTTCCCTTACATGTACTGCTAATTGCATGACGAGAAAACTTTTCCTATTGAAAATTTTATCTAAACAAAGGTTCCACCGAGATTCGAACTCGGATCGCTGGATTCAGAGTCCAGAGTGCTAACCGTTACACCATGGAACCTCACGTCCTAGACACACTCGAATATGCTGTTATTAGTTTCCTCACATAATTCGGACTTACAGTTTGAAGTTTTTAATGTACATAACACTATTTCACTTTTCAATAACTTTTCGTAGGTTTGTTTGCAAATTGGAGCTAATTATTGCCGACCTCTCTGCGATAAAGTAAGTGAAAGCGACATATGAGAAGTTGGCTGCATGTAGCAGTATGCGAGCAGATCCTCTGGTAGCTCAGTTGGTAGAGCGGTGGACTGTAGTGGAAGGTTCACAGATATCCATAGGTCGCTGGTTCAAATCCGGCCTAGAGGACTCTTTTTCTAAACGGAGGAGCAAAGATGCCCCAGAATGTGGCTGCTGAAGAAAACAGTTCTCTTTGTCGTAAGGTTTTAAAACAAAGCAGATTTTTTGCTCCTCTCGTAACATATACTTTTTAATGCTGGCTTTTTACTGCTTATCAAGAAAAAACTGCTTTACGTCACAGGCAATATTAGTGTAATTCGCTATAACGGCCACACACCCACATTACATCTTTTTACGAAGGCCATGTTTTGCATGAATCTATAAATTATTTTCCCTTACATGTACTGCTAATTGCATGACGAGAAAGCTTTTCCTATTGAAAATTTTATCTAAACAAAGGTTCCACCGAGATTCGAACTCGGATCGCTGGATTCAGAGTCCAGAGTGCTAACCGTTACACCATGGAACCTCACTTCCTAGACACACTCGAATATGCTGTTATTTGTTTCCTCACATAATTCGGACTTACAGTTTGAAGTTTTTAATGTACATAACACTATTTCACTTTTCAATAACTTTTCGTAGGTTTGTTTGCAAATTGGAGCTAATTATTGCCGACCTCTCTGCGATAAAGTAAGTGAAAGCGACATATGAGAAGTTGGCTGCATGTAGCAGTATGCGAGCAGATCCTCTGGTAGCTCAGTTGGTAGAGCGGTGGACTGTAGTGGAAGGTTCACAGATATCCATAGGTCGCTGGTTCAAATCCGGCCCAGAGGACTCTTTTTCTAAACGGAGGAGCAAAGATGCCCCAGAATGTGGCTGCTGAAGAAAACAGTTCTCTTTGTCGTAAGGTTTTAAAACAAAGCAGATTTTTTGCTCCTCTCGTAACATATACTTTTTAATGCTGGCTTTTTACTGCTTATCAAGAAAAAACTGCTTTACGTCACAGGCAATATTAGTGTAATTCGCTATAACGGCCACACACCCACATTACATCTTTTTACGAAGGCCATGTTTTGCATGAATCTATAAATTATTTTCCCTTACATGTACTGCTAATTGCATGACGAGAAAGCTTTTCCTATTGAAAATTTTATCTAAACAAAGGTTCCACCGAGATTCGAACTCGGATCGCTGGATTCAGAGTCCCGAGTGCTAACCGTTACACCATGGAACCTCACGTCCTGGACACACTCGAATATGCTGTTATTAGTTTCCTCACATAATTCGGACTTACAGTTTGAAGTTTTTAATGTACATAACACTATTTCACTTTTCAATAACTTTTCGTAGGTTTGTTTGCAAATTGGAGCTAATTATTGCCGACCTCTCTGCGATAAAGTAAGTGAAAGCGACATATGAGAAGTTGGCTGCATGTAGCAGTATGCGAGCAGATCCTCTGGTAGCTCAGTTGGTAGAGCGGTGGACTGTAGTGGAAGGTTCACAGATATCCTTAGGTCGCTGGTTCAAATCCGGCCCAGAGGACTCTTTTTCTAAACGGAGGAGCAAAGATGCCCCAGAATGTGGCTGCTGAAGAAAACAGTTCTCTTTGTCGTAAGGTTTTAAAACAAAGCAGATTTTTTGCTCCTCTCGTAACATATAGTTTTTAAAGCTTGTACTCAGTTTCTACTTCTAATAAAGAAAACAATGCTTTACGTCACAGGCAATATTCGTGTAATTCGCTATAACGGCCACACACCCACATTAAACGTAGGTCATGTTTTGTATGAATCTATAAATTATTTCCCCTTACGTGTACTGCTAATTCCATGACAAGAAAGCTTTTCCTATTGAAAATTTTATCTAAACAAAGGTTCCACCGAGATTCGAACTCGGATCGCTGAATTCAGAGTCCACAGTGCTAACCGTTACACCATGGAACCACACGTCTTAGACGCCTTCGAATATGCAGTTATTAGTTTCCTCACATAATTCGGACTTTCAGTTTGAAGTTTTTAACGTACGTTACACTATTTCACTTTACAATAACTTTTCGTAGGATTGTTTGCAATTGGAGTTAATTATTACCGACCTCTCTGCGATAAAGTAAGTGAAAGCGACATATGAGAAGTTGGCTGCATGTAGCAGACTGCAAGCAGATCCTCTGGTAGCTCAGTTGGCAGTCTGCTTTCGGCTCGCGTGCTGTGTGGACGTCTGTTTACTTCCTCGCTGCGGCCGGACGCGCGCTTACAGTGTGTGGTGAGTTAGACGCTCTTGTAGCGTAAATAGTAGCCTTAGGTTTCAAAATGTGTAGATCACCAAGATGAGTCAAACTAAAAGAAAATATACTTTGAAGTTCTCGTTCGATGAACACTTTGCTCGGCCAAGAGCATTTGAAGTAGAAGTATTTTTACGAGATGTAGTAAAGCTAAGTTTTAGTGAGATAGTCGGGATCCATTTATCGATTGTGAGTAGCACTGTATACGTCAAAATGATCAATGCTGAATGCTGTGAAAAGGTCATTGAACAATGCAGAGGCAAACTGAAATTTAATCATTGTGACGGCAATGTTGGTAACGTTCAAGTTGATTATGCTGGATTTGGAACTAGAACCGTTCGTATGTTTGAACTGCCTTTCGAAATAACTGAGGATGAGATTAATACAGCTCTCAAACCGTACGGGAGGGTTATCAGCAATATTGCGGAAAAATGGACAACTTTCCAAACGTTCCCGGTACTAAACGGTGTCAGACAAATAAAAATGGAGCTCCAAAAACATATCCCATCTTACATCTACGTTTGCGGATATAGAGCCATTGTCATGTACGACGACCAACCACGTACGTGCTCAGGCTGTGGGCAGACAGGGCATGTTAGATCTGAATGTGTGCAGCGGAGATTGACGCAGGTGCCGGCCAGGGAGCCGGTCGCGCCACTAAAGATGACGTCACTGCCTGTGACGTACGCCACGGCCCTCCGAGTAAACACGGCTGCCACGTCTAGCGCCGCAATAGACGGAAACCATGAGAGAGACGATGCTACCGTAAGCCTGGAAATGGACACCAGTAATAATGAAACGACGGCTGTCGTTCCCTCCAACGCAACGGAAACAGTCACTGGCGACGAACACGATAAAAAAGTCACGGAAACCTTTGAACAGGATGCACGGCGTGAGATGGAAGAAGTTAGTAATCAGGAAAGTAATACCCAAGATTTAAGTAGCACTTCAGGGTGTGAAGACAGTTCAAAATCGGGACCCTCTCCGAAGAGGCATAAGAAACGGCGTATAGCACCTCCTGACGCCAAACAGAAAGTACAGCAAGTGCGCGAAAAAGCAAAACAAATTAGTCAAAAATTAAGCGATGCGACATCTGGGAAGTCGCAACGGAGTCAACAGATGACAAATATTGTGAGTATGGTCGTTTCGCCAAATATAGAAACGCACACCGAACGGGGCGGTGAAAATACTAATTGTACACCGAAGGACTCGCGAAATGAAGTTCCATCTCATTATGGTTCTGAGGAAGAATTGCTTCAATGCACCGATGGAGGGAACTGGGCAGAGGAAACCGCACAATTCCCCGAGGATGAAGAAATGCAGGAAGTGTCAAATACAAAAAGAGACTCGTTCTCCAGGCCGAGAGACGAGAAAACTAAGAGGACGCCACCTCCACTTCCGATTCATTAAATACATTAGACGCCATGAGTATCAGTTGCCATATTCACCGATTTGGTCCATCTACCTTTTACAATTGCATTGCAATCGTATAAAATTGGGACGATAAACATCAATAAGATCCGCAGCCATTTAAAACTTAAGACCTTGCAGGATATGCTTTACGCAGCCGATATTGATATTGCTATGTTGCAAGAAGTTACAGACATTCAACTTGATGATATCACAGGATACAATGCAATTGTCAATTCAGGGAACGACTCAGAACTCGGTACAGCAATATTAAGCAAAGAAGGCATTATTGTGCACGATGTTGTAAAACTGACAAACGCCAGAGGTGTAGCTGTTACTATCAACGGTACTCGACTTATTAACATCTATGCACCCTCTGGTTCCAGTAATAGGCGGCGTAGAGCTGAATTTTTTAAAGATGATGTTGTTCCTCTTTTCTGTGGACGATATGACAATATGATTTTTGGAGGGGACTACAACTGTGTATTGTCGGCTAAAGATCAAACGCCCAATTTTAACTATTGTGCCGAACTTGACCTTATAATCAAACAACTGACGATGACTGATACCTGGGAACTCAAAAACGGTGCGCTGCCAGGCTTTACTTACATCACAAGTCATTCTGCCAGTCGCATCGACAGGATATATGTGTCTGATCATTTAAAAACGCACGTGCTGCAGACAGAGTTATGGCCAACCATATTCTCAGATCACATAACATATATTTGCACCATTAACCTCAAACGACAGGAAACATACCGGGGACGAGGCTTGTGGAAGTTAAATGTAGCACACTTGCAGGACCCCGAGTGTCACGACATATTCAATACTGTGTGGACTGAGTGCGAGAAAAAATTCACGTCATACCCCTCGACACTTACGTGGTGGCTCAAATGTGCTAAACCGTCGATACGACGGGCGATGATGCACTACTCACGTGACAAAAATGATTGGCAAAAACAGACAACTGAATTTTATTTCAAAGTCCTTCGAGACTTGTACACAAATGATCCATCAGTAATTAACAACCATTTGGATATAAAAAGAACTCAGGCGAAACTCTTAGCTTTGAAACGAAAACAACTTGAAGGTTGTAAAATACGATCAAGGCTTCAAAACGATGTCAAAAGAGAACAAACGTCAATTTACCACTTGATTACTGAAAGGAAGGTTCGCCGAAAGAAAATATTAACTGAAATACGATCCATGGATGGCAGACTACTCACGCAGCAAAATGAGATTAAAAACGAAATCCATAAATACTTTACCGAGTTATTAAGCAATACCACAACTGACACAATGGCGCAAAATGTTATGACAATAGGACTGACACGGAAGCTGGACCAGGATCAGGCAAATAACCTGCTAGCTGAAGTAACGCAAGATGAAGTTGAAGATGCCATACTACGAAGTCCGAAAAACAAATCTCCTGGGCGTGACGGACTTCCAGCTGAGCTATACCATACATTCCGAAGTCGAATGATACCCAAACTGACGAGCATTTGCAACGAACTAATGAATGCCAGCAGTGATATCCCAAGTGACTTTCGAGAAGGAATAATAGTTCCAGTCCCGAAAAATCATGCAGGAAAATGTATAACAAATCTAAGACCGCTCACATTACTTAATTGTGACTATAAAATATTTTCCCGCATTGTGAACGAAAGATTAAAATCTGTAATGAATACCGTCACCGGTTCGTATCAGTCCAGCGTAGGACGAGACAGATCTATCCACCACACACTGTGCGATTATAGGGATATCATATCGATTGCTGGAGCTTGTCAAATAAAAGGCGCGCTAGTATCATTGGATTTTGAGAAGGCTTTCGACAGAGTCAGCCATTATCTGTTTCATACTATGGGTTGCATGAACTTTCCGCAACGTTTTATCGGAGTTATAAAGAACTTATTAAGCAGTGCTACCTCCACAGTTATGATCAATGGTCAAGCCAGCAAACCCATTACAATAAACAGTTCAGTGCGACAAGGATGCCCATTATCCATGTCCCTCTTCGCAATAGCCATTGAGCCTTTGCTTTTCGATTTAAGTCAACATCTCCAAGGCATAACGATAAATGGAGAAAGGATAGTGTGCAAGGCATATGCTGACGATGTCGTCTTTCTGGTCCGAGATAACGAAGAGATATGCAAGGCACCGGAAATAATAGATAAGTACGCACTTGCTTCCGGCGCAAAACTGAACGGGAATAAATGTGCAGTAATGAATGTTGGGCGTGGTTTAGGAATTCCCATCCAAGGACCAATAAAGGAGACCTCCACAATCAAATGTCTTGGAATAGAATATGCACCAAACTTCCGGCAGACAATTACTTTGAACTATCGGAAATTACTGAATAACATACGTGCCAGCATCCACCAACACAAACTCAGGACGATCGATGAAATACAGAGAGTGCAACTCGTCAACATCTATCTAACATCAAAAATAAATTACGTGGCGCAAGTCCTGCCCGTGCCAAAAGACGTGGCAAATAGGATTCTGGCTGCTTTTGGTCATTTCGTCAGCCGTGGTCACATGTTCAAAGTTAAGTTTGAAACTTTGACCTTACCATTTACCGAAGGTGGCCTAAACCTTACAGACGTCTATAATAAAGCACAAGCGTTGTACACCTGCAAGACCTATAAACAGTGGAAAAAGTCACCGAATAGCATAGCAGCATTCTTAATTAATGAAATAGTACCAGCCAACTGCGATGCACCAATTGATGTTCATCACATCCCCAATCACCTGTACCAATTCAAGCATTTTCTAATAGAACACAGTTATCTAAGACTGAGGATTGCAGAGAAAGATGTATTTAGTGTTAAAGATGTATATAAAAACTTTATGAAGTTTCATAGCAAGAATATAATAGAAAAAAAGTATAATGCATTCAATTGGTCAAATATTTGGAAAAACGTCCATCATTTGCACTTACCAACTAACGTGCGGGCAACGTGGTACTACGCAGTTAACAGAAAAGTACCAACAAATGAACGTCTTCATTCCATTCACATGACAGACTCCTCTCTGTGTATTACCTGCAATCTCAACGACACGGACGAACACCAGTTTGTATGTAATAAAGTCAACAACATTTGGCAGTCGGTTAGACGAAAACTGGCAATCATCCAGAGAACATCTCCGCATACAATCACACCCACGAGTTTTTTGTTACGCGATGAAAAACTTTATCCCAACACAAAGAACAATGCCGTCAACTGGTTAAGGGGACATACGGTATTTTATATTCTGACAAACAATGAAAAGAGTGAAGAGGACTTTTGGACGTATATTACGACCCAGCATCAAAACCTACTACAAGTACATGATTATCATCGTCAATACGCCAATTTCCTAAAGAGAACTATCATGTAAATGCACCTGAAACAACATGATTAGCGATGGAGTGTGTAAAGTAAAACTAACATTAATTACTAAACAAATAAATCAATAAATACAATAAACCAAATGAAGAGAACATGAACAAATGAAGAACAAAGTAATAATGAAACGAGCAGTACCTCAGAATAAATTTTTGTTTTTGAAAGAAGATATATCATTAACCCCCTCTTTCATTTGTATATTTTATTCAAATAAATCCTATGCACTAGCCGACTGACGCGTTTCAGGGTTAGAGAAGAAACCATTTTATACAAAGTACATACAAGAAGTACAAAGAAAATGAACTTCAAACGGACATGCAAAACTGTGAACACAATACGTGAAGACAAACTTTGAAATCGACGGTGGGCAGTGCCATGGAAAAAGAAGAAAACAGTTATTTTATCGAATAGTAAATAGGAGGAAATAGTTTGTTTACCACTGAAGAAGTGACTTTCTTTTGGTTTGCAATATTTTCGATATAAAGCTGTGGAACAGCGAGACGGGAATTCGTCAAACCAGCTTCATTTTTATTATTATTATTATTTTTCAACGAACTCACGCAAGACGGCCTTTTATTTTCAAGTCCAAGAGAAAAAAAAAAAAAAAGTTGGTAGAGCGGTGGACTGTAGTGGAAGGTTCACAGATATCCATAGGTCGCTGGTTCAAATCCGGCCCAGAGGACTCTTTTTCTAAACGGAGGGGCAAAGATGCTCCAGAATCTGGCTGCTGAAGAAAACAGTTCTCCTTGTCGTAAGGTTTTAAAACAAAGCAGATTTTTTGCTCCTCTCGTAACATATAGTTTTTAAAGCTTGTACTCAGTTTCTACTGCTAATAAAGAAAACAATGCTTTACGTCACAGGCAATATTCGTGTAATTCGCTATAACGGCCACACACCCACATTAAACGTTTAACGAAGGTCATGTTTTGTATGAATCTATAAATTATTTCCCCTTACGTGTACTGCTAATTCCATGACAAGAAAGCTTTTCCTATTGAAAATTTGATCTAAACAAAGGTTCCACCGAGATTCGAACTCGGATCGCTGGATTCAGAGTCCAGAGTGCTAACCGTTACACCATGGAACCACACGTCTTAGACGCCTTCGAATATGCTGTTATTAGTTTCCTCACATAATTCGGACTTTCAGTTTGAAGTTTTTAACGTACGTTACACTATTTCACTTTACAATAACTTTTCGTAGGATTGTTTGCAATTGGAGTTAATTATTACGGACCTCTCTGCGATAAAGTAAGTGAAAGCGACATATGAGAAGTTGGCTGCATGTAGGAGACTGCAAGCAGATCCTCTGGTAGGTCAGTTGGTAGAGAAGTGGACTGTTGTGGAAGGTTCACAGATATCCATAGGTCGCTGGTTCAAATCCGGCCCAGAGGACTCTTTTTCTAAACGGAGGAGCAAAGACGCTCCAGAATCTGGCTGCTGAAGAAAACAGTTCTCCTTGTCGTAAGGTTTTAAAACAAAGCAGATTTTTTGCTCCTCTCGTAACATATAGTTTTTAAAGCTTGTACTCAGTTTCTACTGCTAATAAAGATTTATACTCGGAGACTCAGATTCAAGATGAAGCACTAGGAAATTTGATAAGTAGCATCATCCCCTGCTTATCAGATGAATAAAATGAAAGACTTCTATCCCCTGTTAGCAAAGAAGACTTGTACCAAATTGTATGCACCTCTCCACTGAAGAAATCTCCAGGTCCAGATGGAATGCCAGTTGAATTTTTTAAACGGTTTTGGGGCTTTATTGGCGATAAAATGGCAGACATTGCAAATGAAATTCTTGACGGCAAACTAATACCAGCTGAATTCAAAGAATGCAAAATTGTTTTAGTTCCAAAAAATACTGGGAAAAAAGATTTACAAAACTACCGCCCCATCTCAGCATTAAATTCCGATTATAAGATCATCTGCAGGATTATAAACAATAGACTCCTTTCTGTTGCCCAAAAGATTATCAGTCCTCACCAGTCCTGTGTTGCGGGTAGGAGTATCTTTAAAAGTATTTCTGAATATAGAGATTTAATTTCACTGACGGCCATTACGAATATTAAATGTGCCTTGCTTTTTATAGATTTTTTCAAAGCATTCGACTGTGTGAATCATAGTTATTTATTGCAAACTATGAGGAAAATGGGTTTCCTGCCCAGGTTTCTTAACATGATTAAAAACATAGCTACCGATATTAAAGCGAACATCGTGGTTAACGGTCAAGACACTAAGCAATTACAAATCCGGCGAGGTGTCCCACAAGGAAGTCCACTTTCTATGTTCCTGTTCATGATATCCTTGGAGCCATTCCTACGTACAGTTCATTCCAAACTCATGGGTATAACCTTGTATGGACAGAAAACAGCGGTATCGGCATATGCTGATGATGTGGGAATTATAGTTCGGAACAAAGATGACGTAACGAAAGTAGAAGAAATTGTGAGACATTACTGTCTTGCTTCTGGAGCCACCACCAATGCTAACAAAAGCAAACTTTTGAACCTTCGGGGTCTGGCTCATCTAAGGATACCGTGGGCGCAGCAAGTAGTCAAACACAAAACGTTGGGCACTATTTGGACCGCGTGCCCTTTGAAAACGACTGCCATGAACTGGAAGGATACACTGAGGAAAATTCAAGGGTCCGTCATTGGGAACAACCTCAGAAGCATGAACTTGATACAACGGACGAAATATATCAATACTTGCATCTTCTCCATAGCGTATTATACGGCACAAGTGTACCCCGCACCAATAATGATAACGAAGAAGATTATGTCTCTTGCTACCAACTTTCTATGGAAAGGGGAATGTTTCAGAGTAGCCGCCAAAACAGCTGTGTTGTATCCGAAGAATGGAGGCCTTGGCCTCGTAGATATTAGGAGCAAGGCCTCGGCTTTGTTCATAAAACGAACGACTAACATTCTGAGGTTATACCCGGACAGCATCACAGCAAAGATCTTTCAATGTGTGACGCCTCTAAGCCTGCAGCCACCCATAGATGTGAGAAAAATAAACCCACGACTCCGTCATATCAGAATATACTACTTGGAAACGAGCTACCACAGCGGAATCATGGCTCACTCTAGAAATGTAACTGCAAGAGAAATTATACAAGAAAGGAAGGAAAATGAGGGACTTAATAAAGTAGCAAATAAATACCCGAATGTTAACTGGGCAGCCGTGTGGAAAAAATAAATCTTCAGTGTATCTTCAGATGTAATTTCCGCATGGTACAAAGTTGTAAACAACGTCGTAAGTACGAATGAAAGGTTACATGCAGTGGGACGAAGTGACACCAATCTTTGTTCAAAATGCAACTTAGTTGACACAATTCAGCATAGATTCACCTGTGGGGGCCGCATAGATTCCTGGAAATGGGTAAGGAGAAATATTGCACTCCTTACGAGATCGAACCCGGAATATATTTCCTCAGAGATAATTTGTAGGCCGCAAACAATATACTACCCTGCAACAAAAAACAACGCTGTGCACTGGCTAATAGGAAAATATGTGGCTTATGTGGTAGACAATTTAGGTACTGACAACATTGTAGAATTCATTGTGTATATGACATGTGAGTATCATAAAACCATAAAATATATGGACCACAAAGGAAAATATGGAAATATGCTGAAAATTACATTTGAACGAATAGGTGTCGGCTAAATATCGGCTGGAAACTTTTAAAAAGGATTTTATGAATATAACCAGCAAAGACACTCGGTTGCAGAAAGCTGCTTAATTACAAAAGCATCAATTTCTTTTAATGACGGAAACATTTTAATTTATGAAAATCAATAAGGACAATGATAAACAGGGACTCACAATTTTAAATTAAGATATTACAGAAGACAAACATTGTAACGGCAACTTCACTTGTGGTATCAACAAATTAAACATGAGACATGGATCTGCACATTACTAACGACTGATAATTATAGCATTGAAGCTCGCCAAAGAAGGCATATCTGGAGAGAGTAAGGACGGGCTGTAAGGGGAGATGGGAGGCCCGCAAAGCAAAAAGTTGGTAGAGCGTTGGACTGTAGTGGAAGGTTCACAGATATCCATAGGTCGCTGGTTCAAATCCGGCCCAGAGGATTCTTTTTCTAAACGGAGGAGCAAAGATGCCCCAGAATGTGGCTGCTGAAGAAAACAGTTCTCCTTGTCGTAAGGTTTTAAAACAAAGCCGACTTTTTGTTCCTCTCGTAACATATAGTTTTTAATGCTTGGACTCAGTTCCTACTGCTTATAAAGAAAACAATGCTTTACGTCACAGGCAATATAAGTGTAATTCGCTATAACGGCCACACACCCACATTAAACGTTTAACGAAGGCCATGTTTTGCATGAATCTACAAATTATTTTCCCTTGCGTGTGCTGCTAATTCCATGACAAGAAAGCTTTTCCTATTGAAAATTTTATCTAAACAAAGGTTTCCACCGAGATTCGAACTCGGATCGCTGGATTCAGTGTCCAGAGTGCTAACCGTTACATTTTTTTTTTTTTTTTTTTTTTTTTTTCGGCCTCCTTCCTCCCCTTCAGCCCGTCCTTCCGCTCACCAATGATTTGCCTTCTCGGCCTGGCTTCAATGCCATTCGTACCTGTTGACGAAAGATAAGTGAAATGATAATAAAATAATATTAAAAAATGAAAAGGAGGTGTTCCCCACTCCGTTCTTGATCGATCCATGCTTCTGTTTTCTGGATTTTAATTGTGTTTTTCCACTTTACATTTTTGATTTCTCACAACTTTATATTTAATTTTATTTGTTTATTTTTCCTCGTCTCTTAACTCTGCGCTTGTCTCGTGCCGTGGGCGTCGTTGTAGCAAGGTTTCGCCAAGGGACACATGAAAGGGTGTAATCGCTCCTTCTGGCGTAGGAACTCCGGAAAGAAATTTTTAATGTGAAATAAGACGAGAGATTCCTTCGGGGGACATTTTTTCCCATACGAAACCGAAAGCACTTCTGATGCATCTCGCAGACGTCAGAAGTTTGAAAAGTCACTAAAAGGAAAACACCAAAAGGAGCAAAAATGAAGTTTTGTTTAAAACACAGATGAAAATCTCGGCGTGTTCTAATTTTTCAGAATGTCAAAATCTGGGTCTTGTAACGGGAGAAATTATGATTCAAGTCCTTTATGTGTCAAACAATAGAATTTTCAGAAAATTGGCGAAATTTTTCTTATAGTGTAACGATGTCATTACGATATGGTGCTGCAGCTGAAGGTATAATAGAAAATCCTCTTTGCTTTTATTTGCTTCAGTAAGGATATAGTGGACTGTTTGACCTTTTAGCCAATTGACGGCGTTTCGTTTTGTATATGGATAAGGCACACTGTCGGGAGTCAAAAAATTGTAGGCTTCATTGTGTCTGGTACGGTTCGGTTGATTGCGGCTATCATTTGCCTAATGAGTAGGCAGACTGCTGTAACGTTATTGCAGACAAACCTATGTTCGTCAGTGTCTGGTATGCTATCGTTTCCACACAGCGGCGAGTCCACTAAATGGATGGCGTTAAGTTTGGACTTTGTGGCAAGTTTTCTGTTCACAGCTTTGTACCATGTAGTTCTCACATTGTCGGTAAATGACTGGTGCTTATATTCTGCCATATTATTCGCCAGTTATATTGAGGGTACTTTTCTTCTACAACGTTTCTACTCTTGGTTTCCATTAATTTAGCATACACTGCCTTCACTTTGGTTAAGTTCGTGGTGCAGACTCTGGTCCGAATGTAGCTAAGTTCAATTAAAAACTGTTTAAAATGGTGAAAGCCAATGGGAACGTGGCGCACATCAATTGGTGGATCCAATGCCCCAGGGGCTATTTCCTCTAGTAGATGGGACGTTAAACTGTGTTGCGTCTTCCGCCACAGTTTATATGTGGTGCACACGAGTAGAGCTCGTTATTTCAGAGCAACATCAATAAGTTTAAGTCCACCCTTTTCCGCGGAGAGAGTAAGCGTGTCAAACTTGACCTTAAAGATACTTCCTTGACTTACGAAATGGCCCAGAGCAGACATGATTCTAGCTGTTGTGTCACTAGGTAAAGGTAAAACTTTTGCCACGCAGTGTAGTTTCGAAACTATATACATGTTAGCAAAGGCTGCCTTTTGGATGTCATCAAGCTTTCTCACGCGTTGTTCCTTGACGCATGCTCGCACACTTGCGAGTAGTTTCTTGGAGTTGGCAGCTATGGTGTGCTGTATGGTGGACCTGTAGTCGATGCCCAGTATTCGTTTGTTGGTGACCACATTGAAGTCTTCTATGTCCTGCAACGACATTCCAGCCCCTATGTTCATGATGCTAGATTTCGCTTTGTTGAGTTTCGCACCGGAAACAAGTTCGTAGTTAGTGAGCACTTGAAGTGTCTTCTCGATGTCATTTGCACTCGTGATAACAAGACCCACATCATCAGCGTATGCCTTGCAAACAATAGATTGACAATAGATGCACAATCCTTGCAGTTGTTGCTGTAGAGTGGCTAAGAGGGGCTCAATGGCAATGGCGAAGAAAGCCATGGACAGTGGACACCCTTGTCTGACTGAACGTGTTTAGTCCAACGGTTTCGTCATTTGTCCATTGGTCATAATCCGGGACGTGCTATTCCTCAAAATTCTTCCAACGACGTTGAAAAAATTATGGGGAATCTCCAACGCGGACATAGTTTTGAGAAGATACTTATGGTCCACCCTATCGAAAGCCTTCTCAAAGTCAAGTGTCATGATAGCGCACCGTAGTCGGAGAACATCTGCTGTCGCAATGATGTCTCTATATGCGCAGACCGATTGAATGATTGATCTCCCATTACCCACACTAGTCTGATATGGGCCAGTGACCTCGTGCAGTATCATTTGTAATCTTCGAGCGAGTATGCGCGCCATAATTTTGTAGTCGCTGTTCAGGAGACTGATGGGTCGAAGATGGTTTACTGAAACGCTGCTGGGGCGTTTCGGAACTAGCACGATAATACCTTCCAGAAACTACTTCGCGATTTTTCTGTCAGAGACCATTAATTCATTTCATATGAGGAGCAGTTTAGACTTCATCTGCGCTTGGAAGGCCTGGTAAAATTCTGCTGGAAGGCCGTCAGGGCCCGGCGATTTATTTTTGGGGCTCTGCGCGATAGCTGTTGTCAGGTCGTCATCGTCAATCTCTGCGGTAAGTCGCTGCGATGCCTCTCTGCTGAGTCGGCCCTGCAGATTCCGTAACAAGTCCTCTTGAGCTTCGTTATCCACTGGGCAGCCTGACATTATGGATGAAAGTTGGCTGTATATTGCCTCTTTAATGTCTCTTTGTGTTGTGAGGACGGTACCGTCACTTCCTTTTAGTTCCGTGATAATTTTTCTGTGAGCCCTTTTCCTTTCGCGCATAACGTGGAACATCGAGGTTTCTTCATGCTGGGCGGCAGCCTGTGTTCTCGCACGAATTTGGAAACCCTCTTTATTGTTTGCGCTTCAGAGCCAGAATTTTGGATTTTATCCTCTTGATCGCGACGTAGTTTTCGATGACTGTTGGGTCCAATTTGTAAAGGTCCTGCAAGCATTGGAAATAAAATTCTGTTGTTGTCTTGAACCAAAAGCTTTTTTCCTTCGAATAATCTATGAACATTTTCCTCAGTTTCGGCTTCGCGCACTTGATCCACCAAGTCAAAGCAGAATCATACGAAGTGAATTTATTTTCACAGTCCTGCCATGTTTGTTGGAAACGCTCGCGGCATTCGGCGTCTTTTAAGTGTGATACGTTGAGCTTCCAGTAGCTTCTTCCTCTGTAGGTGCCTTGTCTCGTCATATTAATGGTGCATATAAAGGCAGCATGGTCAGTGAAGCTGGTGGGCCACACTTCTGCGTGTAAGATACGAGTCGTCAAGTTGTTAGATACGTACATCCTGTCTAAGCGGCTGGCCGAATGGTTAGTGACAAACGTAAACCCGGGTGCATCCCCATGGCTGTGCTCTCACGCATCGGTTAAATTGAAATCGTTGATGATGTGTTCCAGTTCGGGAGACGGATTGAAGTTAGGGAACTGATCTTTACGATGGAGGACACAATTGAAGTCACCCGCAAAAAGGATCTCGGCTTGATGCTTTCCAAAGAGAGGAACAATTTCGTGTTGAAAAAATTCTGCTCGGTGACGGCGATTTCTGCTCCCAGATGGCGCATGTATATTTATGATCCGGGTATTGTGAACAGTACAAGCGATCCCCCTGTTTTTGACGAGTTTTTCCACATTCGTTACTATTATTCCTTCCTTAAAAAGAATAGCAGTCCCTAGGTCACCATCGCTTCCAGCGTTTATGACAGCGTGGTATCCATATATTTCTTGAAGTGCAATGTCGGTTACTTCCTGCAGTAAAATGATGTCGATATCCGCTGCGTACAGAAAGTCCTTCAAGCTATGTAATTTTAATGTACTGCGTATGCTGGTGATGTTCAGAGTCGCGATTCTATAGGCTTGATAGGTGGTCATGATGTAGTGCGTTTTATAAGGATGACTTGCGGAATTTCGCACCTGTTAGTAGGTATCGGACACATGACCAGCCTCCGTTTCCTGGTTCTGGAGGGGTGTTCGGTCATCTGAGGTGGCTGGCACGGTGGCAGTAAAGTACGTAGGTTCCCTCATTTCCTCATCTCCGTCCACCCAGTTTTTCTGGAATGAAGGAACGAATGTGTTTGTTTCAATGACACTGGAATGTGCCGGGTCAAGGTTGTCGGGAGCTACACTGGCGCATTGTTTTGCGCTCACGGAGGCGCCAACGGGTGCTTTGGGGTACACGTCGGGCTGAGTACACTCGGAAACTTTCCCTGGACCCTCATTTAACTTCTGCACTACTTGTTTCACCTTCTGCCGCATTAATGGGATAATTTCTTCGGCAGCTTGATGCGCGATTCTGCGTTTCTTCTTTTTCCTGGGTGACTGGCTCTTCGGCGGGCTTGCTGAGTGTTGTGGAACACTTTCCTGTTCGGGATCGGTGGCAGTTTCGTCAGCAGAAGGTACGTCTGATTTCGAACAACCGTCCTGTTTTCTCTCGCTAGAGTTTTCCGCAGAGGGTTCTTGCGGGTGTGGTGCGACAGAAACTGCAGCCGCGTGGTCAGTGACGTCCATCAGAGTAACGCTCTGGACTTTGTCGACGGGAGCTGCCTGTGAGAGCTCGGTAGGTTCCCGGTCTCCAGAGACTGCCGCCGAGGCCTCAGCTACTTCCATCGGGGTTTCATGGTCAGCATAGTTGTTATCCTGAGAGGTATGCAGAACGAGGGCGATGGGTGGTGGTCCCGCGACAGCCGCCACGTATGTAATCGGCAGTGAGGACATATCAGGAGGTCTGACAGATTCACTGGCCGGTAACTGGCCTACGCGCCTCTGCATACTCTGTGCACGCACGTGGCCCGTCGCCCCACACCCTGCGCACGTTCTGGGCCACACACGTCAATATAGCACGGAATATGTTTCCGTAAATCGACCTTCAGTTGTCTGATGCCATTTAGTACCGGAAACCTATGCGCACCTGACCACCTTTCTGCAATGTTGCTGAGTACCGTGCCGTAGGATGACACTAGGCAATTCGAATATTCTGATAGTTCTTATACCGAAGCCGGTGTGTTTAACAGTAACTTCACTTATATTGCCATCCGAGTGCTTGAATTTATAGCTACCGCCACTAGACTGTAGTATTGTCTCACAAAGATCTGCTGTCCTCAGTTTGACGTAAATAATTGTACTCACGATCGAGAAATGAATACCGACAAGCTCATCTGAGGTAATCTTCACAACTTCTTCAAGAAAACGTTCAAATTCTTAAGAGTTTGGTCTAACGAACGTACGATCGAAAGTGAACTTCAAAGTGTCTTTTCTATTTGGCTGATTCATGATGTCATCTTCTAATAGTCACACAAACACGACAACAGCGTAAAGCCGCAGCAACACTCCACTTACCACGCGCGAGCGAGGCGGCCGCAGCACACCGCGGACTTCCTCACGGTACCGCTGTCGCAAGCGGACTATCATGGAACCGCACGTCTTAAGTACGCTCGAATATGCTGTTATTAGTTCCCTCACATAATTCGGGCCTGCAGTTTGAAGTTTTTAACGTTCGTAACACTACTTCACTTTACAATAACTTTTCGCAGGTTTGATTGCAGTTGGAGCTAATTATTACCGACCTCTCTGCGATAAAGTAAGTGAAAGCGACATATGAGACGTTGGCTGCATGTAGCAATATGCCAGCAGATCCTCTGGTAGCTCAGTTGGTAGAGCGGTGGACTGTAGTGGAAGGTTCACAGATATCCATAGGTCGCTGGTTCAAATCCGGCCCAGAGGACTAAGTACTTGGCTGGCTGTCCGCCTGTACACATCGCTGCACCAAGCTAATCTGCTGACGTCAGGTGTTTACGTCGCTGCGGATCGCGGCGGTGTGTCTTCTACTCTCTTCTACAACATTTGTAAATAAAGACCGTACAATGCTTAGTAGTCAAGCAAATGAACAACGCGAGAACAATGTTCAAGTTCTGTTCCCCCGTAGTTCCGAAAAACCGACCGCTTTCGAGATCCATCGTTGGATAGATGACGATCTACAACTTCCCGAAAAAGACGTATACGGAATTCAGTATGGGACGTTCATAAACGCGTTATTTCTGAAATTGACTAATGCTGAGATTTGTGACCGCCTTGTGGCAGTGAATAACGGTGAATGGAATTTTCATCACCTTAACGGCAATCTATCTACACTTTTTACGCATTTTTATCGTACGGGACGGAGTTGTCTGGACCGAATTTATCTTACTTCTTATTTAAGTGACAAGGTTCGTTATGTGGATATCCGACCTGTGATCTTTTCCGATCACAGCTGTTTTTATTGTCAATTAGTTTTACCCCGGCCCAATGTCCCTCGCCGCAATATTTTATGGAAATTGAACTGCAGCCTTTTAGAAGACCCCGTATTTATTGATACTTTTACAATGAAGTTTGAAAAGATTTTACGCGATCGACCTAGTGACGTCAGTATTTTACAGTGGTGGGTGTCGGTGGTCAAGCCGGCACTCTGTAGAGTTTTAATCGATTTGAGTCGCGAGGCGGCGCGATGCCGCCGCGCCATGTACGAGTTCTGCCAGGAGTGTCTGCGCGACCTGGCGCGTCGCGTGACGTCACAGCCCGCGCTGCTGCCCGAGTTCAAGCGGTACCAGGCGCGCCGGTTGGCAGACCTGCGAGCCGCGGGGGCGGGCGTGGTGGCGCGAAGCCAGCCCACCGGCCCGGTGGAGGACGAGCCCCTCTCTATATACCACATGAACCGGGAGCGCAAGCGCCGGCAGCGGACGTTCTTTTCCTCCTAGCTGAGGCGCGACGGGACTCGAACCCACGACATGCGCGACATTTTAACTGACGATCATTTTAAGCAGTTCTTTTTTTTATGTCGTTTTAAAGCCATCTTTTATCCAACATCCCCCACACACTCGGTCGCACGGAGCGCGCGCACATTAATGCGCCGTTCTCAGACGACGAGTTGTGGGATTCAATAAAAAGGAGCCCGAATGGGAAGTCTCCCGGTGCTGACGGGATCCCCGCGGAGTTTTATAGTAAATTTTATGATATTTTACAGCCAGTGCTGTTAGAAATTTCTTTAGAAGTGCAGAATGGTGTAGCCATTACTGACCCTTTTTCGGAGGGTGTGGTCACATTGATTCCAAAGACAAATGCTACCCAGAGTGTGGATAACGTTCAGCCGATCACCTTGCTGAACGCCGATTTTAAAATTGTTACCCGTTGTGTTGCGTCACGTGTCCGTTCCGTTTTAAATACCGTGCTGTCCGAGAAGCAGAATTGTGCTGTTCCGGACAGGAACATTTTCGACGCGCTTCTGGTGTACCGCGATGGTATCGGGTACGTCAGGTTTGCGTTCGGTTTGCAGCGGTACTATCGATAGATTTTAAAAACGCGTTTGACTGTGTGAGTCACGCGTACCTACGCAAGGTGATGGTAGCCATGGGGTTCGGCTACTGATTCACGCGTATGGTGCGTAACCTGCTGGGTTGTGCCACGTCCAGGGTGCACGTCAACGACCAGCTGACGCCGCCCTTCCCGGTGCGTCGCTCCGTGCGGCAAGGGTGCCCCCTCTCGATGGCGTTGTTTGCCATCGCACTCGACTCGCTGTTGCGCGCGATCACCGCCGCGTGCCGTGGCGTCGCGGTGGGCGGTCGGGTCGCGCCTACGCGGACTATGTGGGGGTGTTTGTGGACTGTCCGGAGAACGTGGACAGCCTCTATCGAGTTCTGCAGGGTTACGAACGCGCCACCGGAGCGCTGGCGAACCGCCGGTAGACCGTGCTGCTGCCGCTGACGCCGCTGGCGCACACCGTCACGCGTGACTGGTTCTGCGTCAGGGCGCAGCAGAAGGTCCTCGGCGTGTCGTTGACGTCCAACCCGCAGAAGATGGAGGCGTTCAACTGGAGACCCACCCTGGACAGCGTCAGAGCTGTGCTGCGCGTCTACGCCCCGCGCCGCCTCGCCCTGCGGGACAAGGTGTCCCTCGTGGGCAGCCACGTGTCGGCGCGAGGGTGGTTCCTCGCGCAGGTGCTGCCCGCGCCGCTGTTCCTAGGTCGAGGCTTCCAGCAGGCGGCGTATTGGTTCGTGTGGCGAGGAAGCATCTGCAGGGTCAGCAACGAGGTCTGCACGCTCAGCCCGTAGGACGGTGGTTTGGGTCTCGTGCACTTCCGGACCCGGTGCGCCGCCCTGCTGTGGAGGAGGACGGCGGCAGTGATGGAGAAGAACCCCTTCGGCCCCACCGCCGCCCTCTTCGCCGGATACCGCGCCGCATCTCCTGCAGCGCCGGTGTCCGTCGCCCACGTGCCATTGTATCCCCTCAGGGCTCAGCATTCATTTGCTGGGTACGGGCTTGGCGAACCCGGGGTCCTGAGCCGTGGGCTGTGTCGCGCCAACAGTCCGCTACAACGTAAGATCTGTGCATGCTTCAACGACCATCGTTCGGCGCGACGGTGGAACGTTGTACGTTTCAGAGCCCGGGGATCTTGGCTTAATCGCCCGGGTCGAGAGGACGGTACAAACCTCTATAAAGAAAACCTCAATCTCAAGGTGTGCTACGTGCCGAGGAGATGCATGGCTGTTGAGGTTGAACAGCCGCTAGCGAGCAACCTCTGCGGAACATGCCGCACCTCAGTTGAATAAGGCTTACCCAGGCAAGTGGGGCTCTGCCTGGGTTAACCTTTAGTTCCCTAGCTGCTCGTGGGACCAACGAGCAATGAATAGCGTCGCCACATGCAAAAATGGCGTCTCAAAGCGTGGAAGAAACGAGTACAATGCTGCAGAGTACGATCCCCAAACGTTCCCTTCCCTGGCTACACCATGGGAGGAACGTCGGGCAAGAAAGCAGGGTGAGGCTTATGCCCCTAAATATCTAGTTTGTACCCGCACTGATGGGGACTCTTAAGACGACTAAGCCCTTGTATGGTGAGGTGGAAGGGATGTCTAAGATGCGGTCAGGGTCTGTCTTAATAACGACGTCATCCCCAGACCAGTCACGGGCACTGCTTGCCTGTGACAAGCTGGGTGATGTTTCCGTTACCATTACGCCGCACAAGACCCTAAATATGGTACAGGGTATCATCTTTCATAAAGACCTATTGCGTGCCAATCTAGAACGGCAGGGAGTACATTTTATTCGGCGAGTCCATAGGGCTCCGAAGGACAATAGGGTCGCGACCGGTGCCTTCATATTGGCTTTCGAGGGTGATTCATTGCCCGAGAAGGTCAAGGTGATGGTCTACCGGATCGACGTTAAGCCCTACGTTCCTCCCCCTATGCGCTGTTTTGAGTGCTGGAGGTTTGGCCATATGTCCTCCCGATGTGATGCCAATCCTACATGTCGGGAGTGCGGACGTGCTGTCCATCCGAACGTCCCCTGCACCCCTCCTCCAGTGTGTGTTAATTGTAGCCAAAATCACTCCCCTTGTTCGCCTGTCTGCACAGTTCTGCACCAAGAAAGAAAGATCATTGAATACAAGACCAGAGACCGACTGACATACTCAGAGGCAAAGAAGAAGTACCATAAGCTTCACCCTGTGCACCAGGTCAACAACTATACCACAGCAGTCTCACTGTCATCCTCCACTGTGTCTTCGATTCAGCCAGTTAAGTCCGTACCATTGGGCTCCCAGGCCCAACAAAATATCCCTGCCCCCTTACCAGCTGGGGGCGCTTCCTCTTCAGTGGTTCCCACACTTTTCACCGTGGGAGCAACACCCGCTAAATCATCGGGGACGTGAGTCCCCACCTCTAAGCCGGAGAAGGAGAAGCCTTAGCCTTGCCCCTCTCACTGAGAAGGGGTCCCTTGGGACACCCCCTTGCGCAGCTACTCAGAGCGCTCTGGAGGATCCTGGCCACCGGCCTATAGATCCACAACCTGCCAGTCGAAGAGCTTCTTGCTCTTCTTCTGTCCCGGATGCCGCTTCTGGGAAGCCCTCTCGGCCCAGCAAACCAAAGGGCCAGCAAGAAGAAAGGAAGAAGAAGAAGAAGAAGAGAAACAAGAAAAAAGAATGTTCAGTGGCTTCAAAGCCACAACCACCCACATCCTCTTCTTTAGAGAATGAAGTCGAGATCCTCGCATCTCCTGAGGATCTCGCAATTACTGATTCCCCAGACAATAAGATCTCTGGTTCTGTGGATTCAGAGCGCGTGGTAGCAGACGATCCAATGGAGTGATCTGCTCCCTTATTCATCATGGCGGTACAACCAGGAGATAACATCATCCTCCAGTGGAATTGTGGTGGCTTTTTCCACCACCTGCTTGAGCTACGACAGCATCTCAGCCAAACACCTGCTTTCTGTATCGCTCTTCAGGAAACATGGTTTCCAGCGATGCGGTCACCTGCCCTTCGAGGCTACCGGGGCTATTTTAAAAATCGCTCTATCTATGGCAGAGTTTCCGGTGGAGTCTGCGTCTATGTCCTAGACACTGTCCCGAGCGCTGCCGTGCCTCTTCTAACGCCACTAGAGGCGGTTGCTGTTCGGCTCCGGGCAGTGCAAGACATTACCATATGTTCGGTCTACCTCCCGCCTGATGATGTTGTCTCTCCTGTAGACCTACTGCCTTGGTCGCCCAACTTCCCCCACCCTTCCTTCTTTTGGGGGATTTCAATGCCCACCGCACTTTGTGGGGTGGCACACAGACGTCGGCATGGGGTAGAGATGTTGAGACCCTACTGACGCAGCTGAACATCTGCCTCCTGAACACTGGTGCTGCTACGCACTTTAGCGTGGCACACGGTACATTCTCTGCCATAGATCTGTCTGTCTGTAGCCCAAGCCTGCTTCCGCACTTCACTTGGAGGGTCCACGATGACCTGTGTGGCAACGACCATTTCCCTATCTTCCTGTCGCTCCCACAGTGTCCACCTGCTGACCGTCTGCCTCCCTGGTCCCTCCATAGGGCCGACTGGCCAGCATATTCCATAGCCGCTGTGCTTCCCTCTCCTCTTCTGGCTGATATCGATACCGCTGTGCAGCAGGTCACACATTCCATCATTTCTGCTGCTGAGAACACTGTACCCGTCTCACTTGGATCACTCCACCGTGTCCTGGTAGACGCCGGAGATAGCTGAGGCCATCCGGGAACGTCGGCGAGCACTACGGCGCCACCGACGCCACCCTTGTGTCGAACATCTTGTTGCCTTCAACCGTCTCCGTGCACGGGCACGGCGATTGATCCAGCAAATCAAGAGGGCCTCGTGGGATCGCTATGTCGACTCCATTGGATCCCGAGCATCACCTTCACGGGTATGGTCGCTAGTTCGACGCCTCTTTGGCCACCACCCACCAGTGGGAATTGTTGTTGGTTGTTTAAGGGGGACAAAACTGCAATGGTCATCAGTCCCCCATTCCATCTCTAGGCGTCAAAAGTAAATACAAACACATGAAAGATAATACGCCCAGAGTTTAAAATTGCGAAGTGGGAGAGGAGTCCCACTGAGTCCATAAAACATCCTCAAGAATAACAAGACAAAACGAAAAGACGGTCACACAGAGACAACTTACAACAAAGAAACCGATGGCCGTGGTTGACCGACCATAAGAATAAAAAAGGAAAAGTCAACCACTCGGTAACACACAGAAATCTCCAGTTAGAGCGAATTATAAAAACCCCCTGCTCGTATAAAACGTAAAACGGTGTCAGCCATTGCAGCATCGTCACCTAAAACATCTGATAAAACGGCTGGGAGGTTAAAATTCCGCCGCAAAGCAGCTAAAACGGGGCAGTCCAACAGGATGTGGACTATTGTCAGGCGCGAGCCACACTGACATTGGGGCGCATCCTCACCATGAAGGAGATGTCCATGGGTGTGACACGTATGCCCAATGCGGAGGCGACACAAGATCACTGAGTCCCGTCGTGAACTGCGCATGGAGGAGCGCCATGCAACCGTCGTTCCCTTGACTACCCGGAGCTTGTTGGGCGTGCGCAGGCTACGCTACTCAGTATCCCAAAGCTGACGTACTCGCTGGCACAACAACGAACGGAGATCAGAAGCCGGGAGGCCGATCTCTAGACAGGACATACCGACAGCCTGCTTGGCAAGCCTGTCAACACGTTCATTGCCCGGAATACCAACGTGACCCGAAGACCAGATGAACGTCACTGATCGCCCAGACAGTTCAACGCACGAAGCGCCTCCTGTATGGCCAACACCAGGGCAGACCGCGGGTAACACTGCTCCAGAGCTCGGAGGCTGCTCAGGGAGTCGCTGCAAACAGCAAAAGACTCGCCTGAGCAAGACCGGATATGCATGAGAGATCTGTGAATGGCCACCAGCTCTGCAGTGTAAACACTGCAGCCATTTGGCAGAGAGTGCTGTTCCACATGGTCACCATGAGTATACGCAAATCCCACACAGCCATCAACCATGGAACCATCTGTGTAGATCAGGTCATATCCACGGAATTCCGCTATGATAGCCGAGAACTGACGGTGGAGTGCCTCCAGTGGAATTGAGTCTTTGGGCCCCTGGGCCAAGTCCAGCCGAGTAGACGGCCTTGGCAAACACCACAGAGGTGTACGGGGACGGACCCAATAGGAAGATGGAAGGGGAGAAGACTCAAGCTCCTGCAGGAGGGACTGAACCCGACAAGCAATCGTATGACCTGATCTGGGGCGTCGCTGATGGGGACGGACTTCCACCTCAGGAAAGAGGAGACGATGGTTCGGGTGGCCCGGGGAGCAACACACATGGGCTGCGTAAGCCGCAAGTAGGTGTTGGAGGCGGATCCCCAAGGGTGGAACCCCAGCCTCCACTAGTAAGCTGTTCACTGGGCTGGTGCGGAAGGCACCCGTCGCGATGCGAACCCCACAGTTGTGAATGGGGTCCAGTAGGTGCAGTGCCGAAGGTGCCGCAGACCCATAGGCAATGCACCCAAAATCGAGACGGGACTGCACCAGCGCCGTGTAAAGCCACAATAGTGTTGAGCGGTCGGCACCCCAGGTCGTATGACCCAAGTGTCTGAGAAGGTTTAGATGGCGCCAGCACTTCCTTTTCTGCTGACGAATGTGGGGGAGCCATGTCAGCCGGGCGTCAAAGACCAGTCCTAAAAACCGATGAGTTTCTACTATGGTAAGCAGAGCGTCATTAAGATAAAGTTTAGGGTGCGGGTGGACAGTCCGACGCCGACAGAAGTCCATCACTCTGGTCTTGGAGGCAGAAAACTGAAAGCCTTGGGTAAGCGCCCAATTCTGCGCTTTCCAAAGAGCACCTTGCAACCTGCGCTCGGCAACTTGGGTGCTGCAGGAACTAAAAGAGAGACAAAAGTCGTCAGCATAAAGTGAAGGGGACACCGACAATCCAACCGCTGTCGCTAAACCGTTGATGGCAATTAAAAATAATGCAACGCTTAAAACAGAACCCTGAGGAACCCCGTTTTCCTGGATATGAGAGGAGCTCAGTGAAGCACCAATTTGAACACGAAAGGTACGGACAGCTAAAAAATTCTGGATAAAAATCGGCATGGAGCCCCGGAGGCCCCAGTCGTATAAAGTGTTGAGGATGTGTCGTCGCCAGGTGGTATCGTATGCTTTGTGCATATCAAAGAAGACGGCAACAAGGTGATGGCGCCTGGAAAAGGCTGTGCGGATTGCAGACTCGAGGTACACCAGATTGTCGGTGGTAGATAGACCATGGCGAAAACCGCCCTGGCATTGAGCCAGTAAGCCTCGAGTCTCCAGAATCCAACACAAACGACGACTGACCATCCGCTCCAACAGTTTGCATAGAACGTTAGTCAGGATAATGGGCCGATAGCTATCCAAGGAAAGAGGATGTTTATCTGGTTTAAGCACAGGAATGATGATACTCTCCCGCCACTGTGACAGGAAAACACCAACACACCAAATGCGGTTATAGACTGCAAGTAGATTACGCCGACTATCTACTGAGAGATGTTTCAGCATTTGGCTATGGATGCTATCAGGCCCCGGCGCCGTGTCAGGACATTGTCGAAGAGCACTGAGGAGCTCCCACTCAGTGAAAGGAGTGTTGTAGGATTCAGAGCGGCGGGTACGAAAGGAGAGAGACTGGCGTTCTACCCTCTCCTTTACTGTACGGAAGGCTGGTGGATAATTTGCAGAGGCAAAAGCGCGGGCATAATGCTCGGCAAACATCTCTGCAAGTGTGGCCGGGTCTGTACAGAGAACTCCATTTGTGGAGATTCCGGGTATTCCCACTGGTGACGGTATTCCCTTTAACCCCCTGATCCTACCCCAGACCTGTGATGCAGAGGTACCCGTCCCGATAGTGGAGACGTACCTCGCCCAACACTCCTGTTTCCGTCGTCTTATTAACTGGCGAGCATGAGCGCGAAGCCGATTAAAATCAATGAGATGCTCCTGAGAGGGGTGACGCTTATAGCGCTGTAAGGCCCGCCTACGATCTCTAATAGCCTCAGCTATTTCCGGCGACCACCACGGCACTGCCTTACGCCGTGGGCACCCTGTGGAGCATGGAATTGCAGCTTTTGCAGCAGAAACAATGGTGTGAGTGACACCCTCGACCACCACATCGATAGAATCGAGTGGGGGAGGTCGAACAATAGCTGTGGACGTGTAATCTTCCCAGTTAGCCCTGCTTGAAGCCCACCTAGGGGGCGTTCTGGGGACTGACGTTGTGGGAGTGACAGAAAAAGGGGAAAATGGTCACTGCCACACAGGTCGTCGTGGGCTCTCCAGTGGACAGATGGTGGAAGGCTGTGGCTGCAGATCGATAAATCAATGGCCGAGAACGTGCCATGTGCCACACTAAAGTGTGTTGGGGCACCAGTATTTAATAGGCAGAGGTTGAGTTGAGAAATTAAAGACTCGACTACTCTGCCTCGGCCAGAAAGCGAAGTACCACCCCACAACGGGTTATGGGCGTTGAAGTCGCCCAATAAGAAGAAAGGCGGGGGTAGTTGTGATATAAGTGCAGCCAAATCATTCAAAGAGAGGTCACCACCTGGAGGGAGATAAAGACTGCAGACAGTAAATTCCTGTGTTGTCCTTACCCTGACAGCCACTGCTTCGAATGGTGTATGAATGGGCACGGATTCACTATAAACAGAAGTAAAGCCATACACACACACACACCACCTGAGACCCAGTTATATGAGCTACGGTTACAGTAATATCCCCTGTAGCCACGAAGGGCTGGGGTCCGCATTGCCGGAAACCAAGTTTCCTGTAAGGCAATGCAGAAAGCAGGTGTTATGCTTAAAAGGTGTCGTAGCTCAGCCAGGTGGGGGAAGAAAAAAACCACCGCAGTTCCACTGGAGGATGAAGCTGTCTGATAACAGAAAACATGAAAGGTAAGAGGGAAGATTACAACTCAGCGTCACTCAAACCTGCTGACTGCCTTTTTTGTGGCTTGGCATCCATTAGTTCTGGGATGTCCCCGACTGCGAGGTCGTCCGGGGACGCTAGAATCTCCACCTCGTCCCCAGAGGTCGAGGTGGAGTGGGACGGTGGCATGGGAGCCACCATGGTACCTTGAAACTCTTCACTTTCCAATTTATTCCTCCGATCCTTCTTGCCCCTCGGGGGCTTCGCCGGCGGGGCTGGCTTCTCAGACTCAGCCGCAGGGACTGAGGAGGAGCATGAGGCCCTGCGTCCAGCAGCATTCGTTGTTGTTGTTGTTGTTGTTGGTTGTTTAAGGGGGACAAAACTGCAATGGTCATCAGTCCCCCATTCCACCTCTAGGCGACAAAAGGAAAACCATACACGTGAAAGATATCACGCACAGAGTTTAAAGTTACGATGTGGTAGAGGAGTCCCACTGAGTCAATAAAACATCATCAAGAATAACAAGACAAAACGAAAAGACGGATACACAGAGACAACTTACAACAAAGAAACCGATGGCCGTGGTTGACCGACCATAAGAATAAAAAAGGAAAAGTCAACCACTCGGTTTCACAAAGAAATCTCCAGTTAGAGGGAACGATAAAATCCCCCTGCTCGAATAAAACGTAAAACGGTATCTGCCATTGTGGCATCGTCACCTAAAACTTCCGATAAAACAGCAGGGAGGTTAAAATGTCTCTGCAAGGCGGCTAAAAGGGGGCAGTCCAACAATATGTGGACGACTGTCAAATGGGAGCCACACCGACATTGGGCTGGGTCCTCACCCCGAAGGAGATGTCCATGGGTGAGCCACGTATGCCCAATGCGGAGGCGACATAAAACCACTGAGTCCCGTCGTGAACCGCGCATGGAGGAGCGCCATGCAACCGTCGTTTCCTTGACCACCCAGAGCTTGTTGGGCGTGCGCAGGCTACGCCACTCAGTATCCCAAAGCTGACGTACTTGCTGGCGCAACAATGAACGGAGATCAGAAGCCGGGAGGCCGATCTCTAGACGGGACATACCTACAGCCTGCTTGGCAAGCCTGTCAACACGTTCATTGCCCAGGATACCAACATGACCTGGAGACCAGATGAACACCACCGATCACCCGGACCGTGTAATGGCATAAAGTGTCTCCTGAACGGCCAACAACAGGGTAGACCGCGGGTAAAACTGCTCCAGAGCTCGGAGGCTGCTCAGGAGTCGCTGCAAACAACAAAAGACTCGCCTGAGCAAGACCAGATATGCATGAGAGATCTGTGAATGGCCACCAGCTCTGCAGTGTAAACACTGCAGCCATTCGGCAGAGAGTGCTGTTCCACATGGTCACTGTGTGTATAGGCAAATCCGACACGGTCATCCACCATTGAGCCATCGGTGTAGATCAGGTCATAACCACGGAACTCCGCTATGACAGCCGAGAACTGACGGCGGAGCGCCTCCAGTGGTACTGAGTCTTTGGGCCCATGGGCCAAGTCCAGCCGAATAGACGGCCTTGTCAAACACCACGGAGGTGTATGCACCTGGACCTGATATGGAGACGGAAGGGGCAAAGACTCAAGTTCCAGGAGGAGGGACCGAACTCTATAGGCTATCGTTAGACCTGATCTGGGGCGTCGCTGATGGGGACGGACTACCACCTCAGGAAAGAGGAGACGATGGTTTGGGTGGCCTGGGGAGCAATATACGTTCGCTGCATAAGCTGCGAGCAGGTGTTGGCGGCGGATCCCCAAAGGTGGGATCCCAGCCTCCACTAGTAAACTGTTCACCGGGCTGGTGCGGAAAGCGCCTGTCGCAATGCGGACCCCACAGTTGTGAATGGGGTCCAGGAGATGCAGTGCCGAAGGTGCCGCAGACCCATAGGCAATGCACCCAAAATCGAGACGGGACTGCACCAGCGCCGTGTAAAGCCACAACAGTGTTGAGGGGTCGGCACCCCAGGTCATATGACCCAAGTGTCTGAGAAGGTTTAGATGGCGCCAGCACTTCCTTTTCAGCTGACGAATGTGGGGGAGCCATGTCAGCTGGGCGTCAAAGACCAGTCCTAAAAACCAATGAGTTTCTACTATGGTAGGCAGTGCGTCATTAAGATAAAGTTTAGGGTGCGGGTGGACAGTCCGACGCCGACAGAAGTGCATCACTCTGGTCTTGGAGGCAGAAAACTGAAAGCCATGGGTAAGCGCCCAGGTCTGCGCCTTCTGAATAGCACCTTGCAACCTGCGCTCGGCAACTTGGGTGCTGCAGGAACTAAAAGAGAGACAAAAGTCGTCAGCATAAAGAGAGGGGGACACCGACGATCCAACCGCTCTGGCTAAACCGTTGATGGCGATTAAAAATAATGGGACGCTTAAAACGGAACCCTGAGGAACCCCATTTTCCTGGATATGAGAGGAGCTCAGGGAAGCACCAATTTGAACACGAAAGGTACGGACGGCTAAAAAATTCTGAATAAAAATCGGTAGGGAGCCCCGGAGGCCCCAGTCATATAAAGTGTTGAGGATGTGTCGTCGCCAGGTTGTATCGTATGCTTTGTGCATATCGAAGAAGACGGCAACAAGGTGTTGGCGCCGGGAAAAGGCTGTGCGGATTGCAGACTCGAGGTACACCAGATTATCGGTGGTAGACCGACCCTGGCGAAAACCGCCCTGGCATGGAGCCAATAATCCCCGAGTCTCAAGAATCCAACATAACCGCCGACTGACCATCCGCTCCAACAGTTTGCATGGCACGTTAGTCAAGTTAATGGGCCGATAGCTATCCAAGTTCAGAGGACGTTTGTCGGGCTTAAGCACTGGGATGATTATACTCTCCTGCCACTATGACGGGAAAACACCATCACACCAAATGCGGTTATAGACCGCAAGGAGGTTACGCCGACTATCTGCTGAGAGATGTTTCAGCATTTTACTATGGATGCTATCAGGCCCTGGCGCCGTGTCTGGACATTGTTGAAGAGCACTGAGGAGCTCCCACTCAGTAAAGGGAGTGTTGTAAGATTCAGTGCGGCAGGTACGAAAGGAGAGGGGCTAGCGTTCCATCCTCTCCTTCAATGTACGGAAGGCCGGTGGATAGTGTGCAGAGGCAAAGGCGTGGGCATAATGCTCAGCAAACATCTCTGCAATAGTGGCCGGGTCCGTACAAACGACTCCATTTGAGGAGATCCCAGGGATTCCCACTGGTGTCCGTAATCCCTGTAGCCGCCTGATCTTACTCCAGACCTGCGAGGCTGAGGTGCCTGTCCCAATAGTGGAAACGTACCTCTCCCAGCACTCCTGTTTCCGTCTTCTTATTAACTGGCGAGCACGAGCGCGAAGCCGTTTAAAATCAATGAGATGCTCCTGAGAGGGGTGACGCTTATAGCACTGTAAGGCCCGCCTACGATCTCTAATAGCCTCAGCTATTTCCGGCGACCACCACGGCACTGCCTTACGCCGTGGGCACCCTGTGGAGCATGGAATTGCAGCTTTTGCTGCAGAAACAATTGTGAGAGTGACGCCCTCAACCACCACATCGATGGAATCGAGTGGGGGAGGTTGAACAATAGCAGTGGACGTGTAGTCTTCCCAGTTAGCCCTGCCTAAAGCCCACCTGGGGGGGGGCGTTCTGGGGACTGACGTTGTGGGAGTGACAGAAAAAGCGGAAAATGGTCACTGCCACACAGATCGGCGTGGGCTCTCCAGTGGACAGATGGTGGAAGGCTGTGGCTGCAGATCGATAAATCAATGGCCGAGAACGTGCCATGTGCCACACTAAAGTGTGTGGGGGCACCAGTATTTAATAGGCAGAGGTCGAGTTGAGAAAGTAAAGACTCGACTACTCTGCCTCGGCCAGAAAGCGAAGTACTACCCCACAACGGGTTATGGGCATTGAAGTCGCCCAATAAGAAGAAAGGCGGGGGTAGTTGCGATATAAGTGCAGCCAAAACATTCAAAGAAATATCACCATCTGGAGGGAGATAAAGGCTGCAGACGGTAAACTCTTGTGTTGTCCTTACCCTGACAGCCACTGCTTCTACTGGTGTACGAAGGGGCACAGGTTCACTATGAACAGAGGTAAGGACATACACACATACACCACCTGAGACCCTGTTATATGAGCTACGGTTACAGTAATATCCCCTGTAGCCACGAAGGGCTGGGGTCCGCATTGCTGGAAACCATGTTTCCTGTAAGGCAATGCAGAAGGCAGGTGTTGTGCTTAAAAGGTGTCGTAGCTCAGCCAGGTGGGGGAAGAAACCGCCGCAGTTCCACTGGAGGATAATGCTGTCTGATAACTGGGAAGACATGGAGATTACAAATCAGCGTCACTCAAATCCGCTGTCTGCCTTTGTTCTGGCCCAGTATCCATAATTTCTGTGATGTCCCCGACGGCGAGGTCGTCTGGGGACGCGAGAATTTCCACCTCGTCCCTAGAGGTCGAGGTGGAGTGGTGAGGTGGCTCGGGAGCCACCGTGGTATCCTTCACGTCGTTGTTTTCAACCTTTTTCCTCCGGTCCTTCTTGCCCCTCGGGGGCTTCGCCGACAGGGCTGGCTTCTCAGACTCAGCCTCAGGGACTGAGGAGGAGCATGAGGCCCTGCGTCCAGCAGCCTTCGGTTTTGCCTGCTGCTGGCGTGTGTCAGAAGTGACACGGGCGGAACCCTCGGAAGGGAGTGTCCCAAGGGACCCCTGCTGAACGAGGGGTGCCAGAGTGGGTTGTTGTGTCTCCAGCAGAAGGGTGGAGGTTGCTCCTGAGGCAGTTACCTGGGGAGCAGAAGAAGGAAGGGGGCCCCCAACCACCATGGGGGCAGATGTAGGTTTGTGGCCCTGGGGGCCTACAGAAAAAGAATGAGCAGACAAGATGGGTGTCGCCACAGATGATGAAGATGATGATGCAATTGCCGCAAAAGACGTTGTCATGGCCGCTGGGTGTAAGCGCTCAAATTTCTTTTTTGCCTCAGTATAGGTTAACCGGTCCAAGGTCTTATATTCGATGATTTTCCTTTCTTTCCGGAGCATAGGGCATTGTGATGAGCATGGAGGATGCTCCTGACCACAGTTCACGCAGATGGGCGGCGGAGTACATGGGGCGTCCGGGTGGGCTGGACGTCCACAATCCCGGCAAGTGGCGCTGGAAGGGCAACGGGACGACATATGCCCAAACTTCCAGCACTGGAAGCATCTCATAGGAGGAGGGATGTAGGGTTTTACATCAACCCGGTAGCACATCACCTTCACCTTCTCTGGCAGTGTATCGCCTTCAAAGGCTACGATGAAGGCACTGGTGGCAACCCTATTATCTTTCGACCCACGATGGATGCGCCGGACGAAGTGAACACCTCGCCGCTCGAGGATGGCGCGCAGCTCCTCATCAGACTGTAAGAGCAGATCACGATGAAAAACAATTCCCTGGACCAGATTAAGAGACTTATGTGGCGTAATGTTGACTGCGACATCTCTCCCAGCTTATCGCAAGCAAGAAACGCCTGCGACTGGGCAGGGGATGCAGTGTGAATTAACACAGACCCATTGCGCATCTTGGAGAGGGACTCCACGTCTCCAAACTTCTCCTCCAGGTGGTCAACAAAGAACTGAGGCTTCCCTGTAGTAAATGTCTCCCCATCAGTCCTTGTACAAACTAAATATCTCGGTGAATACGGCCCATTTCTATCTTCAGCCTGCGTTCTTCCCAGGGCGTGGCCAAGGAAGGGAACGACTTGGCGTCATATGATGTAGCATTAAACTTACCACGCTTTAAGACGGTGGTTATACGTCCACCAACGTAATCTCTAGCTCGCTTCATTGTGTTCCCACGAGCAGATAGGGATCTAAGGGTCCACCCAGACAGAGCCCCGCTTGCCTGGGTAAGCCTTATACAACTGAGATGTGGCAGGTTACTCAGAGGTCGCTCGCTAACGACTGTTCAACCTCAACAGCCATGCATCTCCTCGGCACGTAGCACACCTTGAGATTGAGGTTTTTTTTTATAGAGGTTTGTGCCGTCCTCGCGACCCGGGCGATTAAGCCAAGATCCCAGGGCTCTGAAACGTACAACATTGTACCATGGTCGTTTAAGCACGCACATAGCTCACGGTGTAGAGGACTGTTGGCGCGACACAGCCCACGGCTCAGGACCCCGGGTTCGCCAAGCCCGTACTCAGCAAATTAATGCTGAGCCCCTGAAGGGCAGTGGGAATTCCGTGCCTCAGCATTCAGGGTACAATTTGCACTAACCCTCACACCATAGCTGAGCATTTGGCACACCACTATGCTCGCACCTCAGCGACCGCTGCATATGATGCGGATTTCCGCGGCCTTAAAGAGCGCACAGAGGGAAAACGGATATATTTTCGAACGCTACGCCAGGATATCTACAACATCCCTTTTAGCGAATGGGAGTTCGAAAGCACCCTTGCCACATGCCCAGCCACGTCCCCTGTACCCGACCACATTCATAATCAGTACCTCCGATATCTATCAGCAGACTCTAAACGCCAACTCCTCTCTTTGCTGAATCGTCTCTGGGTTCGGGTGTCTTCCCGTCCCAATGGCGGGATAGCATCATCATCCCAGTGATGAAGCCCGGGGCTGATCCACAGGTGGCTGATAGTTACCGCCCAATCAGCCTCACCAACGTTCCGTGTAAACTCCTCGAACGAATGGTGAGTCGGAGGCTTATGTGGATCCTTGAGGACCGGGGACTCCTGGCCCCACAACAGAGTGGGTTCCATCGTGGCCGCTCCGCTATCGATAATCTCGTGTCGCTGGAGTCGGCCATCCGTACAGCCTTTACACGCCGCGAACATCTGGTTGCTGTATTCTTTGACCTGCAAAAAGCGTACGACACCACCTGGCGCCACCACATACTGTCTACGCTATACGACTGGGGCTTACGCGGTCCGCTTCCTGTATTCATACAGAATTTTCTCGCACAACGGTCTTTTCGTGTTCGTATTGGTTCCTGTTTCAGCTCCCCTCACTATCAAGAAAACGGTGTCCCACAGGGATCCGTTCTTAGCGTCCCTTTATTTTTGGTCGCTATCAATGGTCTTGCTACTGCTGTGGGGTCATCTCTTTACACCTCGTTGTATGCCGATGACTTCTGCATGTATTTCAGCTCCACTAGCATCGGCATTGCTGAACGGCGGTTGCAGATATCTATTCGAAAGGCGCAGTCGTCGGCGTTTACTCATGGTTTTAAATTTTCCGCTACGAAAACCCGGGTGATGCATTTCTGTCGGCGTCGGGCGGTCCATACTGAACCCGAACTGTATCTCGTTGATGACCTGCTGCGTGTCGAATAGACGCACCGTTTTTTAGGCTTGTTGTTCGACAACCGTCTCACCTGGGTGCCACACCTTCGCCAGCTCAAACAAAAGTGCTGGCGACACAATATTCTACGCTGTCTAAGCTATACTGTTTGGGGAGCGTCACGCCCAACGCTCCTGACTTTATAAAGCGCTCATCCAGTCGCGCCTAGACTATGGCTGCGTAGTATATAATTCGGCTGCACCTTCAGCACTGCAAACATTAGACCCAGTCTTACATTGTGGAGTTCGTTTGGCGACAGGGGCTTTCCGCACGAGCCCTGTGACATGGCTGCTACTTGAAGCTGGGTCCTTCCTCTGCGATTCCGCCGGCAGCGCCTGCTGGCTTTGTACGTTGCCCATGTTAGGGCCTTTCCACACCATCCGAATCACCAGCTTCTTTTTCCAGGCGCTGCACTCCCTATCCCTCCAAGACGACCTCGGTCGGGTTACCCAATATCAGTCCGCGTTCGTTTTCTACTTTCGTCCGTCGAATCCCAACTACTCCCTGCCACTTTCCACTATTCCTTTCAAACCCCTCCTTGGTCCATTCCCCTTTTGCAGCTTTGTCTGGATCTGTCCAACAGATCAAAGGACTCCGTTTCTCCAACGCAACTCTGACACCAGTTCCTGGATCTCTTCAACTCTTTGCGTGGTGCTGAAGCCATCTATACTGATGGTTCCCTAGCAGATGGTCGTGCTGGGTACGCATTTTTCATTGGTGACCATGTCGAACAACATTCATTGCCCCGTGAAAGTAGTGTCTTTACTGCAGAGCTGGTCGCTATCCTCAAGGCTCTAGAACACCTCCGAGCCTGCTCCAGGGGGTCATTTGTCATCTGTAGTGACTCCCTGAGTGGCTTGCAGGCACTCTACCAGTTCTTCCCTCGTCACCCGTTAGTGCAGTCCATTCAAGACACTACTTACTCTCTTGGCAAATCTGGCCGATGTGTGGTCTTCCTGTGGACCCCTGGCCACGTCGGCATACTGGGGAATGAACGTGTTGACCAGTTGGCCAAACAGGCCACCACTGCTCCTCCCTTCACCATTGGCGTCATGGAATCGGACCTCAGGTTATCTTTGCACAAGAAGGTGCGTGATGCTTGGGGTGCCGAATGGTCTACCATGAGTGCAACAAACAAGCTCCGAGCAGTGAAGCTATCCACAACTCTGTGGAAGTCTTCACTGCTGCCCATACGTCGAGAGTCAGTTGTCCTCTGCCGCCTCCGAATTGGGCATACCTGGCTGACCCATGGTCATCTCCTCCGCCGTGAGGCCCCACCTGTGTGTCGGTGTGGAGCAGCGCTGACAGTCGTCCATCTTCTAATGGACTGCCCAGTTTTAGCTACATTGCGCCAGTCTTTTAACCTACCAGATGCGTTACCTTTAGTTTTAGGCGACGATGCCTCCATGGCTCATTGTGTTTTAAGTTTTATTCGCGCAGGTGGTTTTTACAACTCCATCTAGTGGTGGGTGCTATACCCTGATACTTCAGGTCCCCACCTATCCAGCGATTTTAAACCCTTTTAAGACCCTTCTGTACTTTACCGAGAGGTTTTTAGTGTGTGAAGTATGGCTGGCTCATCCTGTTTTTTCTCTGTGATTATCCAGCCGTGTTTTTCTGCTGTCCAGTTTTAGCTGAGATCTCGACTTCGTTTTCCCTATTGTGTCTCTTCCTTTTGTGTTGTCAGCGACTTCTCCAATGTCAGCTTACCCCATTTGTGAGTTTTCATCTTCGGAGCTGTGTTTTACTTTTTATACTCTTGACAGAGGACTCTTAGCTAGGAACAGGGGACTGATGACCTAGCTATTTAGTCCCCTCAAAACCAACAACAACAACAACAACAACAACAACACGTGCCATTTTATTTGAACCACTTGTGGAGCTTCTACTTGAACGACAGCTACTTGCTGCTCACGGACGTTACCAGCAACAAGGTCCGCGACATCGCTGCCGCTCTTCGCGGCACCACCATGAGTTCCAAGAATGGTACAAGGTCGTCCATCGCATCTCCCACACTAACGAGAAGCTTTGCGCCTTCCGAGTAATCACGACAGAAGCTTGTGACGTTTGCGGTGATCGGGACACACTCTAGCACCGTTTCACGTGTCCGCAGCATCGTGACGTGTGAGAAGTGGCGCGCGCGATATGGTACGACTTATAAACCGTGTCGACGTGCGTTCTATTGGTTACTGTTTTATAGTGCCGCAATGTTTTTGCATTCCCGAGCACTAAACGCAACGCCACGGTGTGGATACTCGGACACACTGTTTATGCAACTTTTTCACTCAAATTGACTACTTCACTCGATTATTTGACTTATATTTGGATCGAACATGACAAGGCTGTACGCCTCCCCATTATAGATGTGTGTTTTCAAATGTGTCTTTGTTGCATGCTTTTACCAGATTTACCTTGACTTTATAGCAATCGTTCATGGACATTACTTTCTCCTATGAATTGAATTGTCACGTATCTCGACCATTCTGTGTTCCTTCTTTTATTATGACGACCCTTGCAATGCTTTATGGACATGATTGGTTATCTTGTAAAGTCACTTGCCGCGTACATCCGTTCGTTCTCCCTTAGAATATCTTCTTTCTCAGTACTTTTTACTTACAATTAGCATTGTTTGTTTAGTCAGAGTATTTTTTTTCAGTGCACTTTGATGTGCGGGGGCATACTGTAACTGTCTTTTCTAGAATTTCTTCCCCCAATATTTTTGTCTTTTTCTTTCAGTTCTTATCTCTTTTGCTCACACCTGGCGAGGAGCTTCTACACTATGTTGTGGTGTTTTTTACCTTTATTATTGGAATAACTCTTTTACTTTTTACCTTCATCTTGATGTGCCGTCGAAGGTGAAGATTTTAAAAAGTAAGATTTTTATCGACGTGTGACTAATTGATTGAAGTGATCATCATCATCGAGGAAAGATGTTTCAGTTTTTCTTTCATTGAACTGTTGAAGAATCTTTATTTCCGTTATTTTTGGTTCAGAAGACAACCGTTTCGTTTTATCTGTGAAGCCAGCTCAACAGTACCCACGTCGAGCAGCAGGAACTGCCAATTCCGTGAGGGAGTAATGTTTATTGCCCATCGGGGGACATTTTTTGTTTATTTAGTATAGCGTAGAAGCTCGCCACAAATTAAGGCATTATTGGAGAGCGCAAGGCCAGGCTGTAAGGGGTGTTGGAGGCCCGAGGAAAAAAAATCGGGCTCAGAGGACTTTTTCTGAACGGAGGAGCAAAGATACCCCAGAATGTGGCTGCTGAAGAAAACAGTTCTCCTTGTCGTAAGGTTTTAAAACAAAGCAGATTTTTTTGCTCCTCTCGTAACAGTTTTTAAAGCTTGGGCTCAGTTTCTACTGCTAATAAAGAAAGAAATGCTTTACGTCACAGGCATTATTAGTGTAATTCACTAAAACGGCCACACACCCACATTAAACGTTTAACGAAGGCCATATTTTGTATGAATCTACAAATTATTTTCCCTTACGTGTACTGCTAATTCCATGACGAGGAGGCTTTTTTTTTTTCCTATTTAAAATTTTATCTAAACAAAGGTTCCAACGAGATTCGAATACTTCTCTTTTTTTCCTTTTTTATTTTTTTGGGGCTCCCTGCTCCCCTACAACCCGTCCTTGCTTTCACCATGAAAGCCTTCTTCGGCGAGCATTCATATGCTGTAGTCAGGTGGTATTATTTTTTCCCCCGATGAAAATTGAGATGTGCATAATTGGAACTCCTTCTTCCAAGTGAAATGGGAGACACAGTACAAGTTCCATACGTGTTACCTGCATGTAGAGAAATGAAAGTAACTCTCTTCAAGCATTGCAAAGAAAACAGCTGTAAGACATAGACATTCTTCTGTCATTCCCAACTTAAAAAATCCACGACAGTATCCTTGTCATCTGGACTGCTTCCATGCGGTGAACAGAACGGTTCAAAGGGGGGGGGGGAAATAATAATAATAAGTAATGTTCATCCAATGTAACGGGATGTATGACGAAAGCAGATAACATTTATCGGCTTCACAGGCTCCCTCCACAACGTAAAACCTTAACTCTGGTTCAACACTTATTCTTTAACTGAAGAAGAGGAACATAAATGATTTGGCCTTGCTGAATTACGGTACCTGACCTTGGTGTAAAAAAAATAAAATAAAAATAAACAAAAACAAAGGAAACAAATTACTCATGTTGAGAAACTAAAATTATGAGCATAACCAAGTTGCGTAAAAACATAAAGAGATGATGATCAATCGTAGAAAATACGGGAACGACGTAATCACTGAACATTTTGTAAGGTGCGTTCCATGTACTTGAAATGTGCAGTAGAGTCTTTCCGTTGAGATCGGTGTTAAATTCCTTGATTGAGAAGTAACGTGTACAAATAAGAAGGGACGTAGTTTTAGTTCCTGAAAGATACACTAGTCTACAGGTAAAGCTACACCATTAGGCCGACTAACAAAGTTACATAAAAATACACTTCCATAAGAAAAGTTATTGCTGGCAAATTTTTTGTCGTAACAGAGAAATGCGTCATTATAGATGCACAAGGCAGCACACACCAGATGTTGCTATTATACGTAAAAACGTACGTCAGAAGGTGATAAGAAGGTCTAGTCCATCGTAGTAGACCTGCAGTCGGACGGTAGTCCGAGTTTACTAAATGCCATCTGAATCGGGATAGAGAGAAACCGGGCGTAGCTTTCCCGGTACTTCGTCGAGCGTTGTTCTTTGCTGTGGGCGTCACATAGGTATGTGAGGAACTGCAGCCTGTCGGTTATGTGGAGGGAGAACATGGCGTGTGCGGCGTTCCTCTTGGCCGGTGGGAAGAGCGCCCAGTCGGGCTGGATGAGGAACCGCGCTCCCACCGCCCTGGCGTCCGTCCGTGTGATGAGCGCCAGCATGGTGCGGGCCGCTCCCCATGTTGCGGCGAAGCGCGGGCACTCGAAGCGATGCTCCAGCGCGTCTTCCGCGGGGCAGCTGCAGCACTTACTATCCCGTATCAGGTTGATGCGATGCAGCTTTTCATTTGTGGCGACAGTTCGATTGACCACTTTGTACCAGGTCGATTTTTCCGCGTGTGGTATCAACTTGCTCGAGATGTTTCTCCACACAGTGCGCCAGTCCGTGTTCGGTGATCGCAGTTCCCATTTATTTTTAGGAGCTGACCCACGGAGAGCATCCACGATGGCTCGGAGCGGTTTACCGTGTAAATCGCAGTCGACCAAGTAACTGCCGTCCAAAAAGTGTTTCCGAACGAAGTTGATCTTGAATGGAATATGACAGACCTGCACAGGCGCCCGCCGGGACGAAGGCTCGTATAAGGAAAAGAACACGGCAGTGAGGCTATTTGCGTCCTTATCTATGATACGGTTTGTACGGCACACTTGTTGTGAAAGTCCACACAACTACCCTATCCTTAGTGCTAGGGGACGATGCCTCCATGGCTGACTGTGCTCCGTTTTATCCGTGCAGCCGGTTTTTACAATTCTATTTAATGTAGGGTGAATTCTCCTGACCTTTTAACCGTATTTTACTGTTTTATATCTTCTGATTAATAGACATTCGTGTTGCTGTGACATTCGTGACTGGCCCGTCCATTTTTATCTCAGTGACCAGCCAGCCACGGATTCTCATTTCAAATTTTAGCATGATTGACTAACTTGGTTTTATTGTTTTATTTTTGTATCTGTGCTGTTGGTTTCTCTATGTTTGTTGTTTGTAAATTTCATCGGTGACATGTACTCTTGAGTATTCGTATGGTTGTTTACAATTAAATGGACATTCTTTGTTGGGAACAGGGGACTGATGACCCAGTAGTTTGGTCCCCTTTAAATAACAACAACAACAACAACAACCTAACCCTCCTTCCTCTGGGGGAAGGGTACAAGTTTGCTGACTCACTTTAAATATCTCGCCCCTCCAAAGCATCCAATAGACTGCATGTTTGATTACCCGTTTTATTGCTCGTGGTATAGCTAAGATCTGCGCAAGATACCAAGCTTTTTGCCAGAATATGACTACTTATTTTCTGAACTTTCTGCGTCATGGCCAAATTACGTTTCGCATGTGCCTGGACAATCGCCCTGATGGAATATTGAGTCGTGCTCCAATTCAAGGCGGCCATCTGCTGCCTGTTTGCCGTCATTTGCACTCCCAAAATTTTATGTTGTCCAAGTATTGTGTACCAGTCGCGCTGAACGCCTGACATATTCGGAGTTAACGGTAACAAGACCGATTTTCCAGGATTGACAACCGCTCCCGAAGCCTTTTCATATTTCATTAGAATGGAGTGGGTGGTATCAATGTCGCCGGGACTTGCAACAAAGACTCCCAGGTCGTCGGCGTAAGCTTGGCAAATCAACTGTTGAAAACCATTCTACATCTACATATACATGGGATACTCTGCAAATCACATTTAAGTGCCTAGCAGAGGGTTCATCGAACCACCTTTATCTCGCATTCCATTCTCGAATAGCGCGCTGGAAGAAACAACACCTGAATCTCTCTGTTCGAGCTCTGATTTCTCGTATTTTATTCTGATGATCATTTCTACCTATGTAAGTGGGAGTCAACAATATATTTTCGCATTCGGAGGAGAATGTTGGCGATTGGAGTTTTGCAAGTAGTCCACGCCGCTGCAATAAGCGCCGTTGTTGTAGTGATTCCCCTCCCAGAACCTGTATTATTTCCGTAACGCTGTCTCCCCTATATCGTGACAATACGAAACGAGCTGCCCTCTTTGGACTCTTTCGATGTCCTCCGTCAAACCCACCTGATAAGGATCCCACACAGGACTGCAATACTCCAAAAATGGACGGACAAGCGTAGTGTATGCAGTTTCTTTTGTAGTTCTGTTGCATCTTTTAAGGGTTCTGCCAATAAAACGCAGTCTCTGGTTCACCTTTCCCACGATATTATCTATGTGTTCTTTCCAGTTTAGGTTTGAAGTAATAGAAATTCCTAGGTATTTTGTGGAGTTTACGGCCTTCACTTTTGATTGATTTATGTTGCAAACAAAGTTTAACGGATTTCTTTTCGTACTCATGTGGACGACTTCACAGTTCTCATTATTTAGAGCCAATTTCCAGTTTTTAAACCATACTGATATCTTATTCAGATCAGTTGGTTTTGATCTTCAGATGATTTTACTAGACGGTAAATGACGGCGTCATCTGCAAACAACCTAAGAGAGCTACTTAGATTTTCCCCTAAATCGTTTATGTAAATAAGGAATAGACGAGGACCAATAACACTACCCTGTGGAACGCCCGATATCACCTCTGTTTTAGTCGATGCCTTACCATCGATTACTACGAACTGTGTCCTCTCTGACATAAGTAATCCCCTATCCAACAGCAAATTTGGGGAGATATACCATAACCACGCAATTTGATTAAAAGCCGTTTGTGAGGTACGGTGTGAAAAGCTTTCTGGAAATCAAGAAATACGGAATCGATTTGCGAACCTTTGTCGATAGCACCCATCACTTCGTGTCAATATAGAGCTAGTTGTGTTTCGCATGAACGTTATTTTCTAAATCCGTGTTGACCTTGGGTCAATAGATCGTTCTGTTCAAGATAATTCATAATATTTGAATACAGGATATGTTCCAAAACCCTGCTGCAAACTGACGTCAATGAAATAGGCCTGTAGTTTAGTGGGTTACTCCTACTGCATTTCTTGAATATAGGTGTGACCTGTGCAACTTTCCAATATTTTGGTACAGAACCTTCTATACGAGAGCGGTTGTATATGCCTGTTAAGTAAGGAGCTATCGCTTCAGCATAATCAGATAGAAATCTAATGGGTATACAATCCGGACCATAAGACTTGTTCTTGTAAAGTGATTTTAGTTGCTGCACCACTCCGATAATATCTACTTCTACGTTACTCATTAAGGCATCTGTTCGTAATTCGAAATCTGGAATATTGGTTCCGTCTTCTTTGGTGAATCAGTTTCTAAAAGATAAGTTTAGTAACTCTGCTTTAGTATCGCTGTCATCGGCAGGATCGCCATTACTATCATGTAGTGAAGGTATTGTTTGTGATTTGCCCCGAGTATATTTAACATATGACCAAAATCTCTTTAGGTTTTCACTCAAATTACGAGAAAGAGTTTCGTTGTGATAAATATTGTATGCATCTCGCATTGAAATCCTCGCTAAATTTCGAGCTTCATAGTACGATCGCAAATCCTGGGGATTTCGTGTTCGTTTAAATTTAGTATGCCTTTTCCTTTGCTTTTGCAACAGTGTCCTGACCTGTTTTGTGTACCAAGGGGGATCGCCTCCTTTTATTAATTTATTTGGTATAAAACTGTCAATTGCTGTCGATACCACTTCTTTGAATTTGAGCCACATCTGGTCTACACCTAGGTTTAGTGATAGAAACGAGTGGAAGCTGTCTTTCAAGAAGCAATGTATTTTGTTTCCATCTGCTTTCCTGAACAAATATACTTTGTGTTTATTTTTGGTAACGTTGGGACTTTTGATATTCAATTTCGCTACGACAGCTCTGTGTTCACTAATACCTATATCCGTTTTGATACTCGTTATGAGCTCAGGATTATATGTTGCTAAAAGATCAAGTGTGTTTTCACATCCATTTACAATTCTAGTTGGCTCTTAACTTAATTGTTCGAAGTAATTCTCAGAGAATGCGTTGAGTACAATTTCGGACGATGTTTTATGCCTACCTCATGATTTGAAAATATAATTTCGCCAACAGATCGAGGGTAAATTAAAATCACCACCTACCATTATCGTACGAGTCGGGTACGTTTTTGTAATTAGACAAGTTTTCTTTGAATCTTTCTGCTATTGTATCGTCAGAGTCGGGAGGCCGGTAAAAGGAACCGATTATTAACTTCTTACGATTTTAGGGTACAACCTCTTCCCATAATAGCTCGCAGGAATTATCAACTTCAACTTCGCTACATGAAATACTACATTAGAGATACCTCGACATTAACTACTGATTTTCCGTAGCAATGGGTCCAGGGCGAGGGTGAACAAACCCATCGATAAGGGGCATCCCTGGCGCCCCGAACGCTCAATGACAATTGGGGGCACCCGGACGACCATTGACTAGCACACGTGACATCGCTGCACTGAGAATATTAAGAATCATTCTCGGAAATTTCAGGCCGAACCCAAATTTGACCATGACCTTACGAAGGTAACAGTGATCGATCTTGTCAAAAGCATTTTTAAAATCGATCGACAGAATTGCAGCCTCATTTCCACGGCGTGTAGTGACATAAGCAATGCAGTCTCGATAGGCGAGAACTGCATCGTAAATATTACGTCCTGGGACGGCGCACGTTTGCGCAGGACACACCACTTTCCGCAAGCTGGGTTTCAGCCTACTGGAGATGATCCTGGCTATGATCTTATAATCAACGTTTAATAACGTTATCGGCCGTACGGTGGTAGCACTTGGCGTCGCTTTCGGAAGGAGGACTATCAAACCGGTCAAAAAATCCTGTGGAATGGTCATCCTGTCATGAATTTCATTGGCTATCGCAACCATCGTGTCCTGCAGAAGATCCCAAAATTTCACATAAAATTCCACCGGAATACCATCAGTACCCGGCGATTTTCCTTTTTGATTAGCTTTCAGTGCGTAACTAATATCTTCTACTGTAAAACGTTCATTTAAATCTCTCCTATCGGGCCCAATTAAAATCTGCGGAACCTCACTTAACAGGGACTGAAGGGCAGCATTATCCATCGGCTGTGAGTGAAAGAGGCGCGAAAAATGCCCATGTATGTGTTCAGCTATTAATCGGCTATCGGTGGTAGTCGTGCCATCTTCCAGAGCCCACCGTTGAATATGCAGTTTTGCTCGGCATTGTCGCTCACATTTCAAATGATAAAGAGATAGTGATTCTCCTTTGACGCGAGCCAATGTACTACTGCGAAGTATTGTTCCCGCCGTTTTGGCAGACAATTTGTTTAACAGTTTGCATTTCAATTGCCTTGAAGTAGGGAGTAAAGCTGGATTTTCCGTGACCTTAGAAACAAGATCGCGAAAGCATTGTCGATAAAAACTAGAAGTCTCCCTTTCCCAAAAAGCTCTCTCCCGGCAATAATTGATTAGTAAGTGACGAAGAGCCGGTTTTGCAAAACGTAACCGCCATTCAAGGACGGTGGCCGTTCGCGTCCGATATTGCAGTGTTCGCTGCCGTATCTCAGTCACACGAGCATGTACAACATTGGCCGCAAGATCCTGCGATGCGTAGATTCTATCGAGTCTACTATGGCCGTTGATATAAAAATAAATGAAACCCCTCTCACTTGGATTTAAACGAATCCACGTGTCCTCCAGACGGTATGTATCGATCGAAGTCTATAATGTGAGGCATTTATGAGCATGGGGTTCCTGGTCTTCGTCCCTTAATACGCAATTAAAGTCACCCCCTAAAATCACTCGGTTCTGATTTCGATAAAATAACTGACAAACATCATCATCATAAAACATACTTCTCTGGCGTTTATGTTCTGTGCCAGAAGGGGCATACACATTTACAAAAAGAATGTTTTGCAATGCACACGCTATCCCCCTACCAGTAGGTACAAGAGTAACTTCTCCCACTCAGGGGCTCAGCATTAATTTTCTGGGTACGGGCTTGGCGCGACACAGCCCACGGCTCAGGACCCCGTGTTCGCCAACAGTCCGCTACACCGTAAGCTGTGTGCGTGCTTCAACGACCATCGTTCGGCGAGACGGTGGAACGTTGTACGTTTCAGAGCCCGGGGATCTTGGCTTAATCGCCCGGGTCGCGAGGACGGTACAAACGTCTATAGAAAACCCCTCAGTCTCAAGGTGTGCTACGTGCCGAGGACATGCATGGCTGTTGATGTTGAACAGCCGCTAGCTAGCAACCTCTGAGGAACCTGCCGCACCTCAGTTGAATAAGGCTTACCCAGGCAAGCGGGGCTCTTCTTGGGTGGACCTTTAGTTCCCTAGCTGGTCGCGGGACCAAGATGAAACGAGCAATAAATTATGCCAACGGCGTCTCTAAGCAAGGAAAAACAAATTTCAATGCCACGAAGTATGACCCCCGATCGTTTCCTTCCCTTGGTACATCATGGAAAGAACGTCGGGCTAAAGATAGGGACGAGTTATACTCTCCAAAGTATCTAGTATATAGCAGAACAGACGGAGAAAACTTGATGACAAAACCTGTTTTCTTTGTCGAAAATTTAGAGGCTAAGTATGGCGAAGTCGCGGGAATGTCGAAGATGAGGAGTGGTTCAGAGCTGATAGAAGCTGCATCATCCGCTCAGTCGAAAGCATTGCTTGCTTGCGACAAGCTGGGTGATGTCCCTTTCAGCATAACACCCCACAAATCGCTGAACATGGTCCAGGGTCTGATTTACCACAGAGACCACCTTCTACAGTCTGATGACGAGTTACTCGCCAACTTAGAACGACGGGGCGTCCACTTCGTATGGCGCGTGTATAGGGGTTCGAAGGATTGTATGGTTGCCACCGGTGCTTTCATCTTGGCCTTAGAAGGCGATACGTTGCCCGAAAAGGTCAAGTTCATGATTTACCAGTGTGACATAAAGCCTTACATTCCTCCCTCAATGCGATGCTTAAATGTTGGAAATTTGGGCATATGTCATCCCACTGCACCTCTAGCCCCCACATGTAGGTAATGCGGGCGTCCATCCCATCCGGACGCTCTGTGTACTCCCCCGCCAATATGTGTCAACTGCGGGCAGCATCATCCACCCTGTTCATCATACTCTACCATTCTCTGGAAAGAACGCAAAATAATGGAAATTAAGACTTTTGACAGACTGACATACAGCGAGGCGAGGAAAAAATATGAAAGAATCCACCCCATACCACAGACTGCTTCATATGCGACAGTTACGTCGTCGCCAACTACCCTGGTGTCGATGGCACCAACATTGCAACTATTTTCTGTGGGCCCTAAGGGCCATCAAACTCAGTGTGCCTCCTCGAAGGTTTGGGGGGGGGGGGGGAGGCCATCATCCATTGTCCCGACAGTACCATTGGTGGGGGGGGGGGGCGCAACCTCACACCCACCATCGGGGACACAAGTCCCTATTCCCCTGCCGAAGAAGCAGCAGCCTTCCTCGGCCCCTTTCGCTAGGGAGAAGTCCATTGGGACGCTCCCTTCTTCGGTTTCGAAAAATAGACCGGAGAATCCAAGCCATTCATTGGAAGATGTAGACACCACTGGTCGAAGGGCTTCCCGATCCTCATAGGCTCTTGAAAATTCAGAGAAGCCCTCCCAGCGGTCTAAACCGAAAGAACAGCGGGAGGAGGAACAAAAGAAAAAGAGATCTAAGAATAATTCTCTTCCGACGGCACTCCCGCCGTCGGTTTCTCAAACTTCCGATTCTGAGGATGGGTTGGAAATGCTAGCGTCCCTTGAGGACCTAGCCCTCACCGACCTCCCAGAATCGATGGACATAGATGCCACACTTACTAAGGCGGCGGCAACAGGTGATACTGAGGCGTAAACGAAATGTCCGCGACGTTCATGGCATCCCAGTACGCCAACAGCAATATCCTTCAGTGGAATTGCGGTGGTTATTTCCACCGTCTCGCTGAATTCCACCATTTATTGAGCCAACTCCATGCGTTGTGTGTAGCTCTCCAAGAAACTTGGTTCCCTGTTCAGCGGACCCCCTGCGCTTCGTGGTTACCGGGGCTATTATAAAAATCGTGCAGTCTATGACAAAGTTTCCGGAGGTGTTTGCATCTTTGTTCTCGAAAATGTTCCCAGTGCACCGGTGCCACTACACACTGCACTCGAGGCAGTGGCTGTGGCGGTGAGGATGCGGGCAGGACAGGAGATTACTATGTGATCTTTCTACCTTCCTCCAGACAAGGCAGTGTATTACGCGGAACTCGCTGCCTTGGTTGCTCAACTCCCCTCGCCGTACCTCCTGCTGTGGGACTTTAATGCCCCCAACCCCTTATGGGGTGAAACTGATATTACGATGACCTTTGTGGAAGCGACCACTTCACTATCATCCTGTCGCACCCACAGTCATCACCTGCAAGCTGCCTGCCCCGATTGTTACTCCGTCGGGCAAACTGGCCGGCCTACACCTCGGCTGTTACAGCAACATCTCCAATCCCCAGACGATGTTGATTTGGCTGTCTATGATGTTACTAGGGCCATTGTTTTTGCTGCTGAAGCCACAGTCCCGAAATCCTCTGGTTTTCCCCGTCGTAAATCGGTGCCCTGGTCGACAACGGAAATTGCTGGGGCTATTAGGGAGCGTCGTCGAGCGCTCCAGCGCCACCGCCACCATCCTTCATTGGAGCACTGGATTGATTTCAAACGGCTATGTGCCCAAGCTCGTCGACTCAAAGCAAAGCAAGCTAGATAGATGGGAGAGGTATGTAGCCACTATTAGCTCCCGGGCCTCCCCAACTGAGGTGTGGAAGCAGGTTAGGCACCTTTTCGGGCATCGTGCACCGGCAGGAATCCCAGTCTCTACTTTCGGGGTACAATGTCCACAGACCCAGCTGCTATTGCGCAGTACATGGCAGAACATTATGCTAGCAACTCAGCATCTACATCTTACAGTGCGAACTTCCGCGCCCTCATAGAGCGTGTTGAATAGCGGCAGTTTTGTTTTCACACGCGCCGCCAGGAAAAATACAATATGCCATTCAGTGAGTGGGAGTTTGAGAGTGCCCTAACTGCATGTCCTGACACCTTCCCAGGACCAGACAGCGTCCACAGCCACTTTGTCCATCACCTGACTGCGGCTTTTCAACGACGACTTCTCACCCTGTACAACAATCTCTGGGTGAAGGGTGCTTTCCCATCCCAATGGCGGGATAGCATCATTATCCCGGTGATGAAACCTGATACTAATCCGCAGGTGGCTGAGAGCTATCGCCCAATAAGCCTCACCAACGTTCCGTGCAAGATCTTTGAACGTATGGTGAGCCAGCGGCTCATGCGGCTTCTTGAAGACCAGGGACTCCTCGTCCCCCAACGAGGGGGCTTCCGCCATGGCCGCTCTGCAATAGATAATTTAGTGTCGTTGAGGCGGCCATCCGCACTGCTTTCACCAGGCGTGAGCACATGGTAGTAGTCTTCTTCGATCTTCGAAAGGCGTACGACACCACTTGGCATCACCATATACTGGCTGGGCTGTATTACTGGGGCTCATGTGGTCCCCTACCGACGTTCATACAGAATTTTCTCTCACTCCGTACTTTCCGAGTTAGGGTCCGGTACCTCCCTCAGTAATCGTCATACCCAAGAGAACGGGGTCCCCACGGCTCCGTTCTCGGTGTATCTTTATTTTTAGTTGCCGTGAACGGCCTTACGGCGGCTGTGGGTTCATCGGTCTGTTCGTCCTTGTTTGCCGATGACTTCTGTCTATACTACACTTCTGTTAACATTGGTGTCATTGAAAGACGACTGCAAGGAGCCATTCAAAAGGCACAATCATGGGCCTCAGCGCACGGCTTCACATTCTCAGCAACCAAAACCCCCGAGTGATGCACTTTGTCGTCGTCGGGTCGTTCATCCTCACCCGGAACTCTACCTTGCTGACGAACAGCTTCATGTCACAGAAACGCACCGGTTTCTCGGCAGGCTGTCGACAACTGACTGACTTGGGGACCACACCTCCGTCAGTTGAAGCGAAAATGCCGGTGGCATCTAAATATACTGCGCTGTCTCGGCCACACTGCCTCGGGAGCCGGCCGTCAAACTCTGTTGCACCTCTTTAAGGCCATAATGTTATCACGCTTGGATTATCGGAGCCAGGTGTATGACTGCGCCACCTTCAGCATTGCGGACCTTGGATCCCATTCTTCACAGTGGTGTTCGTCTTGCAACAGGAGCTTTCCGCACCAGCCCTGTGCCAAGTCTCCTCGCTGAAGCTAGCATCCCTCCCATGAGGTTTCGCCGGCAACAGTTATTGGCATCATACGCCGTCCACGTTCACGCTTCGACTCGTCATCCTAATCGCAGGCTTTTGTTTCCAAATACCGCCCTTCCCTCTCCAGATCGTCGACCCAGATCAGGACTGCCAATCGCGGTTCGGGTACATACTCTCCTTTCCTCACTAGCGTCCTTACCCCTACCTCCTGCATTCTCCTGCCACTCTCATATCCCTCCTTGGTCCATCCCTCACCTACAGCTTCACCTGCAATTGTCCTGCGATCCGAAGGCGACGGTTTCGCCACATACACTTCATCAACAGTTTCTGGAGATACTTGGTACGTTCCGTGATGTAGAAGTCATATATATATATATATATATTGATGCCTCCCAGGTCGAAGGTAGAGTGGGTTACGCCTATGTTCATGGCGACCACATTGAAGAACGCTCCCTGTTTCCTGGCTGTACCGTCTTTACTGCTGAACTGATCGCTGTACTTCGTGCTCTAGACCACCTTTGCACATGCCCCAGTAAGTCATATGTCATTTGCAGTGAATCCTTGAGTGGCAAGTAAGCTCTCGACCAATATTTCCCCAAACACTATCTGGTGCAATACATCCAAGGGTCGGCGTTCAGTCTCGGCGTGTCTGGCCGTTCGGTGGCTTTCGTCTGGACCCTGGCCCACATAAGCATTTCAGGGAATGAACGAGCTCTTCAGCTGGCCAAGCAGGCCATCGCCTCGCAGTGTCTTGATAGTGGTACCCCAGAAAAGGACATCCGTTTGGGTCTGCGCCACAAGATATCCATGGCCTGAAACTCAGAATGGTTGACATTGAGCACGCCCATCGCTCCGTGCGATCAAGTCTTCGATAGCAGCTTGGAAAACGTCTCTTAGGCCATCTCAAAGGGACTCAGTCATCCTCTGTCACCTGCGTATAAGCCACACATGGCTCACGCACAGCCATCTCTTACGTCGAGAGGACCAACCAAACTACCGTTGTGGCGCTCTGCTTACTGTGGTCCACATCTTGGTGGACTGTCCACTTTTAGCTGCATTGCGGCGATCTTTTAACCTGCCTACTGCGCTTTCTTCATTTTTGCTGACGACGCCTCCATGGTTGACTGTATTTTAGGTTTTATTCGCGCAGCTGGATTTTATCATAAGTTTTAACCCTCCGTCGGGCGCAGTCGGCCTCACAGGCCAGTAAAAGACATTTTTGATTCCCGTGCTTAACACTGGTGGTCCAGCGGCCCGCCTCTCCGTTTACTCGCATAACTTTGGGAACCTAGAGTGCCGATCCGTAGGCTGCCGTCGATTTCCACGCGGGGCAATGGGAACTCCTTGGGCCCCACAGGCCGTCTGCGCCCGATTACGTTATAGTTTTGAAGGTGAGATTTCTTTCAAGATATTTTTATTTTATTACTTAGTTTCATTCAAACTAAGGCTGTTGTTCTCTGTGATTCTCGCCGTTACCTTCGGAAAAAAAGACTGACGACCCTGGCCCTTCAGACTGAGTTCTAATTTCAGTTTTTCTATCATTCCGTACGTTATCACATCCATATTTTCTCCTGAAATGTCCAGAGAAGTATATTATGCCTATAAGCCAATGATCTTGTGGAAATAATGCGCCTCCTCGAGAACGAAACTGCTGAAGATCGAGCCGCGCTCGAAGATTTAGTCGATGAGAATGACACCCACTCTCAGGATGAGGTAGGAGAAGGCAAGAGGACTCAGCAGCTAAACAGGAAGTTTAGGGAACAGCTCGGGATTATGCAGAAGAGAAGAAAATATGTGAGGAGTTATTGTCTTGGAAACGATAAGACGACGAAGTAGTCTAAGTTGATACCTTCTACTATTCATAGTGTGAAGAGTCATATCATTATTACACAACATCCAGTGTAAAAGATATTGCTACAAATGACGCCACCAATTGCAAAACCTTGTGCCATCAACTTGTAACTGGACACTGTAGCCTGCGAAGTATGCAATGAATTTATGTGGAATATCGATTCGACTGCAAACTCGAGTGAAAATAATTTTACCCCACAAGGAACGGAAAAGTTCTTCCACATTGCCTCCCAAACGGTTAAAACGTCTATCATGCGTGGCTGAAACAAGAGTTAGGAGGATGAAAAATTAGGTATGTTCAATTTGTCATCAACCAATCTGCTTGAGCGACATATACGTTCTGTGCCATACCTGTGTTTCAGCTGTTGATTTGGGAGCTATTACATCGGTTTTTGGCTGCAGATGTGGCGAGAAAAAAGTTATTACATTTCAGAATAGACTGCCTAATGTCCTTTAAAAATAACTTCATTCCTTTTATGGATGTCTGTTTTACCAATTTTTAATACTTTTTGTGGAAAATTTGTAAATTTAGTTACTTTAGTTTAAGATGTATTCTGTTCAATAAATCCATTATTATGCTTTAAGTTTGCTGTAATTCCTTCCTTTAGATCCTCTTCAAGACTAGCAAACACGCATTTTGAATTTGTGGACTAGCTCTGCCATGTTAAATCAAAGTATGTTGGTGGCCTTTCAGGCCAGGTGCGCCCGACAAAGGGTTAATGGTTGGTTCATATCCCTGATCTTCAGGCAAACCACTGCTTCTAGTTTTAATCTGTTGTCACTTTTGTCAGTACTGTTTCCGACTGGCAGTTATAGTATGTGCAGAATGGCTGGCTCATCTATTATTATCCTAGTGATCAGCCAGCCAACAACATCTGCTGTGGTTTTTAGTATAGTTGATTATTTGTTCCACCTCTATTGTGGTTCCTTTATCTTTTATGTTGTAATTATAACAAACAATGTCTTCCGTATGTCTTGTGTACTGGTTGCAGGGTGCTTATTTTTAAAGATACACGAAACCCTGTGGTATCTTAGCTGGGAACAGGGGACTGATGACCCGGTAGTTTAGTCCCCTTTAAACAACCAACCAGTACCTTCTCGTAAATTTAGTCCATGAATGGCTAAAATGGCTGCGCTACATGACGTCTCAGGATCTAAGTTTGCAAGAACTTTATACGTGGTAATGCTTTCAACCACCTCAGTAGTCACTTCTTGAAGAAAAACTATCTCACAATTCAGGTCTTGCAAAAACTGTAGAAAGGCAGAGACCTTTCGGTCGCTAACAATCTTATTGACTTTGATGGTTAGAACGCGGAGCCGACTGCGATTCTGCGACATTTACGAAACCCCTAGAAGACTCAGCATTTGCATGCCTCAGCAAATCAGTTGAAGGAGTAGAGAGGTAAACATACAAATGTTAAAATATGAGCCAATGAAACCAACTAAAATGACGGGGAACAGAAGCCGCATACCAGGACATACCCTTACACGATCTGTCATAATACACATCACTCAAGCAAGCTGAAGTCGAACGGCACTGTTAGTACACGACGCTAAGCTGCATGTTCGCCCTCACTTCCACTCATGCTGCCACTCGGCGCAGACGAAGGGGGAGGGAGACTTTCCACCCCTGCAGCGCCGGTGCTCGCTCCAAGATCGGACGGTGAGAGCATTTCCACATCCGCAGAAGTAACGGGGAGAGATGGGCGAACACGTCGCTGGTGTGCATCTTCTGCTTTCCATTTGGTAGTGACGTTCAGCGATGACGACTTATCGGGCGTCGTGTCCATAGCAAGCGCCACGTCCTAGTCAACAGCAGTCGATTTACTCAAGAAGACCTTGAGCAGACGGACAGTAGCGTCGCGTTCAGTGGACGCGCCATCCCCATCGGCCGTGCCCTTAGAGACAGACTGTTGGGAGCGACGATCTGATGTGATGTGCTGACGAAACTCTGAGTCTAGAGGTGCTGCCCGATGTTAGGATTCTTGACGTGTGACATACGGCGTTGCCCAAGGCCTACTTTCCGCGACAGGTGTTGCCTCACGTCGTCGTATCGCGTCAATTGTTACCCCGATTCTAGGTGTTGTACCGGTGGTCACCTGAGATCTGGGTTACTAAGCACCCGTCGCCCAAGGTCTCGGTCTCGTGAAGTACGTAGCTGCAGGTCTCGGTGGCGTGTGGTGCTTGGCTAAGATCTAGGTCCCGCAACCCCCGACGCTTAAGGTCTAGGTTACTTTCTAGAGAAGCACCACGTTTCCCGATGCCTACGTTTCCACCTGCCGCATTCAGCAGGATCTGATGTCGCGCTGATGGGAACGGGTTCCTGACACGGAGTGAGAAGCGTTGGGATTCCACCATGGCTGAACTACTGGCACTACGACCACAGACAACCCCAGGTTGCCGGGAAGAATACCGTTCCCGACGAAGTTTAGGTTCCTCTTCATAAGCTGACCGACATGATTAATGCGCAGCGGCCGAAGGTGGCTGCGGAGTTTCAGGTGTCACAGCCTGGAGTGACGAACCGGTGGCGGAGTGAGCCCCCGCCATCTCGACATCTTCTGCAGAGGGCACAGAGGCAGCCGCCATAACACGACCGGGGGTGGACGCAGGGACGGAATGAAGCGCAGAAGCCACCGCTTCTTCCTGTTCGGGGTCGCTTAAGTGCCACTCCAACGTGGCCTGTTGCTCACTGCCGACGTGGTCACTGGGGATCGGCTGCTGCTCAGCTAAAGGCATCTCTGCCTCTGTCGGAGGAACAGTGTCTCGCATGGCTGGAGCGTCTACGAGAACGGGAGCAGCTAAAGCGGCTTCGGCCGCGCGTTCTGCAGGCGGGCGTGGTAGCGGGCCCAGGAGCACTGCAGCGACGGCCGCGAAAGTGGGGGCTGCCGCGGCGGCGGCCCGCGGGAGCTGCGTGGGGCGGCGGCGCCGGGGGCAGTCCTGCCGGTAGTGGCCGACTCCGTTACATTGGGAGCAGGTCTGCGGCTGGCCGCTATACTTGATGAACGCGCGGTGACCGTTGACGAGCAAGAAGGACGGAATATGCCTCTTATTGAGCATTTAGACGCTCCTCGCCCCGTTTTCCACTTTTAAGGGATAAGCAGAAGACCACCTTTCCCGAACAACTTCCACTGCCGTACCGTAAGGTGATAAAACACGTTTAATGGTTTCGTCACGAACTTCAAAAGGAAGATTGAAAACACGCACATTTCTAACGACGAACCCAGCGTGAGACAAGGTGACCGTACTGATTTCACCGTTCATATGGCGTAGTTTCCGTTTCCCGTTGTTTACTTCGACGAGCGTGTCGCACAAATCTGGACTTCGTAATTTCAAGAATATAGAGTTGAGGAATGTATCCAGTTGTATACCGAGAAGCTATCTGTCAGTTAATCTCAGTTCTTCAGTGAATCAGCGCTGGATTTCAGAGGGCGAAGGACGTTCCACACTTTTGTCAAATTCGCAACAAACGTTTTCACGTTCCTCACATAGTTCAATATTCATTTTCGGTCATAAGAAATCAAAACAACAAACACGCGCGACACAAAACGGGCGACGTACGCGAGCACGCCGCCAGCAAACACACTTGTTTACAACTTCCCGCGAGGCACACCGATGTGACCAGGCGGGCAGCCAGACAAGTACTGAAACAAAGGTTACACCGAGATTCCACTCAGATCGCTGGATTCAGAGTCCAGAGTGCTAACACTTACACCATGGAACCACACGTCTTAGACATACTCGAATGTGCTGTTATTAGCTTCCTCACATCATTCGGACTTTCAGTTTGAAGTTTTTAACGTAGGTGACAGTATTTCATTTTACAATAACATTTCGTCGGTTTGTTTGCAATTGGAGCTAATTATTACAGAACTCTCTGCGATAAAATAAGTGATGGCTGCATGTAGAAAAAGCGTGTATATCATCTGGTAACTAATTTGGTAGTACAGATATTGATGTTCATGTTGTTGCGTTTTGGAAGGGACTAAACAACAACGGTTATCTGTCCCTTGTTCCAGTCAGAGAGATAAAACATTTTGTTAAGCGTTCCTAAGTACATGCGTTAACAAGTCAAAGTTTAAAACTTACAGACTAATATAAAGAAAGTATACAATTAAAACCGAAGAAGGTATAAAACAGCTGAGAGAGTACAAGAGTGTTTTTGCTGGACGGTCACAGTAATATAAGGAACACATTCAGCCACTCTGGGACACGTTAAAACCACCTACCTAAAAGACTTAAGCAGGTGGAGGACAGAGCAATGACAAACACACACAAACTTTAAATTTTATACCTGAGTGTGGATTTTACAACAGAGTCAACCATGGAGACGTTGTCGGCTAAAGCAAGCTGCAAAGCGTCCAGGATAATAAAATTTTGTCGCGCTGCGGCTAAATTGCGGCATTCAAGTAAGGTGTGGGCGATTGTCAAAGGCGCACCACATCGACACTGATGAGGGTCCTCGCAAAGCAGGAGGTGACCATGCATAAGCCAAGTATGGCATATACGGTGTCAGCAAAGGACAACCGACTCCCTGCGAGAAGCCCTCAGGGACATCTACCATGCAGCGGTAGACGGTTTGACAGCACGGAGCTTATTCGGTTCATTCAAATCTGCCCATTCAGAATTCTAAACCTGAAGTACCTTGCGGGTAAACTGGGTTTGGAGGTCTGAGTCTGGGAGGCCAATATCCAGGGACCGTGAAGTAGTGGCCTGCTTGGCCAACTGATCGACGCGTTCATTGCCCGGTAAACCTATGTGGCCTGGCGTCCAGACAAAGGTGACAGAACGGCCTGACGCGCTAAGGGCGAAGACAGCATCTTGAATTGCTCACAAAACAGCATGTTTGGGTAGAAACTGGTTGAGGGCCTGTAAGCCACTCAGGGAGTCGCTGCAGATGACGAACGACCCCCTGGGGCGAGCTCTGAGGTGTTCAAGAGCTCTCAAAATACCGACCAGTTCTGCAGTGAAGATGCTGCTTCCACAAGGCAATGACCACAGTTCGATGTGGTCATCATAGACAAAGGCATATCCAGCATGGCCACAGACCAAAGAATCGTCCGTGTAGATGATGGCTGCACCGTGATATGTATCAAGCAGTGCGTGGAACAGGCGACGGAGAATCAGTGGTGTAACAGAGGCTTTCAAATCCCAGGATAAATCCAACCGAAGCTCCAGGCGAGGAATTATCCAGGGGGGATACGGGGGGGAGTAATGGAAAGGTGGAGGAAGGGGGGTAAGGAATCAAGTGAGGAGAAAAGGGAACGGACACGGACCGCAATCGGAAGACCCGACCTGGGCCGACGTCGTGGGGAAGGGAGTGAATAATGTGGGAAGAGAAGCCTGTGGTTGGGATGGCAGGGTGAAGAATGAACCCGGGCGATGTAAGACACCAACAACCGTTGCCGGCGGTACCACAGAGGGGGAACACCAGCTATAGCTAGAAGGCTCGTTATTGAACTGGTGGGGAAAGCCTCCGTAGCGAGACGCACACCAGTGTGGTAATGGGGTCTAGGACCCGCAAAGCAGATGGGGCTGCTAAGTCATGACCCAAGCTCCCGTCATGAAGATGCGACTGAATAAGGACTCGATAGAGCTGAAGAAGGGTGAAACGGGCTGCTCCCAACCAGTATGGCTGAGGCATCTTAGAATATTTAAATGCCGCCAACACATCTGTCTCAGCTGACGTAGGTATGGCACCCAAGTCAGCCAGGCATCGAAGACCATGCCCAGGAAGCGATGAGTAATCGACCTGAAGTAGTTCACCACCTAAGTAGAGCTCTGGGTCAGGGTGAACTACCCGACGGCGACAGAAGTGCATCACGCGGGTTTTCTGTGCGGAGAACTGAAATCCGTGAGTAGAGGCCCATGAGAGGGCCTTTCAGATGGCACCCTGAAGCCGCCGTTCAGCTACGTCGATGCTAATGGAGCTGAAATACAAGCAGAAATCATCGGCGAACAGGAAGCAACTGACTGATGACCCCACAGCCGCAGCAAGACCATTTATCGCCACTAAAAACAATGGAACGCTGAGGACGGAGCCCTGTGGGACACCGTTCTCTTGAATACGGGGGGAGCTAAAAGAGGCCCCAACGCTCACCTGAAACGATCGGTGGGAGAGGAAATTGCGAATAAAAATAGAAAGGGCGCCATGTAGGCCCCAGTCATGCAGAGTAGTCCATATGTAGAGTTGGTTTACGTTTTAGGAGGCGACCCAATTATAATATTGTAAAAAGATATAAAATAGCCAAGATCGTTTATCATTTTTTATTAACGGCGACCAGTTTCGCTGAACTATGTCATTATCATCAGGTCAAATAAAATATTTAACAAGATTATGGCCTTGTAAAATATTTTATTTGACCTGATGATGCTGACATAGTTCAGCGAAACCGGTCGTCGTTAATAAAAATTGATGATAAGCGATCTTGGCTATTTTATATCTTTTTACAATATTCCATATATGGTGGCGCCAGGTAGTATCGCACACTTTGCGAAGGTCAAAAAATACAGCAATTAAATGCTCACGCCTAGCGAAGGCAGTGCGAATGGCCGACTCCAGTGACACGAGGTTGTCAATGGTAGAACGGCCCTGGCGAAAGTCCTCCCCCACCCCCCTGTTGTGTAGCAAGGAGTCCACGCTCTTCAAAGATCCACCTAAGCCGCCGACTCACAATACGTTCAAAGAGCTTGCAGAGAACGTTGGTGAGGCTGATCGGGCGGTAATTCTCAGCCACCTGGGAATCTGCACCAGGTTTAAGCATCGGGACGATAGTGCTTTCCCGCCATTGCGACGGGAAACCCCATAGAAAAACAGGGCGAGATTACGGCGCTGAAACTCTGGGCAAAGGTGTCGAAGAAAGTGGCTGTGAATCCTATCTAGTCCTTGCATGGTATCTGGGCACACAGCAAGGGCACTTCGGAACTCCCATTCATTAAACTGGTCGTTATATAGTTCCCGAACACGAGTGCAGAAGGATAACAGTTTCCGCTCGGCCCTCTCTTTAAGGGAGCGGAAGTCGACGCTGTACGTAGCAGTCGCAGAGCATTGTAAGGAATGGGATTCCCGTCGGCGGGCGGTATCCAAAAACGCGACGGACCTGCGTTTATACCTGAGTCAGGGAGGTGCGGGAGCCAATACTGGCTCCCAGGAGTCGCGCTTGCTGTGCTGTATGAGTCGTCGAGCACGCGCACGGAGCCGTTTAAGCGCGATCAAATTCTTCACGGAAGGATGGCGTCGATGGCGCTGGAGCGCTCGCCGACTTTCCCAGACAGCCTCAGCAATCTCCGGTGTCCACCAAGGCACAGACCTATGCCCAGTGGAACCGGCGGATTGTGGAACTGCTGCCTCAGCGGCTACGACAATACTGTCAGTCACCTGCTGGACTGCATTATCGATGTCATCTGGAAGTGGTGCAGCGATTACAGCGGCTGAGGCATAAGCAGGCCAGTCAGCCCTACGGAGACACTAAGGGGATAAGCTGTCTGCAGCTTGGTACTGCAGGAGCGACACAAAGATTGAAAAGTGGTCACAGCCACACAGATCATCATATACGCGCCAAACAAGGTGTGTTCGAAGGCTGGGGCTGCAGACGGAGAGGTCGATCGCTGAATATGTGCCCTGTGCCACGCTAAAATGCGGGGGGGGGGGGGGGGGGCACCTGAATTCAGGACACACACAAAGGTCTTGTTGCGCCAATAAGGTCTCAACATCCCTACCACGACCTGTGGTTTGGAGTCCACCCCAATAGGAGGAAAGGTGGGGGAAGTTGGGAGATCAGAGCAGTAAGGTTGTTGAGAGATACGGCTTTATCTGGAGAAAGGTACAAGCTGCAGACAGTTAATTCCTGGGTTGCCCGGATTCTGATAGCCACTGCCTCAAGAGTGGTGGTGAGTGGCAGGGGGGCACTGGGGACAGAGTCCAGGACATACAGGCAGACACCACCAGACACCCTGTCGTACAGGATCCTGTTGCGGTAGTAGCCCCGATACCCATGGAGGGCAGGGGTCCACCATGCTGGAAACCATGTTTCCTGTAGGGTGATACAAAATGCAGGGTAGCAGTACAGTAATTGTCGCAGCTCAGCCAGGTGATTAAAGAAGCCGCCACATGTCCACTGGAGAAGAATTCGTTCTCCATGTTCTGCGGCCATTAAAGAAAAAGAAAAGATCATTCCATATGTACATCTGCTGCCTTATGGTCAGGATCAACAGAATCTTAGACCATAGATTCCGATGAATCTGGTTGTGCAGAGCTGCTATGGTCAGGTGAATGAAGAAGTGCGAGATCCTCAGCGGAGGCGAGGATCTCGACTTCATCCTCTGAAGCAGAGGATGTGGGTGTGGGTTGCTTGCAAGCAACTAAAGAATCCTTTTTCCTCTTTTCTTTCTTTTTACCCTCTCACTGGTCCTTGGGTGTTAAGGGCCGTGGTGGCTTCTCAACAGGGGCTGCAGGTGCCAACGAAGAGGTGGAGGCCCCTTGATCAGCAGCTGCGGGATCCTGCAGCCATTTGCTTGGATCCACTTTCCCACGAGAATAAGCCTTGGAAGGGAATGTCACGTGAGACCCCTTCCGGGCGAGAGGAGCCGGAGAAGGCTGTTTCTCCGGCTGTGGGGTGGGGACCGACGTCCCCTTTGATGGTTTATCTGTTGCTCCCAACGTGAAGAGTGTGGGAGCAACCGAAGGAGTAGCGCCCCCAACTGTCGAGGGATCAGGTAGAAGTGGATCGGGCCTGGGGGCCCGCTGGCATTGGTGGTACACTTTGTGGTTTGGCGATTGTGGAGATCGACAATGAAGCTACTGTAGCGTAGGGGGTTATCATGGTCACTGGGTTGAGTTTTGCGTACTTACGCCTGGACTCTGCATATGTAAGCTGGTCAAGGATCTTTTCCTCCATGATCTTACGCTCTTTGTGGCGTAAGAGTAGTTGGGAAAACAAGGAGGATGCTGCTGATTACAATTGACGCAAACTGGAAGTAGGGTACAAGGGGCATCCGGGTGGGATGCACGCCCGCACTCCAGACATGTTGAGTTGGCATCACATCGGGAGGACATGTGCCCAAACCTCCAGCACTTGAAGCAGCGCATAGGGGGAGGAACATAAGGCTTTATGTCGATCCGGTATACCATAACCTTGACTTTCTCAGGCAATGAATCGCCCTCGAAAGCCAAGACGAAGGCACCGGTGGCCACCCTGTTGTCCTTCGGACCCCTATAGATACGGCGATTGAAATGCACACTTCGCCGCTCCAAGTTAGCTCTCAATTCGTCATCCGATTGCAGCAGCAGAACCCTGTGGAATATGATACCCTGGATCATATTTAAGCTCTAATGTGGTGTAATGGAAACGGAAACATCACCCAGCTTGTCGCAGGCTAGCAAAGCCCATGACTGCGCTGGGGATGACCTTATCAGAACCGACCCAGATCTTATCGTAGACGTACCCTCCACCTCTTCATACTTATCTTCTAAATGTTCGATCATGAACATAGTCTTCGTTGTCATAAAAGATTCCCCATCATTTCGCGTGCAGAACAGATATTTTGGGGCATAAACCTCACCCTGAATTTTCGCCCTACGTTCCTCCCATTTTGAGGACAAGGAAGGAAACATTTGGGGGTCATATTGTGCAGCGTTTTAATGGCATCGACCGCGCTTAGAGACAATGGTTGTACGTCCGCCAACGTTTCGTGGTCTTTTCATGGTGTTCCCATGAGCAGCTAGGGAAATAATCCTCCACCCAGACAGAGCCCCGCTTGCCTGGGTAATCCTTGTACAACAGAGGTGCGGCTGGTTCCTCAGAGGTTGCTCGCTAGCGGCTGTTCAACCTCAACAGCCATGCATCTCCTCGGCACGTAGCACACCTTGAGATTGAGGTTTTTTTTTTTTTTTTTTTTTTTTTTTAGAGGTTTGTGCCGTCCTCGCGACCCGGGCGATTAAGCCAAGATCCCCGGGCTCTGAAACGTACAATGTTGTACCATGGTCGTTTAAGCACGCACATAGCTCACGGTGTAGAGGACTGTTGGCGCGACACAGCCCACGGCTCAGGACCCTGGGTTCGCCAAGCCCGTACCAAGCAAATTAATGCTGAGCCCCTGAGGGGGTAGTACAGACAAAACGAATCTAAGCCAAACTTTTAGCGTTGAAACAAAGCGCTTGAAGGCTATAAAGTAAGATCTCGTCTTCAAAATGAAGTGCAGGGTGAACAAACATCAATTTATCTCTTAGTAAACGAAAGAAAACAACAAAGAAAAATAATTACCGAACTACGGTCGACGGATGGCAGACTACTGACCCAGTAAAATGACATCAAGATGGAAATCCAAAATTATTTCACAAACTTACTGAGCAACACACAACCGGATGCAACGGCTCAAAATGACCTAACTACAGGGTTGACACGACAACTCCAACAAGCAGACGCAGACGGCCTGTTGGCCGAAATAACGGACGAGGAAGTTGACAGTGCCATAATGTGAAGCTCAGAGAATAAATCTCCTGGGCCAGATTTATTTCCGGCAGAATTCTATCTAACATTTAAATTCCAGATGCTACCTAAGCTCAAATCTATTTGCAAGGAACTCATGAACCCCAACACCGATATCCCACGTGACTTCTCAGAAAGTAGTTGTTCTGATCCCCAAATCACCTACAGGAAAATCAATAGCAAATCTGCTACCTATAACCCTACTCAACACTGACTACAAAATCTTCGCTCGCATCATGAACGGAAGACTTAAACCAGCGCTGAATGCCGTCACAGATTCATATCAAACGGGAGTAGGAAAAGACAGGTCCATTCACCATACACTATGCGACTACAGAAATATGATTACGTCTTCCACGTCATGAGTCATATGAACATTCCGCAGTGGTACATCAGAATTACAAAGAACCTCTTTAACAATTCAACTTCCGTAATGATGATAAATGGTCAACCCCACAGATCTATAACAGTGACGAGTTCAATGCGACAAGGCTATCCATGTCGGTCTTCTCAGTACCCAATGAACCCTTTATCGCTTACTGAAAATTTACAAGGAATACTACTACATGGTCAAAAGACTGTTTGCAGAGCACCCGATAATGACGTCACGGTTCTTGTCGAAGACAACAATGAGTTTTTCTAAGTTTAAGAAATAATACGTATGTATGAACTCGCGTATGGCGCCAAACTAAACAGAGAAATCTGCAATCATGAATTTCTGACGATGACTAGAACTTCCTATCCAAGGACAAATAAAGGAGATCGCCATTTTAAAATGCCTTGGAATTGACTACACGCCCAAGTTACAGCAAACAGTCGCATTGAATTACAGACGAATACTTAGTAACACACGTTCGAGTATTTATCAAAATATCCTCAGAACGCTTGACGAAATACACAGAGTGACATTGGTGAATATATACCTGTCATCTAAGATCAGTTATGTGGCGGAAGTCCTGCCAATACCGAAGAATATAGCCGACAGGATCTCGACTGCCTTCGGCCATTTCGTGAGCCATGGCCAAGTATGAAACTATCAACCGACTACGGTGGCCTCAACCTAAGGAACGTATACTACAAAGTGAAAGCTCTCTCTGTCAGCAAAACATGCAAACAGTGGACGAAGACGTCGAATAGTATCGTGGCATTCGTATTAAACGAAATAGCGCCGGTAAATTGTTCCGCACCAATTGATATTCACCCACAGAACTCTACCATTTGAGACAGTTTTTAATAGAATATAGTTACATCAGTATGAGAATAGCAGAGAAGGATATGTACATATTCGAAGAAGTATATAACAATTTGATGCAATCTCTAAGAACGTCATCGAACAAAAATACAATAACTTTAATTGGAAAACAATCTGGAGAAACATTCATAAATCCCACCTTCCATCAAAATTGAGGGCACTGTGGTACTACGCAATAAATCGGAAATTTCCAACGAACCAAAGACTACACGCAATACACCTCGCAAACTTTTTCCCTGTGCACAACCTGTAATCTTAATGATACCAACGAACATCAGTTCGTCTGCACAAATATTCAGAGTATTTGGCAGTCACTCAGGGAAAAGCTTGCTATTATGCAAAGAACATCGCCGCACACAATGACGCCTGCGACCATGTTACATTCAGATAAAGAACTTTACCCCAACGCAAAGCAAAATGCCATTAATTGGTTGAAAGGACATGCGATATTTTACATTCTGTCAAACACGCAGAGGATCGTAGAGGATTTCTGGACCTACATCACAACTCAGCAAAATCACTTATTCCAGATGAAGGATTACCGTAAGAAATAAGCAAATTTTCTCAAAATAACTATCATGTGAAGACATTCCCCAAAGAATTGTTTGACGACGCGATTAAGACCTTTATATATAATTATGTATGTGAATGTATGTAAAACCAATATTCGAGAACATAATAGAAAAACATTGATCAAGTGAGAAACGACATCTGATGAACACAAATTTAACGCACACCGAACGATCTTCCCCTCAGTATTTTATGTCTAGAAGAGAGATATTTTGATTTAATGTGTATTTTTTTCCTTACTATATTTGCATATATAAATTCTCAGACGACACTAACGACAGCAGGTTGTCATTTTCCATTGCATCTACAAAAGAAATGTTACTCCAGCACGCTGCTCATTTCGAAGTTAGAGAAGAAAATATCCACAATGAATCGAATAATAATATACATCTACATACATACTCCGCAATTCACCGTACGGTGCGTGGCGGAGGGTACACTGTACCACTATTAGGCATTTACTTTTTTATTCCACTATCAAATGAAATGAGGGTCCTAATTTCTCTTGTCTTTGTGATCTTTACGCGAAATGTAAGTAGGCGGCAACAAGATCGTACTACACTCAGCTTCAAATTCCGGCCCTCTAAATTTTCTCAACAGAAATTTACGAAAATAATCTCTTTCTTCCAGCGATCCCCAATTGAGTTGCCGGAGCATTTCCGTGACATTGCTTTGACTCAACATCGTGCAAAATGGTTCTAGTTTCTACTGCTAATAAACAAAACAAAAATTCTTTCCATTACAGTCAACATTAGTGTAATTCGCTATAACGGCCACACACCCACATTACATCATTTAACGAAGGTCATGTTTTGCATGAATCCATAAATTATTTTACCTCACGTGTACTGCAAATTCCATGACGAGAATGCCGTTCCTATTGAAAATTTTATCTAAACAAGTGTTCCATTGAGATTCGAACTCGGATCGCTGGATTCAGAGTCCAGAGTGCTAACCGTTACACCACGGAACAACACGTTTGACACACACTCGAATTTAATGTTATTATCTTCCTAATATAATTCGGACATTCAGTTTGAAGTTTTTAACATACATAGCACTGTTTCACTTAAGAATAAATCTTCGTAGGTTTGTTTGCAATTGGAGCGAATTATTACCGACCTCTCTGCGATAAAAGAAGTGATAGCGACATATGAGAAGTTGGCTGCATGTAGCAACAAGTGTGCAGATTCTCTGGGAGCTGAGTTGGCAGTTCCACTTGAGACACGACTGTGAACGGACGTGCCGTTACTGCCGTGTGGTTGTTGCGCCGCAAGCCGTGCTTATTTACCTTGTGTCGGAATAGTGTCTGTCAAGGCGTTTGGTTATTGTGTGATCGTTTCGTGTTTTCTGTCAGACATAGCGGTTTCGGCCACTTCAAATTAATGTGATGTCAACTACAGTGCCACGGAAGAACACACTGTGTTTCGAGTTCGAGAAAGATTTCCGAGCACCCTGTGGGTTCGGGGGGTAAGAATATGCCCCCGGTATTCCTGCCTGTCGTAAGAGGCGACTAAAAGGAGTCCTCATACGTTTCGGCCATATATCTTTGGTCCCCTCTGTGGGTTTACCTTACATATTTCAAAATTTTCCTGAACAGCGAACCATTTGGAGAAGGATACGTTACGTGGTGCAAAGACTATCCCTTGTGCAATTCCATCGTCTGCACCGATTATGGAACGGCATCATGGCTGCAGCTTTTATGTAGCTGTCAGACAGGTTATTTCTTCTCAGCACAAGCCATGCCCATTGTGCACTGACTCCAGTCATAATGGTTTACACTGCTCCAGAAAGCTAGCACGGTAGCCAGCCCATTGTGATGGGGTCGTCATATACCCTCTTGACTGTAGCCCCCTGACAACACAGGGATCGCTCTACCGATGCCAGAGCTGCATACTCTGCATGCAAGCCTCATGTCTCTGGAGTATCAGGACTCCAGGTAACGGTCATCCCACCAGGTGACGTTGCTGTGGCTGGGTGGTGCCCATGAGGAGAGCCCCTGATCGGAGTGGGTGGCATCGGGGCGGATCACCTGCAATGAAGAGACAAAAATCGGTGACGTTGGAGGACGTACAACTGCCGAATCTGAGCGAGGAAAGTTCAATGCCTCTATGCACGACCCCTAAACGTTCCCCTCCCTGACCGCGCCTTGGGAGGGACGTAGGGCCGAAAAAAAGAATGACGATTATGCTCCTCGATATCTGGTTTGTAGCAGGACTGATGAGGACTCATTTACAGCGACCAAGCCTCAGTTCTTTTTGGGACATCTAGGAGGAGGACAGGTTTGGGAAGTGGACTCCATTTCTAAAATGCGCAACGGTTCTGTTCTCATCCACAAAGCATCCCCTGCCCTGTCACGGGCGCTACTCGCTCGTGACAAGCTGGGTGAGGTTGCGGTGACCATCACTCCTCACAGGTCCCTGAATAAGGTTCAGGGTGTAATTTTCCATAGGGATTTGTTGCTCCAGATGGACGACGAGCTACGGGCAAACCTTGAATGACAAGGCGTTCATTTTATCCGGCGCGTCCATAGGGGCCCAAAGGATAATAGGGTCGCTACTGGTGCCTTCATCTTGGCCTTTGAGGGTGATACATTGCCCGAAAAGGTCAAGGTGATGGTTTACCATGTTGACGTGTGGCCTTATATTCCTCCCCCTATGAGGTGCTTTCATTGCTGGAAGTTAGGCCATATGTCTTCCCGTTTCATGTCCAGTGCTACATGTAGGGACTGAGGGCGTCCAGAACATCTTGGCGCCCCATGTACACCGCCTCCTATCTGCGTCAACTGTGGTCAGAACCATCCTCCCTGCTCGTCGCAATGTCCCGCACTTCAACGGGAGCGGAAAATTACGGAGTATGATAATCTTATTCGCAGCAGTAATGTTGTCGCCACTCTCCGTGGCGGCGGCAGTATTTCCCACTTTGTTTCTGTGGGCCCCCAGGGCCGCCAACCTAAGCCTGCCCCCACGGTGGTTGGGGTTATTCTTCCACAAATCCCAAGGCGGAAGCCTCGGGGTCAGCTACCACCTCTCCGCCGGAGAGAGAACAACCTTCTCCGGCTTCCTTAACACTGAAGGGGTCGCTTGGGATACTTCCTCCCGCCAGTGTCGATATCCACACTACCCAGCAGCAGGCGCACTCGCAGACTGCTGGTCGCATGGCTTCGCGCTCCTCCTCAGTCACTATGGCCGAGTCTGAGAACCACCGCCCATCGGCGAAGCCCCTGAGGGAAAGGAGGGGTAAATCAAGGCCAAAGAAGGACACTATACAAGAGACCACAGTAGCTTCCGTGCCACCACTCCCCTCTGCCTCCATCTCTACGTCTGAGGATGAAGTGGAGATTCTTGGGTCACCCGAGGACCTCGCTCTTGGGGACGCCCTTGAAAAATAGCTGGTAAACCTTCGATGGATGCAAGTGATGCTGAGATATGACCCACCGATTTGTCTCATGTCTTCCCAGCCCTCGAACAATGTCATTCTCCAGTGGAACTGCGGCGGTTTCTTCCCCCACCTGGCTGAGCTATGGCAGCTTTCTGCAATGCTCTTCAGGAAACCTGGTTTCAAGCAATGCGGACCCCTGCCCTTTGTGGCTATAGGGGATTTTACTGCAATCGTAGCATATATAACAGGGTTTCAGATGGAGTGTGTGTGTGTGTGTGTGTGTGTGTGTGTGTGTGTGTGTATGTCCTCACCTCTGTGTATAGTGAACCTGTGCCCCTTCAAACACCATTAGAAGCAGTGGCTGTAAGGGTGAGGACAACAAAGGAGTTTACCGTCTGCAGTATCTACTTGCCGCCAGATGGTGACGTATCTATCAACGTTTTGGCTGCACTCATAGCTCAACTACCCCCACCTTTCTTACTGTAATGCCTACAGTCCCCTTGTGGGGTGGTTCTACGAACTCTGGTCATGGCAGGGTTGTCGAGGATTTCCTAACTCAACCTCTGCCTCTTGAATACAGATGCCCCCCCCCCCCCCCCACACAAGTTAGTGTGGCACATGGCACATTTTCGGCCACTGATCTGTGAATCTGCAGCCACAGCCTTCCACCATCTGTTCACTGGACAGCCCATGACGACTTGTGTGGCAGTGACCATTTCACCGTTTTTTTTTGTCACTTCCACAACGCGAGTCCCCAGCACACCCACCCAGGTGGGTTCGGCACAAGGCTAACTGGGAAGACTATACTTCTGCTGCCATCGTTGGCCCTCCCCCACTCGAGAACATCGATGTGGTGGTCGAGAGCGCCACACATTGCATTCTTTCTACTGCGAATGCTACCGTTCCGCGTACATCAGGGTGCCCACGGGTTAAGACAGTGCCGTGATGGTCGCCAGAGGTCGCTGATGCCATTAAAGACCGCAGGCGGGCCTTACAGCCAGACAAACGGCAACCCTCTCAGGAGCACCTCATTAATTTTATACGGCTTCGCGCTCGTGCTCGCCAGCTTATAAGAAGACGGAAACAGGAGTGCTGGGAGAGGTTCGTTTCCACTATTGGGACAGGTACCTCAGCCTCGCAGGTCTGGAGTAAAATCAGGCGGTTACAGGGATTACAGACATCAGCTGGAATCCCTGGGATCTTCACAAATGGAGTCATATGTACGGACCTGGCCACTCTGGCAGAGATGTTTGCCGAGCATTATGCTCGTGCCTTTGCCTCTGCAAATTATCCACCGGCCTTCCATGCAGTGAAGGAGAGCGTAGAACGCCAGTCTCTCCTTTCGTACTCGCAGCTCTGAATCTTACAACACTCCATTTACTCAGTGGGAGCTCCTCAGTGCTCTTCCACAATGTCCTGACACGGCGCCTGGGACTGATAGCATCCACAGCCAAATGCTGAAACATCTCTCAGCAGATAGTTGGCGTCATCTACTTGCGGTCTATAACCGCATTTGATGTGATAGTGTTTTCCCCGTCACAGTGGCGTGCTTAAACCCGACAAACATCCTCTGAACTTGGATAGCTATCGGCCCATTAACCTGACTAACGTTCCATGCAAACTGTTGGAGCGGATGGTCAGTCGGCGGTTGTGTTGGATTCTTGAGACTCGGGGATTATTGACTCCCTGACAGGGTGGTTTTCGCCAGGGTCGATCTACCACCGACAATGTGGTGTACCTCGAGTCTGCAATCCGCACAGCCTTTTCCCGGCGCTAGTACCTTGTTGCCGTTTTCTTCGATATGCACAAATCGTCACAAAGACAGTACAAACCTCTATAGAAAACCACACAATCTCAAGGTGTGCTACGAGCATAGGAGATGCATAGCTGATCAGGTTGAACAGTCGTTAGCGTGCAACCTATGAGGAACCTGCTGCACCTCAGTTGCATAAAGCTTACTAAGGCAAGGGCGACTGCCTAGCAGTTCCCCAGCTGCTCGTGGGACCAGAATGAAGCGAGCCAAAAATAGCGTTGCCGGACGTATAACCGGTGTCTCTAATCGTGGTAAGGTCGAATTTAATGCTGAGAAATAGACCCTTAGTCCTTCCCTACCTTGGCAACAGCATGGGAGGAACATATGGCGAGAAGTCAAGGTGAGCCGTATGCCCCCCAGTACTTCGTTTGTTCCCAGAATGACAGTAAATCGTTTACCACCACAAAGCCGCTGTTTTTGTTGAAAACAGCGAGAATAAATTTGTCGAAGATGCGATGCGGCTCTGTCCCCAGCACAGTCACGAGCATTACTTGCCTGTGACGAGCTGGGTGATGTTCCCGTAATGATCACTCTTCATAAGAGCCACAACATGGTACAGGACATTATTTTCAATAAAGATAATCTGTTGCAGACTGATGATGAGCTTCGTAAAAACTTGGAGCGGAAAGAGGAGTCCACTTTATACAGCGAGTTCTTGGGTGTCCAAAGGAAAATAAGGTTGCTACCGGTGCATTCATCTTGGCCTTCGAGGACGATTCTTTGCCTGAAAAGGTGAAGGTGTTACCATTGCGATGTTAAGCCCTACGTTCCTCCCCATAACCGCTGTTTTAAGTGCTGGAGGTTTGGGCACTTGTCCTCCAGGTGTATTGCCCAGGACCAAACATCCACCTTTGCCGATTGACCAATGGGGGCACCTCACCTTCCATCGACCCAGAAGATCCTGCTTTGGGAGCGGTAACCGAACAACCAACAGGGACATTGGTCCCCGCCACAGATCCAGAGTCACAACAGCCATCTCTGGCTTCTCGTGCCAGGAAGGGGTCGCTTGGATTCTTTCTCCCGCTGCAGCAGTGGCTGCCAGTGGATGACGTTAAGTACCGCCAGCTGGTCGTAGGTATTCACGCCACTCCTCAATCCTGGGGACTGAGCTGGTAGGACCCTCCCAGCACGAGAAGCCTAAACAGAAGCGCGAAACACGACAGAAAAAAATAATCCACCAAAGCAGATGCACACCCCGGTGGCCACCATGCCACCACCCTACTCCACTACTTCTTCTGTGGACGAGATAGATCCTCGCGTCCCCAAAAGACTTGGCAATTTCCATGTCTTCGGAAGCCATGGACGTTGAGGCTCTGCCTCAAAAATCGGCGACAGCAGAAGATACTGTCACCCCTACTGCGTTGTCAAAATCATTGACCAGGAGGCTCTCCGATGCTCCAGTGGAGCTGTGGTGGCTTTTTCCGCCATTTGCCAGAGTTACAACAATTGTTGTGCCGCATGCCAGCGTTTTGTGTAGCCCTGCAGGAAACCTGGTTTCCTGCTAATAGGACCCCAGCCCTTTGTAGATATCGGGGCTATTACAAAAATCGTACCATAAATGACAGTGTCTCTGGAGGTGTATGTATCTATGTCCTTTCCATTGTCCCCAGTGCCGCTGTGGCCCTCCACATACCTCTTGAGGCCGTTGCTGTTCGCCTTCGGGCCATGCAAGGCTTCAGTGTTCCTTATACCTTCCTCCAGACAGGGATGATTCGCCCGCTGATCTTGCTGCCTTGATAGCACAGCTCCCCCACCGTTCCTTCTTTTGGGGCACTTTAACGCCCATCACCCTTTATGGGGCGGAACAGAGATGTCTCGATGTGGTAGGGATGTTGACACTCTTCTTACTCAAAAGGACATTTGCCTACTCAATGCTGGTACCCCTACACACTTCAGTGTTGCCCATGACACTTTCAGCCATAGACCTATCGATCTGTAGCCCGACCCTTCTTCCACACCTCACTTGGAGGACCCATGATCTTTGCGGGAGCGACCATTTTCGTATCATTTTGTCACTCCCACAGTGGCAGAACGCCTGCCACGATGGTCTCTCAGCAGGGCTTATTTGCAGCGTTTCACCTCCACTGTTGTCATTCCTATCCAACTACCAGCCTATGTGGCGGCCCACCAAGTCACTGCTGCCGTAGTTTCCGCCGCTGAGGCCACTGTTTCAACTACCACGGGTTACCCTTGGCGCAAATCTGTGCCTTTGTGGTCACAAGAGATTGCTGAAGCCATTCGGGATTGTCGTAGGGCACTTCAGTGCCACCAACGTCATCCCACCATAGATCACCTAATTGCCTTTAAACGGCTCCAGGCCTGAGCTCGACGGCTTATCCAGCAACGTAAGGAAGATTGTTGGGAGAGGTAATGGATATCGTTCCTCACTTTCTCAGGTATGGACCCAGGTTAGACGTCTTTTCGGGTACCTCCCACCGGCAGGATCTCCTGTTTTTGCTTACAGGATACTGTCTGCACAGACCCACTTGCTGTCGCCTAGCATATGGCATAGGTTTATGCAGTCATCAGTTCGACTGAAGCTTACACTGCAACCTTCCGTATCATAAAAGACCAAGTTGAACGGAAGCCACTGTCATTTCACACACGTCGCCAGGAGCCGTACAATGCACCATTCTACGAGTGGGTGTTTCAATGTGCTCTTGCTGCATGACCCTCTGCATGTCGATTACCAGATCGTATCCATAGCCAGTTTCATCAGCATCTTCCTGTGGACGCTCAGAACGAACTGCTCGCCTTGCTTAACTGTCTCTGGGCAGAAGGTGTTTTTCCCTCACAATGGCGTGAAAGCACCATCATCCCAGTGATAAAACCTGGCGCTGACGCACAGGTGGGTGACAGTTACAATCTGATCAGCCTCACGAACGTTCTATGCATGATCGTTGAACGTATGGCGAGACGGAGGCTTTTGTGGATCCTTGAACATCGGGGACTCTTGGTTACACAACAAGGGGGTTTCCATCAGGGTCGCTCCACAATTGAAATCTTGTGTCATTGGAGCCGACTATAAGTACAGCTTTTACCCGACGTGAACACCTTGTAGCTGTATTTTTCGATCTTCGGAAAGTGTATGACACAACCTCCACCACATATTGTGGCGTTGAAATGGGAGCAGGCATGACTTCGAATGCAACTGAAGCCAGCATTTAAACTGACAGTATGTTTATTACGACCTTAACATACAATCAGGACTGACTGCCTCACGGGCGGAGTGCTCTGCTATTTATACACAGACAGAACTTGCCAGAAATTAGAAGAACTGTTAACATAAGAAACAAGTAGAATTTACAAGTGAACATAAGAAAGATGTAGAATATTCTGGAATTGTTAATTACAAAGAAATAAATTTTTGCTGGGGGGGGGGGGTCGGGATTGAACCGGAGACCTTCAGCACCGCAGTATGTGACGCTACCCCTACGCCATACTGGCAGTCCGTGTACGAGGTCTCTCGCGGCATTGCTCCCTCTCCTGGAAAAACAGCGACCCGCTATTACGTTCCCTGTGGTGCCTGCTGCAACGTCCTGGATCTTGACCTGGTCATGGGTCCTCTGTATGGCAGTTCAAGGGAATCCTTCCCTTCTCCACGATTATCGACGACAGACGTCCCTGTCGTGGCTTCATCAGGAAAATTAGCGCCCTTAGCGTCCTTTAACAAGAAGCCACTGTCGTCTACCTGCTCTTCTAGATCACAGTAAGGCTTCATGCGCAGGACGTCAACAATGTCTATTCGGTTTTGTCGTTCTGACGACGGCTCACAATCCTTAACTTCGTAAGTGACATCTGACAGGCGGCGTATGACACGGCGTATCGCTTCAATAACTTTTCTGACAGTCCAACCTTCCGACAGGGGTAAAAATCCATATAAGATCTCCTGGGCTGTACACAACAGGTCAGTGCTTTTCGTAATACCGCTGACGGTCCTCCTCCTGGACGTCCAGAGTCTGTATGCGAGCCAGCTGCTTGCTACTTCGACCCTGGTGATGATCTGTTTAATATAGTCATCCTGAGTGTCGTCCGGTTGGAACGGGGACAGCGTATCCATTGCCTCGCTACACGACCATGGAGCAGGAAAAGCGGTGTGAAGCCTGTGGTGTCTTGTCTTGCGGTATTGTAAGCAAATGAAAACTTTTCCTAAGACCATTTGTCTGAGGATGGTGTGCAGTTGTCATTCTGTGGACAATGTCGCACCGTGACATTACTTCTGATACTTTTTTTGACTGAAATACTTTCACACAATCAGATATCATCACACGTGGTGCTCCGTGCTTCAAATTATCTCTTCTACAAGGAATTTTGCGATCTCTTGAGCTCCTGCAGTCGTCACAGGTATGGTGACAGCGTATCTTGTGACGTAGTCAGTGCAGACTTTTATCCAACGGTTACTGATTGTCGACTTCGGGAACCTCCCTAAAAGATCGATCCCAACTCGGTGGAATGGAGCTGCTGCCGGCGGAATCGGTACGAGATGCCCTGGAGGTAATTGCGGTACATGCTTCTGTCGCTGGCACTCTTTACAGTGACTCACATAGTGCTTGACAGACCGGTAGAGACCTTTCCAGTAATACCTGCGTCTGGTTCTGTCTAGGGTCTTCACGAATCCCAGATGACCGGATATTGGAGCATCGTGGAAATATTTCAGAATAGCTGGCTGGAGATGAGCTGGAACAACAAGTAGCCATTTGGGGCCCAGTGGATCGTAGTTGCTCTTGTACAATGTTCCGTTTATAAGTTGGAACTCTCCATTGTTCTGTTCTCCTTTCTCCAAGGCCTCTATCGTTTCTAATAGTGCTGGATCGTCCCTCTGTTCAGCTCTAAGGTCATGTAACTCAGTGAGGGCTGAAATTTCATTAATGCTGGTGTGTTCCACTAATGGATTCCTCGAATGCCAGTCGGCATCCTTGTGTTTGCGCCCGTTCTTGAATACCACAGTGACATCGTACTCTTGGAGTCTTAGTGCCTATCTTGCTAGTCGACCTGATGGATCCTTCAAGCTAGTCAGCCAACACAAAGAATGGTGGTCTGTCACGACGGTGAATGGTTTACCGAATAAATACGGCCGGAACTTGTTGATAGCCCAGATAACCGCGAGACATTCATTTTCAGTTGTAGAGTAGTTTATCTCTGACTTTGAGAGTACTCTTGACGCACAGGCTATCACATTTCAGCACCTTCCTGAACTTGTACAAGCACTGCACCAATCCCGTAACCACTGGCGTCTGTGTGAAGTTCCGTTTCTGCATTCTCGTCGTACAAGGCTAGCACTGGTGCGGAAGTTAGAGCCTCCTTAAGTGCCCGGAAAGCTCTTTCTTTTGTCTCATCCCAGTAAAACGTGGCTTCTCACTGCAGAAGTTCTTGTAATGGACGTGCCTTGTTACAAAATCCTTTTATGAAACGTCGGTAGTATGAGCACAGCCCGAAGAAACTTCTCACATCACGAATGTGCTGAGGAGTTGGAAATTCTGTGACTGCCCTTGCTTTATCTGGATCAGGACGGACACCATCTCCATTGACTAGGTGCCCCAGGATTTTTATCTCTTTGGCGACGAAGAGGCACTTCTTTGGATTGAGGTGGTGTCCTGCAGTCCGAAATCGAACACAGTTAACAAGCGATTTAGATGTTCTTCAAATGTTTTCGAGAAAACGACAATGTCATCTAAATAGCAGAGACACGTCGTCCACATAAGGTGTCGAAGCAAGTTGTCCATCACGCGTTCGTACGTGGCTGGAGCATTACATAATCAAAATGGCATTACTGTAAATTCATAGAGGCCGTCAGGTGTAATAAAAGCCGTCCTCTCCCTGTCTTACGTCAACCTCGATTTGCCAGTAACCTGTCTGCATGTCCATAGTTGAGAAGTATGTAGCTCCTTTCAAGCAGTCTAAGGTGTCATCAATACGCGGCAATGGGAAGCCATCTTTCTTTGTGATACTGTTCAGCCGCCGATAGTCGACACAGAATCACCACGTGCCATCCTTCTTTACGAGGACGACCGGAGACGACCAAGGACTCCCTGAAGGTTGAATAATGTCATCTCGCAACATCATCTCCACTTCCTCCCGAATTATCCGTCTTTCAGCTGGCGACACTCTATACGAACGCTGGCTAATTGGCGGATAATCCCCAGTATTGATACGGTGCTTTATCGTGGGCCGTTTCGTCTGACTTTTCCCCTACTGAGGCGTGAATGCACCCGAAAATTGGCGTAGTATACCTAACACCCGCTGGCGTTGTTCCTTGGTCAGTCCAGGCCCTATTGGCAATTCCACGTTTGTTTCCTCCAGTGTGTTGTCTGTACTAACAGCAGGGCATGGGTCTTCATTGATGACGTTGAGCTCACCGTCCTGGATTGGTTCAGCAGTCCCGATACACATTCCCTGGGGGTAAGTTGTGACTGCTCATGACAATTTGTGATTGAAATCTCTCTGTCCACTGCTGATGCCTATGATAGCCGCTGGTATGGAAATTTCTTTTGTAAGCCTGATAAACTTTTTACTGCCAACAAGCACTTCACAGTTTAATCGCTCATCTGTATTTGTGACTGCAACTCTTCTCATTGTCAACGGCGAGATCGTCACATTGTCAACGACAAGTAACTTCCCAGAAAGTTCTGTGTTACGTGTATCCGGCGGAACAACTTCAATTTGCAGCTCAGATCATCCACAGTCAATTGTGGCTTGGGATGCCTGAACGAAGTCCTATCCGGAGATGACATTGTGACTACATTCTGTTAACACGACAAATTCAAACGGCTGGGTCCTGTTGTTGATGGTTATTCTTGCGACACAAGTTCCCGCTGGCTGGACGTACTTTCTATTCGCGAACTTCAGCACAGTTGCCCCAGTATCACAGAACATTATCTTCTTTAGTGTGCGGCGGTAATTATCCGACAATACAGAGACTCTCCTGAATCAAGAAGTGCCCGGACAGGTTGGCCGTCGATTATGACGTCGATGAGATTTCCCGACGTGTTAGCGACTGTCCTCCATGGAGGATTTTCATCTTCGGCGGCCTCACCTCCGTAGATGGTCGCCACGCTTAGTTTTCCTGGGCGCGGCGGCTAGGGGAGCGGCTGGTACCTCTGTACGGCGACGGTGAAAGGCTGCGGCGCGTCGGGGAGCGATCTCGTCTAGGGTACGGCGACGAGCTTCTTCCCATAGGTCGTCTGAACTCATCAGCAGGTGATTGCCTGGGATAGAACTGATCTGATGGTTGACGTCTTGCGGCAAAGTAATCGTCGAAAACTCGTCTTCTCTCTCTGCAGTAGCGTAAGACATGTCCAGGGCGCCCACAGTGGAAACAGTGGTGTGTTGTCTTCTGTCCTCCAGACGTCTGTTCTTCTGCGGCGTCTGACTGTTGCTGGGGGATCTGGTTGTGGCCGCGTCGTACAGTTCATAGGCTGCCGTTTGGCAGCTGCAGCGTAAGTCATAGCAGGGCGACGCCATTCTTCACGTCGGGTGCGATTGACGGGGCAGACAGGAGCTAATGTCTGAAATATCTTTTCCTCAGCGACGTCGGCTCCCTTGTGACTTACAGGGCTAACATCCATGGCCATAACCTGATGCTCTCTCGGTCTAACAGTCCCGTTGCCATAAATTGTTGTAATTCTTCTCTTAAAATTTGCTGTATGAGAGAAGCGAAGTCTTGCTGGTCTTCCACAACGGCCATAGGGACTACATTGGGGAGTCTGTCATACTTCTTGTGGCCATCTCTTTGTTGCATCTCTTCCATACGCTGGCACCACTTGAACTCTTCCGTCATAGCGACGTCTTATCAGAAGAGCTTGCAATACCCTTCACCAGGTACTTGATTTTGTCCGCCTCAGTCATATTCGGATCCACTATGTTACGCAGGGCCAAAACATTCTGTATGTACGATTGTGTCGGCTCACCATGTCGTTGTGGCCGGTTCTTCAGTTCTTTAGTGTCGCTAGCGGTCTCCAAACGTCTTCGAAAGTTCCTCCTGGAACGTCTCCCACTCATTCAACTTGTCTTCGTTGTTGTCTAACCATTGCTGGGCTGTTCCGTAGAGATAGAAGTAAACGTTGGCCAAGCACATCTTATGATCCCACCTATTGCACTTGGCAACTCGGTCGAACCAATTTACCCATTTGTTGGGGTTCTGTCCAGCGTCTCCGGCGAACACCGACGGGTGTCGGATGTGCAGCTGGCTTACCTCTGGTTTGGTTTCTATGGCTCTTCTGATGATACGGACTTTGGAAGGATGTACTCGGTAAATCCCTTGTATGCCGGTTCCAGTCCGTGTAAGCGACGTCTCTTACGTTACCTAATCGGATCCACGGTGATGCAGCTGTTGCACAGGATACCCGGGCGTCCACCAAACAATGTCGCGTTGAAATGGGAGCAGGCTTGACTTCGAAGTTAACTGAACACAGCACTTATACTGAAAGCACGTTTATTACGAACTTAACATATACACGGCACTGACTGCCTCGGGCAGAGTGCTCTGCTATCTATACACAGACAATTTACCAGAAATTATAAGAACAGTCAACATAAGAAACAAGTAGAATTTACAAGTGAACATAACAAAGATGTAGAACATTCTGGAATTGTTAATTACAAGGCGACCTTCAGCACCGCAGTCCGTGACGCTATCCCCTGCGCCACGCCAGCAGTCTGTGTATGTGGTCTCTCGCGGCAATATTGGCTACATTATACGACTGGGGCTTACGAGGCCTACTTCTGGTCTTTACGAGGAATTTTCTCTCCCACGAATCCTTTTGGGTTAGGGTTCATCACACATACAGCGTTCTCTTGAATCACAGGGCTCCGTCCTCAGTGTGTATTTGTAATCGCCACAACCGGGCTTGCCTCAGCTGTGGGATCGTCTGTCTGGTCCAGCTTGTTTGCCGATTACTTCTGTCTTTATTTTAGTTCTGCTAGTGTTAGCTTCGCTGAACGGCGGCTACAGGGAGCCATCCAAAAAGCCGAATCATGGGCCTCTGCCCATGGTTTTCAGTTTTCAGCGCAGAAAACCCACGTGATGCACTTCTGTCGCCGCCGTGCAGTTCACATGGATCCTGAGCTATATCTGGGTGGAGAATTGCTCCTCGTTAAAGAGACGCATCGGTTTCTTGGGATAGTCCTCCACAAAAAGCTTACTTGGGGGTGGAGGGGGACCACATCTGCGTCAGAAACACTCACGACACCTCAATATTCTCCGCACCATGAGCAATACTGCTTGGGGTGCTGCTCATTCCTCCCTCCTGCAGCTGTACAAATCCTTGATACAATCAACGATTGATTACGGGAGCCTGGTATGTAACTCGGCAGCACCATCCGCTATGAGGATCCTTGATCCCATTCACCATAGTGGTATCCGGTTAGCGACTGGGGCTTTCCACACTAGCCCTGTTGCAAATCATCTTGCCAAAGCAGGTATTATTTTACACTTTCGCTGGCAGCAGCTTCTCACTAGCTTCGTTGCTGGAGTCCATGCCACGCCACACCATCCGAATTGCAAGTTTTTGTTTGACAGTTACCCCTCAATTGCACCACGTCGACCTAGATCAGGTCTTCCAATCGCGATCTGGATTCATACACGCATTTCCTCACTTCATTCGCTACCTCTCCCTGGTACTTTTTCCTGCCCATCCAATATCCCTCCTTGGTCCATTCCCTGTTTGATGATTCAACTGCAATTGTTCTGCGATCCAAAGGCATTAGTTTCACCACCGACACTCCGTTGCAAGTTTCTGGCTCTCCTTGCTACTCACCATGGTGCAGAAGTTCTTTACACTGATGGATCCCTGGTAAATGGCAGAGCCGGTTATGCTTTTATTGGTGACGAACACACAAAACAACGGTCACTACCCCCTGGTTGTAGTACTTTTACAGCTGAACTGATCGCCATATCTCATGCTCTTTATCACCTCAAAAACATCCTACCTCAAGTCCTATGTCGTGTGCAACGACTCCCTTAGTGGCCTGCAAGCCCTTGACAAGTATTTCTCTTCCAATCCAATCAGAACGCCATCTCTTCACTCGGCAAGTCTGGCCGTTCAGTGGACTTTAGTTGGATCCTCAGCCGCATTGGCATCCCGGGGAACGAGCGTGTCGATCAGCTGGCTAAGTTGGTCACCGCCGTTGCTCCCCTGGATATTGACATCCCAGAACGGGATATCCGAGTGTATTTGCGCAACAAAGTTTTTGAGGCTTGGAACACACAATGGGCAACACTGAGCACTCCGAACAAGCTCCTTTCGATCCTCTATGGCCGTCTGGAAGTCGTCTTTCAGGCCTTCCTGTAGGGACTCTGCCGCCCTGTGTCCCTTACGTATAGGCCACATGTGGTTGACGCATGGCTACCTTTTACGTGAAGAGGACCCACCGAATTGCCATTGTGGAAATTTGTTGACAGTGGTCCAAATGTTCAAATGTTTGACATAACTACAGGGTCATCAGTCCCTAAGCTTACAAACTACTTACGAACTAGGACGGCATAAATATCCATGCCCGAGGCGGGATTCAAACCCCCGACCGCAGTGGTTGTGCAGACTGTGACTGAAGCGCCTCAATCCCCTCGGCCACCGCGGCCGGCGACAGTGGTCAACATCCTGTTGGACTGTCCCCTTTTAGCCGCCTTGCGGCAGGCTTTTAATCTCCCTACTGCGCCTGCCCTGATTTTAGCCGACAATGCTTCAATGGCTGACAGAGTTATAGGTTTTATACACGCAGGTGGATTTTATCGTTCTATTTAGTGGTGGGCTCGTGCCTTGTGTCTCAGGTCCCCACCCCTCACCTTTTAATTTGATGTTTTTCTTACTTCTACCCTGTTGTTTACCTCCAGGTTTTTAGTCTGTGCAGAGTGACTGGCACATCTTGTATTTGTTTGCTATCAGCCAGCCACTGTTCCTTGCTCTATATTAGCTTAGTTCAACACTTGGTCTCTCCTATTCCTGTCTTCTTCAGTGGTGTTCAATTGAATTGCAATAGAACACTCCTTAAGGACACTGAATTAGAAGCACTCATCCATGTGGCGGGGAGGGACTGCCTTAAACAGTGTTGACGTTACACAAGCAAAATAGCTTGGTGGAACTGTGTGGCGAAACGCAAAATAAGACCAGCGCTTAAAAACTATGGGAGGCGAAAAGCTCAAGATGTAAAATGGCCAATACATTTTCACATGTCTTACCTGAGGGAGCTATATAATACATCATCTCCCCCAACATAAAATCACACGAATTAAAAAAGATAAAAGCGAAATTCGGAAGTATCAAGCGCCAGCAACTTAAGCCGGAAAAATCAAGGCAAAGACAATATTGTACAGGAAGAAAAACGCCGATTAAATTGCAGTCTAACTTTCATTGACGAGCTTGACTCGAAGGATGGCTCTCATTGCACTCACCGAAGATACATTCTTCAAGTGGCTCATCAGTACTTCAGTGAACTTTACTCCGAGTGTGAGACCAGTGACAACACTGACCATCACATGGTCCAAACCCTTCCACAGGAAATCACGCAAGCTGACAATTGTGCAATCCTGGAAGAATTTGCCGCAGACGAAGTCCTAGAACTGATTACCTGCTCACCATCTACTATGTCCCCTGGCCCTAATGGGCTGCCCAAGGAATTAGTCTATAATTGGCCAGACATTTACAGCAGTACTTAACCAGGTTGTGAGGGATGTTGACATACCTGTGGAGATAAAGGAAGGCAGGATAGTACTGCTACCCAAACGCAAAAACCGGGCAAAGCTTGATAACTACCGTCCAATAACCCAGTTAAATTTTTATTACAAAACGTTGGCAGGGCATTTAATAGTACGTTAACACCTATAATGAAAAGTGATCGAGGACCATCAGCCTTGTATACCTGGTCGTTCCATTATGACGATTATCCTTGAATACAGAGACATACATATAGCCTCAGTAACGAACGTCAAATGTCCATTTCTGTTTATAGATTTCTGCAAAGCATTTGGCCAACTCCGCCACCGTTATCTCAGTCATATAATGAGACACTTTGGGTAGCAGAATAGGGTTGTCAACGTCGTGCACAATTTAATAACAGGCATCAAAACAAGGGTCAGCATCAGCGGACAGCTTACGCAACCTATTGAGATCAGACGTGGAATACCACAAGGCAGTCCGCCTCCCATGCAGCTATTCGTCTTCTCTCTGGAACCATTTTTACGTTCGATTAACCAGCAATTGACCCGTCTGTCTATAGGCGGTACAACCTCCATAGAGCACACGCCGACGACGTAGGATTGTTATTTCTTAATGAAACGAGTTATTGACTCTCAAGACAACAAAAGACAGATACTGTCGAGCATCAAGCGCTCAAGTTAATCAAAGTAAAACAAAGTTTGTTAACATCCGAGGGTTGGACGAACCCTCTGTCAAGTGGGCGAAGATAGACAGCCATAAGACCTTGGGAATGTTAATAGATAAATGCCCTCTGAAAATGGAAGCCCAGAATTGGAAACTGGTTTCTGATAAAAAGCGGTTGCGCAGTGTACGAAAACAATTGTCGCTCTTTAAATTTACTTCAACGTATTCGCCTGCTCGTTACCTACATCTTCAGCAAAGCCTATTACGTGGCTCAAGTAATTCCAATCTCAGGCCAAACAAATAATGCAAATATCGAACCGTTTCATCTAGAAAGGACACATGTTCAAATTGAAATACAGTACATTGTCCGCTCCACGACAGTCTGGTGAACTCAACCTACCCGATACCGACAGAAAAAGCATTGCACTGTACATCAAACGAACCGCGACAACGTTTAAAAAAGAACCACAAAGTGTAACACATTGGCTTTTCTCAATAGTGAGGCCTGTCAACGTTGATCCCCAGTTGATATCTGGGCAATCTATTACTAGGTGAAACACGTCAGGCTCTATTATCTTGAAGCCAGCTTCTTCGACAAAAACGTTTTGAATCAGACAGTACTCACCTCAAAAATCACACAAGCGACGTGGAACCAGTCCACCAACTAAAACCCCGATAGATCTCTAGTATCCTGGAGTAAATTGGAAAAAGGTGTGGTAAAATTTAAGTTTACCGATCCACAACTTCGACGTGGCCTCAACGTGGTGTAAAGTAGTTACTAACGTTATAGCCACAAACGAGCGACTGCACAGAATCGGCGTAAACAAGTGTGAGTGATACGGCCTGGTCGACACCCTACGCCACAGGTTCACCTGTGGCGGACATCTCACGAACTGGAAGTGGGTGCAGCAGAGGCTGAGTCTCTTAACACGCAGCAGAGCTTCCAGATACTCGACGGAAATACTTATCTGGCAGGACAGTAAATATTACCCAATAACTAAAAACAACGGAATAATGTGGAAGCTCTCATTATGTGTCATACATCGTCAACCACAGGAGTGACGACAATCTCGCAAGCTTTGAAACTTACATTAAGATAGCTCATTGGAAAATAAGGAGACATTGCAACACAAGAGCGAAATTCGGTAATATGCTGGACATAATTTTTCAGAAACAATGCATCGGATGAAGGAATACCCTGATGGATATACCAAGGATTATAAAGGAATCAAACAGTTCTGTTTAGCTGTTCCTTACTCGTTAAAAAGAGAAAGTAAATCTTTTAAGGTCACTAATGGTGCAAAAGTTATCGAGATGTTATTTTCTTGGTTAAAGATTGGTTAATGGAATGCGAATTCCAAAATTCTTTTACCGTTAAAAAAATTAACGATTCTATATTAATTTCAAACGGAGGAAAATAAGTTTTGGTACTGTTAATTTACCCACAACCAAGATAAAGAAGAAGCAAATACAATCTCAGTGGAGATCACAGTTTATTTGCATTTGTATTTGCTCTTGCAAGTTAAAGGGCAGTTCAGTAAGTTTTAGTTCTATCAGTTCAGTGAGCACATTGATTATAGCAGAGAAGCTAGCCGATGAAGGCAATCATGGAGAGAGCAATTTGTTTGCAATTCTAGCTAATTATTACCGACCTCTCTGGGATAAAAAAAGGAATAACGACTTATGAGAAGTTGGCTGCATGTAGCAACAAGCCTTCAGACCCCTCTGGTATCCGGCATTTCAAAAGGAAGTTCAAAAATGTGGACGGTCCGAATCTCTAAACCAGCGTGATAGACAGGAACGTCACTCACTACCGTCGGAAAATTGAACTTAGCGATAACGCCAAACCTATCTACTATTTTACAACATAGTTGAAGACTTTTCAGTTTCACGAACGCAGCGTTCGTTACAAAGGACCAATACACAACTATTACGTCACTCTCGTCAATCTGTACTTTTTCTATAAAAGATGTTTTTCGTCTTACATGGCTTCTGTCGAAAGTAAACTTAATCGTATCTTTCCTCAAGATATTAATCGTGGTCATTCCTTCTGTTTTTTCGTATCAACCATCGCCACAATTAGCTAAACAAATCCGTTACAACTAACCTCAGACACAGCGACTCAGCCGTTGTTTACTTCGCGCACGCCAGCGCTGCCGCCACACGTCCGTCCCTCACCGCAGCTGCCACTCGAATGAATGAACTCGGATCGCTGGATTCAACACTGAAGCAATGACGTCTTCCTGTTACAATTAGCTGATTTGGCTTACCTGCCCATTTCAGTTACCAATGGACTGGAATGTTATGACATTTGTCATTATACTACAAATGCGTGACAGATGGCTACTGCTTTACATCTATATCCATGGATAGAAATACAAGTTCCACAGAATTACAGTACAGGTGTCTTAACAAGGGGAAATTTTTCCCACCGGAGTATCTTGTACATTGTACACGGAGGCCCACAGAAGCTTTTGCAATGATATGCTGCAACCACTCAGACATGTGCAACAGCGATGAGGTCCCACGTTTGGTTATTCCTACCTCTACCAGTCCCCTGCCAGCAAGTAGATGACTCTATAGTCGTCAGTGCCACAGCTTGCTGCCTAACATCTTGTGCTCCAGTTGACCATGTGCCGTTGTGTTGTGTACACTAACAAGTAGCAGACTACCCGTTTGGATATTATAGTTTTATGTTAATAACAAAATGAGTAGTGTATTTGTAGAAGCTTTGTGTGTTTACATTTTACTTGCCTCCAACTTGATACAGTTCTGCGTCTGAGTGAGTGACTGATTTTTTGACAACGTGAAGAATTCATCATGTGAAATACTGACAGAGTGAAAGAATTAAAACAGTGTTTCATTTGATACTTTTCATTCGTCTTCGAGAAATATAGTATTGAATTATACAGTTGGTTTACCGACTGAATTTTGCAGCTACAAAGAACTCTGTACACTTATTATGAACGTTCAAAAAGGCAAAATTAATCATAATTTTCATGTAATATAAATCTGACTCAGTTGTATTTTTTATTACTCTAGTTTTAAATAAACAGGTAATAATTGTGAATTGACTCGGTATATGTAAAACAGGGGAATAGTTATGAAACTAAAATAATCAAATATGAGGTAAATTGATCTTCATGCATTGATGAACAGATTTCCTAATTTAATCATTACAATACATTTTCATAAAATATTTAGAAACACATTTTATATAATTAAGCATCAAACGTGGTTAAATTCATGCTCTAATAAGCAAGATCGTGGGAAAGTGTAGTTTCATATATGTTGTACAGGTGAGTAACATTATAATTGAGCTTATTATTGATTCGTGCGTAGCAAACACTCAGGAAAGCTAATGTAAAAAGAAGCAGCTAGCATAGAAATAGTATTGTGCATTTATTATGTCATTGACCATACTTAATTGAAATGGACTACTTAATTGAAATGGACAGTTATTTGACAAAACACTAAATCATCGGACAGTGGTGGTAGTCTGACGATGATTTTGATGTACATTTTATAAATTTGTTGAGATTTTATTTTTATAGCTGATTTATAATGTCATTAAAATAAAATTTACGTCTTAAGGAGATGTAAGTTATTGGGTGATTTTTAAGCCATAGGAGGAAGGGGTCGTATTTCAATTTGCAAGAATTCTATGTCATCACATTATTAGAGTGAAATATTTTCTTGTTTAAAACGCTTGTATCAAGGTACATGGTGCCTATTTCTTTATTTCTATAGAGTTATATATTTTAATAGAATGAATGAATAAATATTACAAAGTATTAAAATAATTTTCTCTTCACAGAGTGACATGTATGTTGCAACAAATTGATAAATAATCGTTCTACAGAAAAAAAGTTGGTAGAGCCCTGGACCGTTGTGGTAGGTTCACAGATATCCATAGGTCGCTGGTTCAAATTCGGCCCATAGGACTTTTTCGAAACGAAGGAGCAAAGATACCCCAGAATGTGGCTGCTGAACGACACAGTTCGCCTTGTGGTTATGTTTTAACACAAAGCAGTTCTTTTGCTCCTCTCGTAACATGTAGTTTTTAATGCTTGGACTCAATATCGCGCCAAATGATTCAAGTTACTACTGCTAAATCCTCACAAGCCATAATAGTGAAATTCGCTGTAACGACCAAACGCCCACATTACATTGTTCAACGAAGGCCACGTTTTGCATGAATCTAAATTCTTTTTCCTTACGTGTACTTTTAATCGCATTACGAATAAGATTTTCCTATTGAAAAGGTTATCTAAACAAAGGTTCCACCGAGATTCGAAATCGGATCGCTGGATTCAGAATCAAGAGTGCTAACCGTTATACTATGCCACCACTGGAATATGCTGTTATTAGCTTTCTCACATAATTCGGACTTTCAGTTTGATTTTAACGTTTGTAACACTATTTCACTTTACAATAACTCTTCGTAGGTTTGTTGGCAATTAGAGCTAACTATTACCGACCTCTCAGCGATAAGTTAAGTGAAAGCGACATATGAGAAGTTGGCTGCATGTAGCAACAAGCGTGAAGATCCTCTGGTATCTCAGTTGGGCAGTCTGCTTGCGCTAGGTGTGCGCGATGCGGACTTAGCATGTTTACGTCCTCGCTGCGGTCGGCCGAGCACTGACGTGATTGTACACTTCGGCGTTCCTCATGAATACAACACTTATTGATATTAGAACACTAGAATGGATGACGCAGAGAACTTACTTTGAGATTGAGCTTTGACCCATATTATTCAAGACCAAATACCTATGAATTTGAGGAGCTCCGAGACCTAATTGTTAAGATAAACACTGATGAAATTCATAAAATAAATCTCAATTTATGATCAGTTATGTCTTCACTGTACTAGAATTAGATGAAATACCATAGTGCGGGGAATGACAACAATATATAATTGTATAAAAGCCGAGACTAGGCTCCTGACGGCAATTGTGTCCCTACACTTCATAATCTGTTCTCCCTGATGCGGGATTACAGTATTGCGGCTGCGAGCATTACAGAACAAAATGGACTGTGGTTATAGGAAAGAGTGAGCGTGGCGAATGGAGATTTGGGTTTGGCGGTAGATGTGCAGGGAAGAGTCCTCTTCCGTCGGCTTGGTCATTGTTTCCTCGGTGGCGGAGCGGTCAACGCGTCTGCCTAATGATCAGGAGATCCAGAGTTCGAATGCCGGCCGGGCACAAATTTTCATTCGCCGCACTATGGTATTTCATCTAAACCTAGTACAGTGAAGCCACAACTGATACTAAATTGCGATTTATTTTATTAATTTGAACGCTGTAACGTCGTCAAAAAATATGTCTTTGTTGACGAAATTACTGGTACAAACCTTTCGATAATTAGTCGATCTGTTTACTTAAAATTGATCACTACAGAGATGTGTAAGCAAGTAATTAAATGTTGTGTCGGTATTTTACGATTTATACATTCGGATGGAAAGAGGTGAAGTTAAAATTTCGCAGACAGAAATAGGAGTCAGAACCGTGAGAATTTTCGAGTTACCTTTCGAAGTAATGGAAGAGCAAATAAATTCGGTGTTGCAAGATTACGGGGCAGTGGATACCAATATCACAGAGAAATGATCAATTTTGCGCAAATTTCCTGTTTTAAACAGAGTACCACAAGTTAAGATCTATATGATGAAACACATCCCGTCATACATCACTGTATGTGGTTATCGAGCAATAGTTATATACGATGGACAGCCTAGAACCTGCGCTGCTGGTGGCGTGACGACACACGTCAGAGCGCAGTGCATACAAAGACAAGTGACACAAATACCCGAAGGCGAGAAAGATAGGCCTAGCGCAACGTCTACGTTACCTCCGGCGTAAGCTGCGGTCTTCCCAAGTGACAGGGTCCCTGGGCCATCTTGAAAATTGCGGAGAAAGAATGAAGTGACACACATGGAGGTCAACACAATAGACGAAAAAGAAAGTGCATCAATTTCAAGACGTTTAAACTAACTATTATGAGAATAAAAAACAAGCATAATGATGAAGATGTTAACGAATCTCGAAGAGAAGACATGAACTCCAGGTAAGACCACACTGAAACTCCGGAAAAAGAGTGACAACGAGAAAAGCACGAGAACGCCGTATTGCGCATGACGGTGCAAAACAAGCCGCGCAAATTTTTTCGGGGCAAAGTAAAGGGGGTAGGACACAAAATTACGGAAATGGCACCTACATATCCTCCGGGTAGCTAAACTGTGTCAAAGAAGACGCGAACGTGGGAGACGATAATCACAAGAAAATTTTAATAGAAAATACGACGGACCCTTCGAAAGGCGCCGATATAACAGTTAAGGACATAAATGAAACAACTAGGCATGATGGAAATTCAACCAGCCGAAGACTGGACAGATGAAGGCAACAGCGATGCCGAGATGACAGGCGCACGAGAAACGACTAAGAGGAGGAACGCGGAAACCGGTAGCGAAACGTCCGACCCAACGAAAAATGTTAACACGGACGCAAGCACTGCCATTGATGATTCGGAATTCTTCTGAATACAGAGAAATGAACATCATTTAGACATGAAATTAATAAACATTTATTAAATTGCATGATGTTACAGGCGTACAGAACTGCAACTTTGAATATCAAGAAGATGGTAAGTAACCTAAAATATTTGCAATATTTTCTGTACGCGGCAGACATTGATGTTGCAGTGCTATAGGGAGTGACAGATATCCCCCTCAGATAACATCTCTGGATATGATGCTATTACGAATCCTGGAAAAGAAAACGCCCTCGGCACTGCGATCATAATGAAAGAAGGGATAATCGCATCTGATATAGAGAAACTGACTGACAATAGAGGAATAGCGGTAACAATTGATAATACCAGATTAATTTATATGCTCCTTACTTCGTAAACAAACGCCGAAGACCTGACTTTTTCTAAGAGTTCATGGTGCCACTTCTTAACTGATCTCCCGAGTAACATTTTCTGAAGGTTTTAACTTTGTATTGAGTCATAAAGATCAGACATCCAATTTTAATAAACCAATAGACCTAGAAAATATAATTCGAGACGTCAATTTGACTGACAACTGACTGGTAGCTAAAGCACGGTGAAGGAGCTGGTTTTACGTGTATTACCGATCACTCCGCCAGTCGTATAGATAGGATTTATGCAACATCAAATTTAAGAATTTGTGTTTTTATAAGCAGAGCTATGGCCAACTGTATTTTCAGACCATATGGCATACGTCTGCACTATAAACGTAGATAAACAAGGGACTTTTCGGGCACGAGAGCCATGGTAATTTAACGCTGCTCAATTAACAGTCCTAGGGTGCCAAAAGGTTTTTAACAGAAGTTGAAAAGAATGCCAACTGAATTTTCCCAAATACGATTCGGCTCATAACTGGGGGCTCAACTGCACGAAACAAGCAATAATAAAGGCAATGACATTTCCCCGTGAAAAAGCTGCTTGGAGGAGAGATACAATAGAATTTTACTTTTAGTATTTGCGAGACTTACATAAACTGGATGCGGCTATAATACAAAACTATACACAAATCAAACGTATGAAGGCCAAAATACTAACTTTAAAGTTGAACGAACTTTAAGGATGTAAGATACGAGTAAAATTTCAAGACACTATAACAGAAGGAACGACATCAATGTACCAAATCATTCAGGTAAACAAACGACAAAAACTGAAAATTCTCACGGAATTAATGACTTCAGACAGGAGAGTACTAGACAAACAATCCGAAACTCTGGAAGAACTTTACACTTTTCGGATCTACTAGGTACAAAAACAGACGCAATGGCTCAGGAAGCCATTATATCGAAGACGTTCGGTACGTTGAACCCAGAAGAAGCGGACAAACGTGCAGCAGAAATAACAGAAAATGAAGTCGCGGAAGCCATTCAAAGGTGTTCTAAACACAAATCGCCCGATCCAGACGGTTTACCTGCGGAGATATATGAAGCTTATCAGGGGCAACTTGTTAGTACGATCACCCCATTTGTAATGAGATTATAAACACCGAAAGCAAAGTTCCATAAGAATTTTGTGAAGGGATACTAGTACTGATCCCTACAGCGTCAAGAGGGAAGACTATTGAGAATATACGACCTATAACATTACTCAATAGTGATTACAGAGTATTTCCTCGGGTTACGATGCAGAGGTTTAATTCTATCATTGCTACTGTTAAAGGGTATATCAAACGAGCGTGGGAAAAGACAGGGAGATCCTTCCGACACTTTGCAATTATAGAGATCAAGTAGCGACAGCGGAAGCCAGCAGAATACATTGTGCGCAAGTCTCACTTGATTTTGAGAAAACGTTTGATAAGGTTAACCATTCGTATTTACTCCGAACTATGACGGCGATGAATTTTCCACAGAATTTCACAAATACGGTTGGAAATTTGCTAAGGAATGGCACATCGCACATCAGCATAAATGGGCAATTCAGTAGACCGATAAATGTTCGTCAGGGTTGCCCTGTTTTTATGGTGCCATTCGCCATACCCATCGAGCCTTGTTTTATCTGTCTCGACACAAACTTGTGGCACTGCACATACACGGACAAAAGAGAACATGTTATGCATACGCAGATGATGTAACAGAAGCAATAGAATACGAAAAATCATTTGAAATAGTAGCACTTTTCGAAGCTGCATCAGGCTTGAAATTAAATCGGAATAAATCGAGGATAATGAACATTGGTTGAGAAACACACACTAGGACAAGAGACCCCATAAAGATTGTAAATCAATGACATGCCTCGGTATCGATTACACAACCGACATCAGCCACACCGTTGCCATCAATTACAGAAAATTACTGGTAAAAATACAAGCTGTGATACGGCAACATAAAGGAAGTGTATTTAATAAACACATATATAAAACATCTGAAATCAATTATGTTGCTCAGGTGATACCAATAATAGAAACTATAGCTCACCAAGAGCGAGCAGCTCTCGGTTTCCTTGTAAGCAGGGGCCAGATATTTAAGGTCTCATATGATACCTTGACACTAACGACAAGGAAGGGTCGTCTCACTCTCACAGATATATACAACAAAGCACATGCATTATACAGTAAAACCTACAAACTGTGGAAAAGGTCACAGAATACCCTAGTGGCTCATCATTTAGATGAAATACAACCAGTAAACCTAGAGATACCAATAGATGTGCACCCTATGTCCAAAGAGCTCGACCACAGCAAGAAAGTTTTAGTAAAGTATAGCTACATTCGAAGAACAACACCTGAGAAAGACTTGTAGAAAGTTAAGGAGGTGTATAATAAATTATTGGAAAACAAACCGGGAAACGTCATAGAACAGAAGTACCGAGGCTATGACTGGAATCGAATCTGGGAAAACATTTACGGCACACAATTACCAACAACTGAGGACCATGGTGGTCAACATGAAGTTGACGGCAAACGTAAAGTCACGCAAATGTAGCAGGCAGATACGAAAAACTGCACTGTATGCAACTAACTGGACACAGACGAACACCATTTCACATTTCATTTGAAAACGTAGAAGGTATATGGGCGCTTTTTAGACAAGGGCTTGCCAGCATTTTACGCATGTCGCTCAACGTAATCAAAACAGCTCGACTGTTAACACCTGATGATGTGCCCTACCTCAAAACAAAGAGGCCAACAGTCAATTGGCTTACGGGGCCTTCAATAAAATTTATTTTGACAGAAAAGTAAAGAAGATAATTGGATATACTTATTAACAGAACTTAGAAAAAACCTTGAACGAATCAGAAATTTTTTAAAAATAATTTAATATTTCTTAATAGGAACATTCTCATAGAAAAATAAATGTACAAGTTTATCTTTTTCTTTTGTAACATTTCGTTTTTTCAATGTGTAGAGAAAACACGTATCGCAAGCGTCTGGTGCCAGAGAATTACCGAGAAGACGAATACAGAAAAACGAGGAACAGAAAGATAGAAGAATGAAATTAACGGTTAAAACTGCGAAAGCAGAGAAACCCTTGAGGAGACAAACTCTTGCGCCGCCAGTGTCTAGATTAGATTGACGCGCTCTCTAGGAACTATTAGTCATGGAAATTATATTGTGTTTGTTTATTCAGAAGCGACATTAACTTATACAGGAATTATTTCATTTTAATGTACGTACCTATCACGAAAAGGTCGAGTAGAAATAGGTGATTCAGTATCATCATTTCACACGAAAATAGCATAGAAGCCAGGCTGAGAAAGCGACAACTGTCGAGTGGAGAAAAAAAAAAAAAAAAGTTGGTAGAGCGGTGGACTGTAGTGGAGGTTCACAGATATCCATAGGTCGCTGGTTCAAATCGAGCCCAGACGACTCTTTCCTAAACGGAGGTGCAAAGATGACCAAGGTTGTGGCTGCTGAAGGGAATGTTTTAAAACAAATTCTGTGCTCCTGTTTGTAACATAATTTTTAATGCTTGGACTCAATATCGTGCAAAATTATTCAGGTTCCTACTGTTAATAAACAAAACAAAAACAAATGCTTTCCTTCACAGCAATATCACTGTAATTTGTTATAACGGTCACACACACCCACGTTAGATAGTTTGACGAAGGCGATGTTTGGCATGAATCTATAAATTATTTTCCCTTACGTGTACTGCAAATTTCAAACCGAGATAGATAATATTTTCAACAGCAAAAGCTAACTCGGATCGCTGGATTCAGAGTGCTACTGTTACACCATGGAACCACACGTTTCAGGCACACTCTAATATGCTGTTATTAGCTTTTTCACATAATTCGTACTTTTAGTTTGCGGTTTTTAACGTACGTAACACTATTTCACTTTACAATGACTATTCGTAGGTTTGTTTGCAATGGAGCTAATTATTACCGACCTCTCTGTGATAAAGTAAGTGAAAGCGAAATATGAGAAGTCGGCTGCATGTAGCAAATAGCGTGCAGATTCTCTGGTAGCTCAGTTGGTCGTTGTTGTAACAGTATAATTTATAGGAGTACTCGTGGACGGTACAACAGATATACAATTGCCCGGTACTGTGATGGCAAGTCACGGACACAGTTAATGTTGACATAAGAAGCCGGCGAGAGCTACACATGAACTGAGGCACGCCTCGCATCATCATCAGCAGCTGACTGTTGGCGTTGTGGACGCCCATCCATAGCGCCACTTCTCCGAGCATCGTCGAGTGTCGGCTCCGACGGTAGGGCGTCGTCATGGCGGTGGGAAGGGGGCGACAACGCAGCAGAGGCTGCCGTACGACAGCCGTGGGCGGGAGCAGTCCAGTGCCACGGTGATGTCGGACGGATTCTCTTCTCTACCTCCGAATCTACGGAGGGGTATCCGAGAGGCACAGTCGTGAGATCTGAAGGCGGTGGGGTGGGGCCCCAACGAGGACGTAGTTGGTTGAGATGGCGGGAGATCGTCATCCCGCCTCCATCTACCACGCACATCTGTCGACCACGCGAACGCAGTACTACCCCTGGCGTCCACCCTGGGCGCCTCCAAAGGTGCGTGCCCAGACAGGGGTGCCTGGCGCGTAACACCGAGAGTGTGTGGGCACCTCAGGTCGGGGCTCCAGGTACAGCAGGTGCAACAGCGTCCGGGGCTGGAGGCCGTGGGAGGACCTCCGCTAGGCTCCGAACAGTAATTGGTGTTGTCCGATAAGTACTAAGAAATAAGGGGAGCGCCTTTTCCAGACACTTACGAAGTTGTGATTTACAAGTTCGCACCATACGCTCTGCCTCCCCATTGGATTGGGGGTGGAAAGGAGCCGAGGTGCGGTGGGAAATACCATTATTAGTGCAGAATTGTTGAAAATAAGACGTTAATTGTGGGCCATTATCAGAGACGAGCGTCCGAGGAAGGACTTCAATCGCAAAGATCTGTATCAGGCCTATGACCACATCTTCTGAGGTAGTGGAGCGCATACGCAGGACGTACGGATAATTGGACAGTGCATCTACCACCACGAAACACATTGATTGACAGAAAGGGCCGGCCAAGTCCACATGAATCCAGGGATGCTCCGGAGTAGGCCACGAGGATAAAGTGCGCCGGGGGGCAGCTTGCTGGGTAGCACACTGAGTGCACGTACGAGCCAACTGCTCAATGGCGGCATCTATTCCTGGCCAATAGACAAAACGGCGTCCAAGTACCTTCATGCGTGTGATACCCCAGTCACCCCGATGTAACAGAGTTAACATATGAGCCCGTAAGTCGGACGGAATAACGACACGATGCTCGTCGAATCGGTACTGAGGAAGACACCGTCGATAACTGACAGCCGGTGTCGAAGCTGCAAATAGGTACGCAGAGGGCCAGCCTCTTTGGTGGACAATCGATCAGGCCACCCGGCGGTGACATGCTTAAGCACCTCCCGGAGCACAGGGACCCGACGGATGGCTTGCGCGACTCTATCGGCCGTAATCGGAAGTCTCTCAACTGCGTCGTACAAACGTTTGTCAATCTGAATAATCGCCACCTCGTCTTTGTCGAAGGAAGGGTCGGGGCCCATGGACAGATGGGACGAGGCGTCGGCATTGGCATGGTGCGACGAGGGCCGATTATGTATTTCGTAGTGATAGGCACTCAAAAACAGAACCAACGTCGGAGCCGTTGCGAAGTCCGGTCTGGAAGATGAGAAGGTGGACCTAACAGTGCCACCAGGGGTTTGTGATCCGTGATAACGTGGAATTTTATGTCATAGACGAACTCATGAGACTTCCGAACAATGTAAACAATCGCCAAAGCCTCTTTCTCAATCAGAGTAATTACGTTGGGCATCTGACGACGTCTTAGACGCGTAGGCAATGGGCTGCTCGGAACCATCATCCAGTCTGTGGGCCAACAACGCTCCAATCCCGTTCTGAGAAGCATCCGTAGCTAGGACTAGCTGTCTGCCTGGTGTAAATGTGCCGAGACAAGGTGAAGACTAACATTGATTTGATGCGTGCGAATGCCGCCTCACAAGCAGCAGACCACACAAACGGAACACCTTTCTTTCGAAGTGCGTTCAAAGGATGTGTGACCTCCGCCACGTTAGGAAGAAATTTGGAGTAGTAGCCGACCTTGCCCAAAAAGGACTGGAGTTCCTGCAAATTCGTAGGATGAGGAATATGGTCAATCGCCGTAACCAATTCTGACCTAGGGCAGACGCCATCTCGTGACACCAGGTGTCCCAAATACTCAATTTCAGGTTGAAAGAACTGTGATTTTTGAAGATTGCATTTGAGACCTGTCGCGTGAATTTTCGTGAACAAGAGCCGCAGGTTGTTTAAGTGATCTGTGCGGGAGGAACCGGTGACGATGATGTCGTCCAGATAGTTCGCACAGCACGGAATGTCGTCCGGTAACTGTTGCAAGAGCCGTTGAAATATCGCGGGCGCACTCGCGACCCCAAACGGCAGACGTTTGTAGCGGTACAGCCCGAAAGGAGCATTGAGAACCATGAATTGTTGAGAATCAGAATCTAAGGGAAGCTGAAGATACGCTTCCGCCAAATCAATTTTTGGAAAACACTCACCGCCCGCCAATTTCGCATAAATGTCGTCCGGGCGGGGAATGGGAAAACAATCTATCACTGACTACGAGTTAACCGTAGACTTGAAATCACCGCACTACCGAAGGGCTCCCGTGGGTTTCTTTATTATCACCAGAGCTGTCGCCCACAGGCTAGAGGAAACTGGTTCGATGATACCCAAATCGTGCAACCGATCCAACTCGTCCTTAACCGCTGGGCGCAAAGCAAAAGGACTAGGCCGGGCGCGACAAAATTTCGGAACCGCTGTAGGTTTGAGTGATGTGCGCCTCGTAACCAATGGCCATTCCCAAACCCGCCGAGAAAAGAGCTCCAAACTCGCGACAAAGGGAATCCAATTCATTAAACGGTATGGAGTCAGACAAGATGAACAGCGTCGTGAACGCTGTAACCAAACGCCGTGAACGCATCCAGGCCAAAATTGTTTTCTGAAGCCGCGCTTGTGACGGCCAAAAACGTGACGGCGCGCACGACGTGCTGGTACTCCACCTCAAACGTAAACTGACCGAGCACTGTAATCGGCTGTTCACCATAGCCGACCAAACGCCGAGAAATTTTAACAAGAGGCGGCTTCCTAAGTGCCAAATACGTATCCAAATCTACGAGAGAGAGACGGAGGCGCCGGTATCAACTTTAAAACGAAACGGACGATTTTGAATCAGAATCTTTGAAGAAGTGACCTGCCCCTGTCCAGGTGCGGTAGACAGACAGAATACGGCGGCCGACCGCGTGCAGAAGTCCGACAAACAGCCGCCATGTGGCCTTGTTTCCGGCAGGACGGGCACCGCGCGCGGCGGAAGGAGCAGCGCGGGCGATCGTGCGCATGAAAACAATTCGGACAGGAGGGAAAGTCATGTCGTCGGTATGGAACGGCGGAAGGTAATCGTGAAGAACACGTAGAAGACGAAGAGCTGGGCGAAAAACTACGCCTATGGAGGCGCGAGGAATGTTCCGCCGCCACCTCTACCATTTCCTTAAACTGATCCACTGCCGCCTTAGACCCCTCAAAAGCTTGTGCAATAGACAAAACCTCGTCAAGGGTGGGATCCTGTAACCGCAAAGCCTCGCGACGCACAGCCCTATCAGGAGCCGAACGGACAACGACATCGCGAATTAAGGAATCTGCTGACAATTTGCACACACAAAACTACATTTACGACTCAAACCGCGGAGTCTGCCACCCAGGACTGATACGACTGACCAGGTTTCTTTCTGCTTTGATGAAAATACAGGCGGGAAAGCACCACGTGCGTTTGCTGCCTATAATAATAACTAAGCAATTCCGACATACGGGAGAAAGACAACTCGCCGGGCTCTGACAGCGGAGCTAGTTTGCGTAGTAAACGGAAGGTATCGGGCTCGATCCACGACAAGAAGACTTTTGTATGTCAGGATCTGTTACCTTAATAGCCGCAAAATGCTGCAGTAGACGCCGCACGTAGGGGTCCCAGTGTTCCTGAGACACTTGGAAAGCCGGAGAAGCGGGGGGATAGGCCTGGGGCGGCAGCGAAGGGGCCGCAGCGGGACGTAAAATGCCGTAAGCAAATCTAACTGTTGCTGCTTTTGCAGTAAGTGAAGCAACGCCGGATCCATAACCACCACAACAGAAAATACACGCGTAAGAACGAAACTCGTCGCCAATTATACTGTTGTAACAGTATAATTTATTGAATACTCATGGACGGTACAACAGATATACAATTGCACGGTACTGTGGTGGCAAGTCACGGACACTATGTTGACATAAGAATCCGGCTAGAGCTACACATGAACTGAGGCACGCCTCGCACACCGCGTGCTCGCCCGGCCGTGGCGGCGCTGCAGGCCCTCAGAGGCGGCGCCATCTTGCGGCGGACTCGGCCGTGGCGCGTCTTTCAGATGCCGCGGACGGACGGGACGCGGCTTGCAGTGGCGCGCTCCAACAGTCGTTGCGCTCGAGACGCCGAGCTGTAAGCACGACCTGTCTAACCGCTCCGCCGTAGCAATAGCACGTCGTTCTCTGTGTTCTTCTTAGCGTCTACACGCATCGCACATTTCTGAGTGTTCTTTGTCTTTCGCGACTAGTGGATTGGCCGCTTCAACCACGAAAATGCCAGCTCCAGTGAGTGCAGCTACAGTTACCGTGCCAACAGTTCCCTGTAAGCATTCAGTACGTTTTTAGTTTGAAAAAGATTCCGGGAAAGTTCTACCGAGCTCCTTAGAAATCCACGCATGGCGGAACAGTGCTTTTGGAATAACGTCGGACCAGTGTCATTACGGGTATTACGACTTGACCTTATACTGCTTCTTTGTAAAGTTTCAGTCCGTTAAATGTAGACCAAAAAACTGCACAAAACCAGAGGAACAGCAGAATTTGGTCATCGTGACGGATCAGTGAGTAAAGTCATCGTCAGTTATGCTGGTGTATGAGGAAGTTTGAGTTTTCAATTTGTCCCCCGAAGTTGATGACTGCTATCTAAAAGCCGTGCTCGCCACATACGGTGACATTAAGCCAATTGGACATGAGAAGTTGTAACGTCACAGCTGCGTCCTCCTAATCCTTGATGGGCGAAGTTGCCGTTATATTTGCTCCTTAATCATTTAATAATTGTTCCAATGAGTTGACGGTATGGGATATGGACAATTATTAAGTTGATCCATAACAAACTTTGTTAACTTCCTTTATTATGGAACGACAAATGTTAAAAACTCTTCCTTTAAATACACTGATTAAATAACCACGTGCCACCACGATAAATGTCTCCAAGTCCACACTGAAACATTTCAATACGCAGTTGCAACCGAAACTTATATACGATACAACTGAAGGGCAAAAACTTCAGCCACAGCTGAACGCGGATTGAGGACGCACTGCCTCGCGCTGCGGTCGGCGGGAGACTTCCGCACACCGGCCAACAAACAAAAAACATTCCAACCGAAGCAGTGATTCCAGCAGCTATCGCTGCTCGCCAGCGATAACTATCGTTCGACCAAAACGTACCAAAGAGGTTACTAACCTAAAAGCCTGTATCCTCACAATGTGGTCAGCGAAACAAGCTTCAGGGTTATAGCTGCATTCGGTCGGTCTACATGCATATGCAAAGTTAATTTTCCGTCGTATATTGTTGTATGCGGTTATAAAGCCCATGTAATGTACAAGGATCAAGTAGGGGCATGATTCATTTGCAATGAGAGTGGGCACCAACGTGGTTATTGCCCACGGCGTGTCACCGTGCTTTAACCGACATTCCAGCAAAGAAGAAAATTAACCATGGCAGATCTTCAAGTCTCAGCAAATAGTTTTAGAGGACCAACAGCAACCGGGTACATCAGTGAGTGAAGGACCAGTTGGTAACAAGGAAAATTTTACACCCTTGCATAAAAACAGATGGAAGCGAGTGAAACAGGGCGTTCTCTCAGTGTCATCCGTCAGCACTAAAAGACGCTGAGCTTGTGTCGACAGCAACGAAGAAGAGTTACACGAGGAGCAGGCTCCTGCAACAGGAGGGCAAAATTCTGCGGAAGAACCCGCCGGGACTCAAACCCCGAACACTCCAGCAGCGAGAGCAACAGACGCGGGCGGGGGACTTGTTTACAGCGCGCCGCTAAGTAACCGCAGCCGCGCACCAGGGCAGGAGTTGAACAGCGGCGGACTCTGAAGTACAGCAGGTGACGCCGGGCCACGACCTCGACGAGGAAGCCGGTGCCAGCCGTAACGTAAACACTGCCAAGCGTCACGAGCAAAACACGCCGCTGGTGTTAACGGAAAGCAGTGTCCAAACATGCAGCGCAGATACAAACAGCCGCGACGAGGAAGCCAGTTATGGCAACAGCGCAAACACTGCCGACCTCCAACAGGAACACGAACACCTTCCAGAGCCTGCGGGTTTACAAACGTGTGTTACTGATCCGCACAACACCTCAGTTTCGGAACTTGAGGATCAGAATACGCAGCCGCCAGTACAAGAACAGTTACTTATGACCGACGACTCCCTCTGGCCACCCACTCCGTCATCTGCTATGGCCGTCAAGACTAACAGACGACGCCAAACCAAAATGAAACCGAACCTCTCGGCGCCTCGTAAGAAAATTAAAAATTGCGGAGATCATGTCACAGGAGCCCCTAGTGCAGCGCCACAGTGTGACAGTGCGATGGAGTGGGGTGCTGGTGATACGTCACCGCCGCCTGCGACCTCCAATGACGGCGACAAAAGCATATACGTTTGACGTTGAATATCAATAAAATTAAGTCTGATTTAAAAGTAGCTCTCTTAAAACAGTTCATATGAGTCCGAGGCCAACATAGTTCTTTTACAAATCTGTTCAATCTATACATCGTTGGTTTCAAAACTATTGCAAACACTGCAAAAACAGAAAGCACAGGCACTGCCATTTTGCCCCGTGAGGGGGGATTCTTGTTCACAGCATTGAGACGCTGACGTCAGGCGGAGGCATAACTTTTAAAATTTCTGACGTTGTTCTTGTCAATATTTATGCCCCATCCGTTTCATCCAACATAACTGAAAGAGCCAAGTTTTTCAAAGAGGAGATAATCTCTTTGCTACGTCGTTATCCATCTCAGTTAATCGTTTCGGGTGTTTGTACCCAATAAAAAGTCTCAATACGTGAACTGTATGACCTGGTCCAAAATATGAAGATGAAGGATGCGTGGGAATTGAAGTATTCCATCTTGATAAAAATTCACCTACTTCACTTTTACTTACTGCAGCCACCTGGACCGAATGTACGTAACCGACTATATCTGCCAGCGGGTTCTTGACGTCGACGTGATTCCGGTCAGCTTTTCGGATCACTGTGCTCTCTTTGTGACAATCTGGACTAACAGCCCTGTCACCGGTACAAAAATCCATGGAGCCTCAATGTTTCCTACTTATGGATAATGAATTGGAAGACATCCTAGCGACGTTGACAGGCTGTCTGCAACAGTGCAGTAAATATCCCAGCAAGATAGCATGGTTGACTTCTTTAGTGGAAAGGAAGATGCGACAAACTCTGAAACAATATTGAGGGCAAAAGGCCCAGGACACCAGGCGGACTATTGACTTACGAGATGGTCTTGCAGGAGTTGCACTGGAGAGTGCCTTCATCTAACATGTACCTATAGGACATCAAGAAAGTGAAGGCTAAACTAATAAGTCCGTTCTCACCTTTTATGTTATGTTTGACTGATAGGTTTTATGTAAGATGACCACTGTATTATTTACACTTTTAGTTATACTGACTCCTGTTTGTCTCATTGGATGTATTTTGATTCATTTTGCCATTCTGTTTTAACACCTTTTAATCCATTAAGATGGTCTATGACCGAAACTGATGTATAAGGTTTTTAATAAACAGTTGACGGTTTAAAAAATGCATTTTATGTAATAATTATCAAGCGTCAACCACTACTGTAAAGGCAGACAAAGTCACATCGTTGTACCAACTGATTGAGTACCGTCAAAATGGCAAACGGTCTTTTATAGACTAACTTAGAACGACTGATGGGACACTTCTCTGCCATCAGAGAGACATACAGCACGACACTCACCGATACTTCAGTGACCTCTACTCGCAAGCAGATATCCGTGACAGTTTCGCCGATGAGATCGTTGAGACGAAAACTCCTGTCGTCACGCACATTGACAACTGTGCGATCGTGGAAGATTTTGAGGCGGATGACATCCTGGACCTGATTAAGCGATCACCATCTCACAAATCTCCCGTCCCTTACGAGCTCCCGAAGGAGTTTTAAGTGCGCCTACGGCCGATAATAGAACAAAAATTTACGGAAGTTGTGAATGAAGTGGTACGAGGTTCTAAAGTTCCGGTGCAACTAAAGGAAGGCAGGACAGTTTTGATACCCAAGTCTCACAACCGTCAAAGTCTGGACAATTATCGTCCTATAACTTTACTGAACTTTGACTAGGGCTCTCAACAGTCGATTAAGACCTATGATGAACGGCCAAGCACACAGGACCGATGCTTCGTGATGGCGGACTATCATGAGATCCGTCTTCAAAAACAGATATGTATAGTGTCGCTGACCAACTTGAAAGTGGCACTCCTGTTGCTTGACTTTTGTAAACCTTTGACCGGGTTCGACATTACTATTTGATCGCTGTATTATCACAATGTGGGCTGGGCAACGGCGTAATCAATGTTGTGAGAAACTTAATAATAGGAATCACAACGAAGGTCAGCGTGAATGGACAGCTGACGCAGCCCATTGAGATTCAACGAGGGATTCCACAGGGAAGTCCTTTCTCCATTATGTTATTCGTCCTGTCGCTGGAGCCGTTATTACGCTCCATTGACGACCGACCGACCGACCGACCGGACTGACTACAGCAGTAACATCCATCGCAGTTCGCGCTTCTGCTGCTGATGTCGGGGTCTCAACACGAAATGAAGATGAGATTTAGACCCTTTGGGGAATCATTGACGGCTGCTGTCATGAATCAGGAGCAAACATCAACGAAAAAAATGCACCCTTGTTAACATCCAAGGACTGAATGCACTCAATGTCTCGTGGACGAAAGTCCAAGACAATCACAAGACCCTCGGGTTAATTATTGATAAATGTCCACTTGCAATGTGTGCCAAAACTGGCAACAGGTCGTAGGTGCAATGCAAGGAGCCGTTTCTGAAAACAGTTTGAGATCCTTAGATACTAGCCAACGAATTCGCCTCCTTGACACTCACGTCTTCAACAGAGTGTATTATATAGCTCCAATATTTCCAGTTCCGAAGCTACAGGCACAGCACATCATGCATGTCTCCAGATAACTCATCTTGAAGGGCCACTTGTTTACAGTGAAATACAGTGTGATGTCCTCTCCCAGACAGGCTGGAGGACTCAAAGTACTCGACTTCGAGAAGAAGTGCACAGCTTTGTACATTAAAAAGGGCCGCCACTATGTTGAAGCAGGAAACAGTGTCACGAGTTGGCTCTTCAAGATTCTGCGACCAGTCGACACTCGACCTCCGACTGTTGTGGGAAGACTTCATTCAAATTTGGAACATGTCGTGCGTTTTTATTTTGAGGTGAGCTACATGGGACGCAACATATTAAACTGCACTTTTCTAACGACAAAGTATATATTAGAAAAAATGAGTCAGACTCCAACTCATAAACCAGTAGAACGCAAACACCCTGAAGCTGAATGGAAGACAGTGTGGAATAACATCAACCTACCAAGTCACACTTCCGAAGTGCCATCGACGTGGTTTAAGGTAGTTCACAACGTCCTGGCCACAAATTAAAGGTTACGCCTCATTGGTTTTAGTGTCACTGATAAGTGGCCTGATTGACAGCTTACGCCACAGGTTCACGTGCGGCGGCCATCTCACTAACTGGAGATGCGTGCAGCAACGGCTCTGCCTGATAACGCGTAGTGCGGCTGCAAGTTATTCCCCAAAAATTCTCCTCTGGCAGGACAGAAAATTTTATCCAGCAACCAAAATCACCGTTATGTGGATGTTAGCGCATTACTTGGCTTACAACGTGAATTGCACCAGCGAGAACAATCTGCTTAGCTTTGAAGCCTATATGACAGCGCAGTGGCATGCTAAAACCCTAATGTAAAACGAGAACTTCGGCAACATGTTTAACATTTTTTGAGAAGTAAGGAGTAGGTTAAAGATCAGAAACGGAAGATATACAGTTCAGTATCAAGGAATTCACTTAAGTCCTTCTATTCAATAAAGAAGATGAGCCGGCCGCAGTGGCCGAGCGGTCTGCCTCGCGCCAGTCACAGTCTGCATGGCCGCTACGGTGGGGGGGTTCGAATCGCCCCTCGGGCATGGATATTTATGTCTTCTTTAGTATAAGGTAGTTCATAAGTAGTTTGTAAGCTTAGGGAGTGATGACCCCGCATTTAACTCCCTTAAACTTAACATTTGAAAGAAGATGACGCGACAGAAGGTAAAACACACAGGTGAAAGCAGACACCGCAGTTTTTTTTTCCCTCTCCTTATGGTACACTTTAGTATTGTAAAAAGATATAAAATAGCCAAGATCTGTTATTATCAATTTTTATTAACGACGACCGGTTTCGCTGAACTATGTCAGCATCATTAGGTCAAATAAAATATTTTACAAGGCCATAATGTCAAACAGTTGTTATATAACAGTTTGCTTTTTTCACTCACTGTGATAATTATGTTTTACTATAATGACAGTGCACCTATGCACTGTAAATTGTTATATAACAACTGTTTGACATTACAAGATTATGGCCTTGTAAAATATTTTATTTGACCTGATGATGCTGACATAGTTCAGCGAAACCGGTCGTCGTTAATAAAAAATTGATAAGCGATCTTGGCTATTTTATATCTTTTTACAATATTATAAGTGGATCGCTGCCTAAAACGTAAACCAACTCAACTTTAGTTTAGCATAGTTGAAAACTAGCTGTGGCATTAAAAACAATTTAAAAATTAAATTTCTACTTTCTATTTTTAATTTTCCTTTTATTTTTTGGTAGTTACGATGTTTATTTTGGGGAATTTTGTAATTAGGCACTAACGCCTGAGGAGGGAGAGATCACGAAAAGAAAGTGTATAAGGAAAAAAAATTAAGAAAAAAAGCGATCTATGGCGTCAGATTTAAACTCTCGTTTCCGAAAGGAAGCGTGGATTCGAATCCGACATCTGATAACCAATTTTATCCTTAATGACATATTTCGTTTGCGTAATTACGAAAAACCAAACGAAACTCAACTACAAGTGTTTACGACTCTTAGAGAAGACGCTTGCCCAAGGCGAACAGCTGCGTAAATCAGATTGGCCGATCGGTCAGTTCCGTTTCAGACGCGGTGCGGTAACGACCTGTTTACAGCTGCGCGCGGTGTTTACTAGTTTGTGTTTACTGTTTGTGGGCGTTCGTGTGCGAGTTTATCTTCCTTGTGTGTTCGTGTTTAGTGTAATTTATTTGCGGTTAGCCTCGCCGGATTAATTGCAATATGTCACGTACCGTACCCAGGAAGAATAACGTGAAATTCCAGTTCGAAGAGACGACAGGAGTAGTTCAATTGACGTCCTTTGAAATCCATCACTGGCTCACTGGTGTTCTTGGCATAACTTCTGGACAGTGTCACACTGCGTATTACGATTTGGAAGATTACTGCTATCTAAAACTACTGAATCCAGTCGTCATGGAGCGCCTGCTGCAGAAGTTTGGAGACGAGATACCATTCCTGCACCGTGATGGACGAGTAAATACTGTTCTTATTTCTACGCTGGTGTTCAGTTCACAAATGTACGAGTATTCAATCTTCCACCTGACGTTGAAAATTGCTATCTCAGTGATGTCTTATCGAAGTATGGGAGGTGCTCATCTGCATCAAATGCCAACAACTCGAAGGTCTGCAGATAAAAGCGAAACCAGTTCTCTCAGGGCAAACGAAGTTACGTCACTGTACCACCTCTTAGAACACCGCTCCCATCGCATGCGACCCTTTATTGTCGAACTTTAAACGCAGGCGGGGGACCACCTAGCTAATCACAGGGATATTTTCCATGCTACTCATCAATATTTTGCTGACCTGTATTTGCACGTAGATGCCAATAATGATGCTGCCGACGAGATAGTTCAAAAGCTCCCTTCTGCTCACGCAGAGAACAAAGCGATTCTAGAAGAATTTAATACAGATTAAGTGTTAGACCTGATAACTCGCACGCTGTCAAAAAAAAAAAAAAAAAATCACCTGGGCCTGACGGACTGCCTAAAGAATTTTATGTACGATTCTGGCCTTTGATTGAACAAGCTTTTACACAAGTACTCAATGAAGTTATGAGCGGATGTGAAGCCTCAAGAGAAATGAAGGAAGGGAGGATTGTGTTAATTTCTACAAGTGAAAATGTGAAAAACTTGAACAACTACCGCCAAATTTCTTTATTAAATTTTGATTACAAAACATTTGCCCGGGCACTAAACAGCTGATTGACACCAATGTTGAAAAAGTTATAAAACCCCGTCAAAACTATCTTACTGGCCGGACCATCATGACCCCTGTCTCTGAATACAGACACATCATTGCCTTAGCGTCAGTCACCAACCTAAAGTTTGCACTAGTTTTCTTGGATTTTAGTAAAGCGTTCGACCGTGTCCGTCATGATTACCTCGCAAAGATACGTGCACATTTGGACTTAGAAAAAAGCCATTGACGTCGTGCAAAACTTAATTTCTGGAATTACAACACATGTTAGTGTAAATGGACAGCTGACAACCCATTGCCATCCATAGAGGGTTTTCACAAGGACGTCTTCTTTCGATGCTATTATCCTGTTCTTATAGCCGTTGCTGTACTCCATTGACGAACATCTGACTGGATGGAACATAGCAGGATCATTTTTCGTCGTTAAAGCGTACACTGACGACGTCGCAGTATTAATAAGAAGTCAAGGAGACATGTTGACTCTTAAGGCCACGATTTAAGACTGCTGCAGAGCTTGGGGGACCAAAAATCAACGAACGCAAATGCAAAATGAGAAATATCCTGGGAATAGAACGGCCAAATGTTTCTTGGCAACACTCACAAAACTCTGGAAATCACAACTAATAAATGCCCAATGGCTTTGAGCGCCAAAAAGTGGAAGAAGGCCACAGAAAAGATGCCAGGCGCTGTGCATGAGAATAACTGGCGGTCCTTCCAACGCATTATGCTTCTGGAGACATATCTTCAGCAAAGCCTACTACATTACGCAAATATTTCCTGTTCCCAAACTGCAAGCAAAGAAGGTAATGAGTGTCGCCAACGGTTTAATTTGGAAAGGGAACATGTTTAAACACAAGAGGATGTACTTGCCACGACAGGCTGGAGGCCTTAACGTACCTGATATGGATAGGAGGAGCACAGCCCTGTACATCAAAACAACCGCGACATTGCTAAAAAAAGGAGCCTCGCTGTTTAGCTAGTTGGCTTTTGCAAGCAGTACGACCTGATGACCTTCGACCACTCACCGAAGTTCGGAAAAGAAATTTCAAGTAAAAACATGTTAGACACTTATCTTCAACTCAGTTACATCTGGGACAACTTACTCAACCGGACAGTGATATAGACCAAGATGATCCTAGGAAAACGGAATAAGACAGCGACTCTAAACCAAATCGAACTCAAACATTTCAGTGTCCAACGGAAAACAGTTTGGGACAACCTCAGTTTACCGATCCATAGCTCAGAAGTTACAGCCGCATGGTACAAAGTGGTCAACAATGTCATTGCCACCAATGAACGATTATACAGAATGGGAGTAAATAATGGCGATAAATTTATCAGATGTAGCCTGGTGAATACTTTACACCACAGAATCACATGCAGTGGCCACCTCAACAACTAGAAAAGCAGGTCAAATTTTTGTTAAGTTTAAGTGACTAAACTGTGGGGGTCATCAGTCCCTAGACTAACGAACTACTTATGAACTACCTTATACTAAGGACGACACAAACATCCATGCCCGAGTGGGGATTCAAACCCCCGACCGTATCGGCCGTGTAGACTGTGACTGGCGCGCCGCAGACCGCTCGGCCACCGCGACCGGCCCTCAACAACTGGAAGTGGGTACAACAACGGCTAGGTCTTAACTAGAAGCATAGCGGCTAACTTCAACATCAACATACTACTCTGGTCTGATGCTAGGTTCTACCCTGCGTCCAAAAACAACAGTAATGTGCGTGTTACGGCCCTATGTAGCCTACAACGTAGACAATGAAAACGACCTACTTAGTTTTGAGTCGTATATCACAACTGCTCCGTGGAAAATGAAACTATACCCCAAAGTGAAGAAGAATTTCGGAAACGTGCTTCATATTATTTCTGAAAAAATAAGGAATGAGTTAATTTGATAAACCGATGCCTATGCCGAATATTACGAATAAACAATATGGAAATTACAATTTCATTTCAACGAAAGAAATATCAGATGAATAAAGGTGAAGACTTGAAAAATTCTTTAGTGAAAAGATGACCACTTTTTGTTTATATTTCATTTGTTTTCAAATTATATTATTGATATAAAAGCTTCTATTCAGTTTCCCTTGTGCTCATTCACAAGGCAGTCTACTTTTTAACGAAGTAATTGGTACAACACTGTTCCCAACATAATAGAAGAAATTTTTCCTGGTTTACAACACTGAAGCAATTGAAAAAGCCAGCTGCCACCAGTGCCACATCGTTAACAGCGCTAAGCTTATATTCCCGTGCGTTTGATAACGGTGTATTCCACTGATATTCTTGTTTATTTTAAAAATTGCCGGAATCAGTTTTGTTGATTTGATAGTGTAGTTACCACTGATCACAGTTCAGTCAGCAGCCAGCCGCCTTTATTGGAGTACTAGGCTACTTAAAAGTTGATTTTTTAGTTTTTTACATCCTACAGTTAATTGTATCGATAGGATGGTTATGATGTGTTCCTGCTGTGTGCGGACGAAGGAGGAGTTGACCGCGGTTCGCGAACAGCTGAGCGTGCTGTTGGCTACGGTCAGCCGTCCTTCAGGCTGCTGTCTCGGGGTGCAGCGATGGTGGGGAGTCTGGTGCGTCGAGTGGGACACCTCAGGTGTCTCATGCTTCACTCTCTGTCCCTGCCACCGAGGCACCTTCAGGTGTACAGGACGTCGTCGAGACGCCTTCTCCGCAAGGGGAGTGGCGGGTTATACGGCGTTCGCGTCGCTCGAGGCGGAAGGCCAATGTGGAGGCTGGACGTACGTCCACGCCCGTTTGTCCTGTGAGTGAACGTGTGGCCACTTCTTCAGCAGGGTCCGATCAGGTGCGCGGGGGGAGGGGATTATTAGTTATTGGGAGCTCCAATGTTAGGCGCGTGATGGAGCCCCTTAGGCAGATAGCGTCGTGATCCGGAAAGAAATCCAGCGTGCACTGTGTGTCTGCCGGGGGGCCTCATTCGAGATGTGGAGGCGGACTTGCCGGCGGCTATCGACGGTGCGGGGTGCAGTCGACTGCAAGTCGTGGCTTACGTCGGTACCAATGACGCTTGGGTTTTGAGGACATCCTCAGGTCGTACTGGTGGCTGACGGAATTGGTGAAGGCTGCTGCGGGGTGCAAGCTAAGCTGTCGATTTGTAGCATTGTTGCCAGGGTTGATCGGGGTCCTTTGGTTTGGAGCCTAGGGGATGGTCTGCACCAGAGGTTTCGCCGACTCTGACAGTCATGGATGCAGATTTTTTTTTTTTTTTTTTTTTTTTTTGTGGTTTTAGGGCGCACAACTTCTATGGTCATTAGCGCCCAGCTAAGAACATTGATTCGCTATGATCTCAAAAAATGGTGACTGTCAGAACATCAGCAAGAGGCTAAAAACGAAAGATAAAAGACAATTAAAAGGGTTAAATATCCTTGGATAGGTTGGCCAAGTTCATAAAACGCAAAACCCGAGCAGCTGCTCGTGTGTCATCAGCTAAAATTTCCTCCAGAGTAGACGGAAAGTGAAGGGCTACACGGAGATGATTAAAATTAACACAAGTCAGTAAAACATGTCGCACTGTCAACAGTTCACCGCAGGAGCATAGCGGTGCAGGTTCGGCGGATAGCAAGTGACGGTGGCTGAAACGGCAATGACCGATCCGCAACCGAGCCAGGATGACCTCCTCCCGCCGAGAGGGGCGTGAGGATGTCCTCCAAGCGGTCGGGATCGGTTTGACAGTTCGCAATTTATTGTTGTACAGTGAAAGCCACACACTGTGCCATTGCGACACGATACTCCGGCGAAGAGCCCGTTGAACATCGTCCGATGGGACGCAAAAGATAGCCATGCGAGGTAAAAGAGCTGCTGCCTTGGCTGCTGTGTCGGCGGCCTCATTCCCGGGCACACCCACATGGCCAGGGACCCACAGGAAAGAAACGTGACATCTGTCATCCGCCAGCAACTGGAGGGAGCGTTGGATCCGATACACGAGAGGATGGTTCGAGAAAGGGTCCTTAAGACTCTGCAGGGCACTAAGGGAGTCAGAACATATGGCATAGAAAGGTTGGCGGTGGCGGCAGGTATACAAAACGGCCTGGTGGAGGGCGAAAAGCTCAGCCGTGAAGGTCGAGCACCGGTCAGGGAGCTTGTATTGGAACCGGTTGTCCCCGACGACGAAGGCAGATCCGACACCGGCAGTGCTCTTGGAACCATCAGTGTAAATAAATACGGCATTATCGAACCGCGAACGGAGTTCGACAAGCCTCGAGCGGTATACCAAATCCGGAGTGCTCTCCTTGGGGAGCGAACTAAGTTCGAGGTGTGTGTGAACCTGGGCCTGATGCCACGGTGGCAATGGGCTTTCGCTCAACCGAAGGGTGGAAGGAAGGGTAAAATCGAGCCGCTGTAGCAGGCAGCGAAACCGAACTCCCGGTGGAAGCAAGGCAATCGCAGACAACTGATATTGGCGATCGAGTGAGTCGTCAAAAAATAATCTGTAAGAGGGATGGTTGGGCATCGACCGTAGGCGGCATGCATACCGACACAAGAGTATGTCACGTCGAGTGGTCAAGGGTAATACAGCAGCCTCGGCATACAGACTTTCAACAGGGCTGGTATAAAATGCACCGGTCGCCAAACGTAATCCACGATGGTGGATAGAGTTGAGACGGCGGAGAATCGACGGCCGTGCTGAAGAGTACACAAGGCTTCCATAGTCGAGCTTCGACTGAACAATGGCCTGGTAAAGGTGAAGCAGGACGGTACGATCCGCTCCCCATGACGTGCCACTGAGGACACGAAGAACGTTAAGGGATCGGGCACAACGGGCAGCCAGGTAGGACACGTGTGTGGACCAGCAAAGTTTCCGATCCAACATGAGTCCCAAGAATTTCGTAGTCTCCACGAAAGGGAGAGCAACAGGGCCGAGACGTAGAGAAGGTGGAAGAAATTCCTTGTATCTCCAAAAATTGATACACACAGTTTTCTCAGTGGAGAATCGGAAGCCGTTTGCGATGCTCCAGGAATATAGACGGTCAAGACAGCGTTGGAGAGAACGCTCCAAGAGACACGTCCGCTGGGCGCTACAATAAATTGCGAAATCGTCAACAAAAAGAGATCCGGAGACGTCGGCTGAAAGGCAGTCCACGATCGGATTGATTGCAATGGCAAAGAGCGCCACACTCAAGACGGAGCCCTGTGGTACCCCATTCTCCTGGCAAAAGGTATCTGACAAAACAGAGCCCACCCGTACCCGGAACTTGCGATCCGCCAAAAACGCTTGAATGAAAAGAGGAAGGCGGCCCCGAAGGCCCCATCTGTGTAATGTGCGGAGAATACCCGCTCTCCAACAGGTATCGTATGCCTTCTCCAAGTCGAAGAACACGGCTACTGTTTGACGCTTCTTTAGAAAGTTGTTCATAATGAAGGTCGACAACGTAACGAGGTGGTCAGCAGCAGAGCGGTGTCGACGAAAACCGCATTGTATATTAGTCAGGAGGCGGCGAGATTCGAGGAGCCAGACCAACCGAGCGTTAAACATGCGTTCCATCACCTTACAGACGCAGCTCGTCAGAGAAATGGGATGATAACTGGAAGGAAGGTGTTTGTCCTTCCCTGGTTTGGGGATGGGGACAACAATGGCTTCACGCCAACTTGTGGGAACATGACCTTCAGTCCATATGCGATTGTAGGTACTAAGAAGAAAGCACTTGCCCGCAGGAGAGAGGTTCTTCAGCATCTCAATATGAATGGAATCGGGCCCGGGAGCAGAGGACCGGGACAGGGCGAGAGCACGGTCTAGCTCCTGCATGGTGAAGGCGACGTTATAGTTTTCACGATTAAAAGAGCGGAAACAAGGCGGCCGTGCCTCCTCTACCTGTTTGCGAGGGAGAAAGGCAGGGTGGTAATGGGCAGAGCTCGAAACCTCCGCAAAGAAACGACCCAATGCGTTTGAAACATCAGCTGGGTCCACGAGGACCGCGTTCTCCACGGTCAGGCCAGGAATCGGGGAGTGGACCTTGATGCCGGACAAACGGCGTAGGCCACCCCAGACAACCGTGGAGGGAGTAAAACGGTTAAAAGAACTAGTAAAAGCTGTCCAGCAAGCTTTCTTGCTGTCGTTTATGATACGACGGCACTGTGCTCTCATACGTTTGTAATTGATGCAATTCTCCAAAGTTGGGTGGCGGCGGAAGGTGCGTAAGGCACGGCGTCGGGCTCGAAGCGCGTCGCGGCAGGCTGCAGTCCACCAAGGGACCTGCACACGACGTGGAGAAGAGGATGTACGAGGTATGGAACGTTCAGCAGCAGTGAGAATAACCTCTGTGAGGTATTCGACCTGACTGTCACAGTTGGGAAAATGCTGATTGTGAAAAACAGCCATGGAAGAATAAAGCCCCCAGTCGGCTTTAGAAATGTTCCAACTGGTGGGACGTGGAGATGGGGAGTGATGTAGGAAGTGGATGATACAAGGGAAATGGTCACTCGAGTACGTGTCAGAAAGTGCATACCACTCAAACCGACCGGCAAGCTGAGGAGTGCATATTGCGAGGTCTATATGGGAATAAGTGTGTGTTGTGTCAGAAAGGAAGGTCGGTGCACCGGTGTTGAGGCAGACAAGATCGAGGTGTTGGAGAAGGTCCACCAAAGGGGGGCCTCTCGGACAAGGTGCCGGAGAGCCCCATAAGGGGTGGTGGGCATTAAAGTCGCCTACCAACACGAAAGGTGAAGGGAGCTGGTCAATAAGGTTTAGCACATCTGCCCTAGTAAGGGCAGATGACGATGGCGAATATATGTTACAGAGGGAGAAGGTAAATGTGGATAAGGTGATGCGGACGGCAACTGCCTGTAGGTGAGTGTGCAAGGAAATGGGATGGAAATAGACGTCGTCTCGAAGGAGCATCAGAACCCCTCCATGGGCTGGGACACCTTCCACGGGTGGCAGGTCGAACCGCACAGAGGTGTAGTGTGGAAAGTCTGCACGATCACGTGGACGCAACTTAGTTTCCTGGAGACAGACTAGAAGCGGGCAGTGCAATCGAAGGAGTAATTTTAACTCCTCCCGATTAGAACGGATGCCGCGAATGTTCCATTGAAGGAGCGCCATGATAAAAATGAGAGAAGAAATAAGGATAAAAGCCAAGTAGCGAGCGGGGTCACCTCGACGGCCGCTGAGGACCGGATTTCGAGGGAGCACTGCTATCGCTGTCCAGGGGCAAAGGGTCGTGGTCCATAGGTTCGACCGACGCGCCTGCCACCTCCCTGAGCTGATCAGGAGGGGCAGTTTCCACCGCCGGTAAAGGGCCGGGCGCCCGGCAAACGGAGCGTCCCGGTGAAACAGAAGACGGCCGAGGCCGGCAACTGTTGGACGGCGCGACAGATGGGTCACGCCTCGGCGGGGAAGGAGAGGAACTCTTTTTCTTGTCAGCTCTTTTGGAAGAGTGACGGCGGGAAGAGGCAGTTGACGGTTGGGAAGCCTGAGAACGCAGAAAATCCTCACGGACGGGTTCCTTTTTCAAGGTCCGGGCATCTTGTTTAGGTGCTCGCGGTTTACTAGATGTTGACGAAGACTGTACCTTAGAAGCAGCAGGAGGAAGCGGGGACGTGGAACGGGCAATCTTCGGGCTGGCGGATCGCACAACTGTGTCAGCGAAAGTGAAATCACATGTCTGGGTACTGGAATCTTTGGTAGGTCGAGGTGAGGTGAGTACCTTACTGTATGTACCCGCTGGGAGGACAGTGGGCTTTCGACTCGCCAACAACTTACGAGCGGCAGATGTCGATACCTTCTCCGTAACCCGAATTTGCTGAATGATTTTTTCATCCTTATATACAGGGCAGTCGCGAGAGGAAGCCGCATGGTCGCCGTTGCAGTTAAGGCAGTGAGGGGACGGAGGTGGGCAATCCCCCTCATGGGCGTCCCTACCACAAGTGACACATTTTGCTGCATGTGGGCAATGTTCACGGGTATGGTTGTACCTGTGGCATTGGTAGCAGCGCGTTGGGTTTGGAATATAAGGGCGGACTGAGATAACTTCGTACCCTGCTTTGACCTTCGACGGGAGGTCAACTCTGTCGAATGTCAAAAACACAGTACGAGTCGGTGTCAGCTGGTTATCTACCTTTTTCATCACCCTGTGGACGGCTGTCACACACTGATCGGACATATAGGATTGGATGTCTTCATCAGACAACCCGTCAAGGGATCTCGTAAAAACTACCCCACGTGACGAGTTGAGTGTGCGGTGCGCTTCTACTTTGACTGGAAACGTGTGCAATAACGTAGTCCGGATAAGTTTCTGGGCTTGGAAAGCACTGTCCACTTCCAGCAACAATGAGCCATTGCGCTGACGCGAACAGGTTTTAACAGGGCCAGCAATTGCATCAACACCTTTCTGTACAACGAAAGGATTGACAGAATTTAAGTCTTTTCCGTCGGTGCGCGACACAACAAGAAATTTCGGCAAATTAGGCAGAGTCTTCTTTTGCTGAGGCGAGTCTATCTTACGTTTCTGGGTCAATGTCAGTGAAGAAGAGAAGGAAGTCATTGCGGAAGTGTCCCCCGTGATTACCGGCGTCTCCGATGGCGCGCTCCTTCCTAGTGGGGGCCCTCTTCGAGGGCTTGCCCGCCTTAGGTGATTGTTCACACCTCAGGTCACACCTCCCGAGAACTGACGGAGGGACCAATTGGCATGTTCGGAAGGTACCAGCTCGGGTAATCACCCCTCCCTGGGCCTGGCCTTTACCAGGGGGTACGTACGTGCCCTACTTGTCTACCCGGGGCGGGGAATTACGCGTTACCCCCGTCACCTGCTACGCATGATAATGCGTGGGTCGGCCTTCAGACACGCACAGGGAGGAAAGAAGAAGAATAGAGGAAGTGAAGAGAAAGAAGGAAAGGTGTCTCAAACGCCGAGGCGGAGACTAATGAGGAGAAGAAGGCGAGGAGAGGACAAGGAGAGAGAGACAGAAACAAAGGGTAAGAAAGGAAGGAACCAAGGAATAAGAGAAACGACAACAAGAAAACACCTGAACTCGTGAAATACGCCCGTCTCCGGGCGAAGGCATAAACCGGGAGGGAAAGTGAAGCAGCCTGGGGCAGAAGATAGGCTGCTCCGGCTCGGGGCCCCGTGCGCGCCACACACGTACCCACAAAAGAACTGTGGGCCCCCTGGGGGGGGATGCAGATTTGTCGATCTGCATTATCGGGTGGGGAATTGTAGGGTGCCCCTAGATAGATCAGGGGAGCACGAGACTAAGAAAGCGGCTACTCGGGTAGCAGAGTACTTGTGGAGTGCACATGGGTTTTTTTAGGCTAGGCGCTAACTCTGATGAGCACTCGCCTATCAGCATTCAAACAGCGAATTCAGGCCACGTTCGGAACAAAAATTCGAACATCAAAATATTAGCCGCGAACTTACAGAGTATTAGAAGCAAAGTTCCCGAATTTCGCGCACTGCATGGAAGTTAATGCGCTCAGATATTTTAGCCAACTTTCGGTGCCTAAATCATGATGTGTCAAGTTCAGAAATATTTAGCGAAGCGTAGAATGTATATCGGAAAGATAGATCGGTTACAACAGGAGGAGTGTTCATCGCTGTGGACAATGATATTGTTTCTACTGAGATCGATGTTGAAAGTAACTGAAGTTATTTGGGCTCGTATAACAGGTATAAAAGAAGTAATGTTAATAGTTGGCTGTTTTTACCGCCCCCCCCCCCCCCCCAGTGCTGCTGTGGCAGTTTTAGAATCATTCCAAGGAAGCGTACCCCAGGTAGTGCATAGGCATCCGGGCCATGTAATATTACTCGGGGGAGACTTCAAACTTTAGATTGGGACCTCGCTAGTTACATTCAGGCGGTACAGACAAGCAGTCTTGCGAGCTACTTTTGGACACATTCTCCGAAAACTGACTTGAGCTGTTAGACCGGCAACCAACGCGCAATGGAAATATTTTAGTCCTTATAACCACTAACAGGCATGACATTGACGATGTCTGTGTAGAGACAGGAATTAGTGCTCATGATATTGTCATAGCGTCGATGGTGACCAAAGTTCATAAACCAATCAAGAAGGCTAGGAGCGTGTTTTTGTTGGGAACAGCCGATAAGCAAATGTTACGATCGCACTTAGAAAAATGAGTGGGCGTCGTTTAACTCCGGGACTATGGATGTAGAGGAATTGTGGACTAAATTTAAGTGCATTGTTAATAAAGGATTAGAGAAATATATGCCAGTAAAGACGTTTGAAGATGGAAAAGATCCATAAAGATAATAATAAAGTTAGACAGTTGCTGAGAAAGCAAAGACTGTTGCACTCTCGATTCAAAAAAGAACACGCAAATTATGACGCAAAAGTCAGAGATTCGTGCCTCTATAAAAAGATCGATGTGCGAAGCATACAATAATTACCATAGCCGAAAACCCGAAAAAATTCTGGTCCTATGTAAAATCGATAAGCGGGTCGAAGCCCACTGTCCAGTCACTCGTTGATCATTCCAGGGCAGTAATAGAAGAAAGCAAACGGAAAGCTGAAGTTCTAAATTTAACCTTTAAGAAATATTTCACGCAGGAGGACCGCACAAATGTACCATCATTTGATCAACGTACTAATTCCGAAATGGGCGACATAGCAATAGGTATTTCCGGTGTAGATAAGCAGCTGAGAGAGCTAAATACGAAAAAGTCTGCTGGTCCGGATGGAATACCAGTTCGGTTTTACAAAGACTATTCTGCGGCATTGGCCCCCTACTTAGCTTGCATTTATAGCGAGTCTTTAATTCAGCGCAAAGCTCCTAGTGATTGGAAAAAAGCGCAGGTGACTCCCGTTTATAAGAAAGGAAAGAAATGACGCACACAATTACAGGCTAATACCGTTGACATCAGTTTCATGTAGGATTTTGGAGAATATTCTCAGTTCGAATATAGTAAATTTCCTTGAAACGGGTAAGCTTCTTTCCATGAATCAGCACGGGTTTAGGAAACATCGTTCATGTGAAACTCAGCTTGCCCTTTTCTCATATGACATCTTGCGAGTCATGGACGAAGGGCAACAGGCGGATTGTGTTTTTCTCGACTTCAAAAAGGAGTTCGACACGGTGCCACACTGCAGACTGCTAACGAAGATACGAGCTTATGGAATAGGTTCACAGATTTGTGACTGGCTGGAAGACTTCCTAAGTAATAGAACGCAGTACGTTGTTCTCGACGGCGAGTGTTCATCAGAGACGAGTGTATCGTCAGGCGTGTCCCAGGGGAGTGTGATAGGACCGCTATTATTTTCTATCTATATAAATGATCTGATGGACAGAGTAAGTTGTAATTTGCGGCTGTTTTCTGATGATGCTGTAGTGTATGGGAGGGTGTCGTCTGTAACTGACTGTAATAGCATACAGGTTAACTTACATAAAATTTCTAGTTGGTGCGAAGAATGACAGCTAGCTATCAATGTAGAAAAATGTAAGGTGATGCGCATGAGTAGGAAAAAGAATCCTATAATGTTCGAATACAGCATTAGTAGTGAGCTTCTTGATGCTGTCGCGTCGTTCAAATATCTAGGCGTAACATTGCGGAGCGATATGAAATGGAACGAGCATGTACGGACAGTTGTGAGTAAGGCGAACAGCCGACTTCGGTTTATTGGCAGAATTTTGGGAAGATGTACTTCACCTGTAAAGGAGACCGCGTATAAAACGCTTGTACGACCAGGTCTTGAGTATTGCTCAAGTATTTGGGACCCGCAGCAGATCGGTTTAAAGGAAGACATAGAGGCGGTTCAGAGGCGAGCAGCTAGATTTGTTACCGGTAGGTTCGACCAATGCGCGGGTGTCACGGAAATGCTCCGGCAACTCAATTGGGGATCGCTAGAAGAAAGACGACATTCTTTTCGTGAATTTCTGTTGAGTAAATGTAGAGGGGCGGAATTTGAAGCTGAGTGTAGTACGATATTGCTGCCGCCTACTTACATTTCGCGTAAAGATCACAAAGACAAGATAAGAAAAATTAGGGCTCGTACGGTGGCATAGAGGCATTCTTTTTTTCCTCGATCAATTTGGGAGTGGAATAGGAAAGGGAAATGCCTAGTAGTGTTACAGTGTACCCTCCGCCACGCACCTTACGGTAAATTGCGGAGTATGTGTGTAGATGTAGAAGATAAAGACAGAAAACTAATTTAAAAATAAAAACGGTCTAAGGCGCCAGATTTAAGCTCTTGTTCTCGAAAGGGAGTGTGGGTTAAAACACCACATCTGACGACTATTTTGCCGTTTATTAACCTATTTCATTTGCGTAATTTCGAAAAACCGAATGAAACTCATCCACAAGTGTTTACGACTCTTAGATAAGAGGCTTGCGCAAGGCGACCAGCCGCACGAATCAGTTTGGCAGTCCGGTAAGTCTTGCTTGAGCTGATGACGCGTTCGGAAGTGGCCGCTGCCGCTCCGTGTTGTCAGTGTTTACGCCAGCGTTCTTGTTCAGTGTATCATGTGTTGTTTTTGGTGCTGTCATATATTGTGTATTCATCCTCTATGCGACGAATTTTCTTCGTTTTCTCTTGGAATTCCGGTTTTGACTGGAATCCATCGGCAACCGTTAAGAATGGCTAAGAACTCGGAGGAGAAAAGAAATACCGGCGAGTTTAACCCACAGCTCTGAAGATTCATAATTGGCTGACTCAGGTAATTGGAATTGAGTCTGATTGTAGCGACCCCGCCCAGCTTGACTCTGATAACTACTTTGTCTTCCTGTAATTCCTACTCCTATAGCTGGTGATAAAGTTCGTGGTAGGATTGGTAATTATCTGCATAGAGACGGTAGTAGTAGTATTGTAACTGTTAAACTTGCTGATTTTGCAATTAGAACTGTACGTGTGTTAAACCTGCCAATTGTCATTGACAACTATAGAATTAAAGATGCTGTTTCTAAGATTGGGGACGTCAAAGATCTCGTGAAATTTGGGTCCGCAGTACAAACTGCAATGCATTGATGCTGTAAGACAAGTTAAAATGGAGGTAAAGATAAAACTTCCATCTTAATTTACTGTTGAGCGTTAAAAGGCTCATATTATATATAGTGGTCAAAATCCAACTAGACATTTGTGTAATGAATTCGGACATTTTCGGCAAGACTGCCTCCGCCGTCCGTTTGTTCTCAAAACGAATTTGATGCAGCGCCGAAAACTAATTTTAAGTTAAGTTATTGGCGACAGATACAACTAAGGCACCAGAAACCGATGCCGGTACTTCTAGTCTCCCTGCGATACGGGCCATACACCGAAAGAATTTTCCACCTTTAGTAACTCAACCGATCTCGCACTGTTGTATCTGAGGGTCACATACAGGAAAAGTAACAGACCCCCCGCACATGTGGACGATGGTTTGGACGTCTAAACGACATCTGGAACTCATGGAGCGAGGAAATTAAAACCTTCCAGTGACGACGGAATAGTACAGGAAGAAAGTATGCAGGTGGACTCTGTAATTGAGGCTTATGTTATTGAACGTATGGTGGAAGAGGATTATGTCGACCGCATAACACGACTCAGCAGCCACGCTGAATGCCGCAGTTTAATCACAACAGGACGAAGTGCATGCTAAGCAGCACGCAAATAACGTTACAGCAACAAACACATCGAGACCGACTTCCGCGTCCCAAAATTCCACAAAACGAAGAGTGAAACCACAGCCAAACCTTTCTGTTCGCGACCTCACAACAAAGCTGAGAAAGAGAGGACATGCAACCTAAAAATGGGAATACAGAGACAACAAACAAGCAACCTTAAAATGTTAGCTATGAAGTTGTAAGGGTAGATTATGAAGATGATCAAAACCAAAAAACCTGGCGGGGCTCACCTCTCGAGCAGTAATGATTAATGTTTATCCATATGCAAATTCAACTGATCAGTGTGAAGCTTAAAATCCTGTTTATTTTTGATGTTATTGTGTAAACCTTTTTCTACTATCTGAAAAAAAAGATCTTTAAGATTAGTGTGATATCCATAATTTTGTGCAGTTTTTAACAACTCACTAATGCCATATGTCTAAAATGTTACAGACCTTTAAAATTACGACTGTAAATAATTTATTCAATAAACTAAACTAGGTGCACTCAAATAGTTTCTGTACGATTCCTGTACAGATATTGTACTTTTGCAAGAGGTACTTCTACCACAGCTTCATATACCTGGTTTTATTGGAATCACTACCGTCTCTACCATAGGGGCACAGGCCCAAGGTCCCCAGTCTTATGGGAGACCCCGCCCCAAGAAACTCGTTCCTTTCTCCTAGGCAAATTTTTAAAGTGATTTTTGTCGCACTTATTATAAAGACCCAGAAATTGTCTCGAAATGTGTCATACGGTGTGGCAAGTGACCTCTGTTTGCTGTCTGCATGCAAAATCGTAGTTCTTATTGCGGGCCTCAGCTACAGAACACATGGCGACACTTTTTTTGTGGTTTTAGGGCGCACAACTTCTACGGTCATTAGCGCCCAGACAAGAACATAGATACGCTAGATCTCAAAAAAAAAAAAAAAAAAAAAATGTGACTCAGAACATCAAGAAGAGGCTAAAAACGATAGATAAAAGACCATTAAAAGGGTTAAATATCCTTGCAGCCAATGTGTGAACCTGGGCCTGATGCCACGGTGGCAATGGGCTTTCGCTCAACCGAAAGGTGGAAGGAAGGGTAAAATTGAGCCGCTGTAGTAGGCGGCGAAACCGAAATCCAGGTGGAAGCAAGGCAATCGCAGGCAACTGATATTGGCGATCGAGTGAGTCGTCAAAAAATAATCGTCAAGATGGATGGTTGGGCATCGACCGCAGGCGGCATGCGTACTGAGAAGAGTATGTCACGCCAGGTGGTCAAGGGTAATACAGCAGCCTCGGCATACAGACTTTCAACAGGACTGGTATAAAATGCACCGGTCGCCAGACGTAATCCCCGATGGTGGATAGAGTTGAGACGGCGGAGAATCGACGGCCGTGCAGAAGAGTATAGAAGGCTTCCGTAGTCGAGCTTCGACTGAACAATGGCCTGGTAAAGGTGAAGCAGGACGGTACGATCCGCTCCCCATGACGTGCCACAGAGGACACGAAGAACGTTAAGGGATCGGGCACAACGGGCAGCCAGGTACGACACGTGTGTGGACCAGCAAAGTTTACGATCCAACACGAGTCCCAAGAATTTCGTAGTCTCCACAAAAGGAAGAGCAACAGGGCCGAGATGTAGAGAAGGTGGAAGAAATTCCTTGTATCTCCAGAAGTTGATACACACAGTTTTCTCAGTGGAGAATCGGAAGCCGTTTCCGATGCTCCAGGACTATAGACGGTCAAGACAGCGTTGAAGAGAACACTCCAAGAGGCACGTCCGCTGGGCGCTACAATAAATTGCGAAATCGTCAACAAAAAGAGATCCGGAGACGTCGGCTGAAAGGCAATCCACGATCGGATTGATTGCAATGGCAAAGAGCGCCACACTCAAGACGGAGCCCTGTGGTACCCCATTCTCCTGGCAATAGGTATCTGACAAAACAGAACCCACCCGTACCCGGAACTTGCGATCCGCCAAAAACGCTTGAATGAAAAGAGGAAGGCGACCCCGAAGGCCCCATGTGTGCAATGTGCGGAGAATGCCCGCTCTCCAACAGGTATCGTATGCCTTCTCCAAGTCTAAGAACACTGCTACTGTTTGACGCTTCCTTAGAAAGTTGTTCATAATGAAGGTCGACAACGTAACGAGGTGATCAGCAGCAGAGCGGTGTCGACGAAAACCGCATTGGATATTAGTCAGGAGGCGGCGAGATTCGAGGAGCCAGACCAACCGAGCGTTAACCAAGCGTTCCATCACCTTACGGACACAGCTCGTCAGAGAAATAGGACGATAGCTGGAAGGAAGATGTTTGTCCTTCCCTGGTTTGGGGATGGGGACAACAGTGGCTTCACGCCAACTTGTGGGAACATGACCTTCAGTCCATATGCGATTGTAGGTACTGAGAAGAAAGCACTTGCCCGCAGGAGAGAGGTTCTTCAGCATTTAAATGTGAATGGAATCGGGCCCGGGAGCAGAAGATCGGGACAGGGCGAGAGCACGGTCTAGCTCCTGCATGGTGAAGGTGACGTTATATTTTTCACGATTAAAAGAGTGGAAAGAAGGCAGCCGTGCCTCCTCTACCTGTTTGCGAGGGAGAAAAGCAGGGTGGTAATGGACGGTGCTCGAAACCTCCGCAAAGAAACGGCCCAATGCGTTGGTAACATCAGTGGGGTCCACAAGGACTGCGTTCTCCACCGTCAGGCCAGGAATCAGGGAGTGGACCTTGATGCCGGATAGACGGCGTAGGCCACGCCAAACAAACGTGGAGGGAGTCAAACGGTTAAAAGAACTAGTAAAAGCAGTCCAGCAAGCTTTCTTGCTGTCGTTCATGATACGACGACATTGCGCTCTCATACGTTTATAATGTATGCAATTTTCCAAAGTCGGGTGGCGACGGAAGGTGCGTAAAGCACGGCGCCGGTCTCTAAGCGCGTCGCGGCAGGCTGCAGTCCACCAAGGGACCTGGACACGAAGTGGAGAATATGAAGTACGAGGTATGGAACGTTCGGCAGCTGTGAGAATAACCTCTGTGAGGTAGTCGACCTGACTGTCACAGGTGGGAAAATCCCGATCGTGAAAAACAGCCATGGTAGAATAAAGCCCCCAGTCGGCTTTAGAAATGTTCCAACTGGTGGGACGAGGAGATGGGGAATGATGCAGGAAGTGGATGATACAAGGGAAATGGTCACTTGAGTATGTGTCAGAAAGCGCATACCACTCAAACCGACCGGCAAGCTGAGGAGTGCATATTGCGAGGTCTATATGGGAGTAAGTGTGTGCTGTGTCTGAAAGGAAGGTCGGAGCACCGATGTTTATGCAGACAAGATCGAGGTGGTGGAGAAGGTCCACCAAAAGGGAGCCTCTCGGACAAGGTGCCGGAGAGCCCCAGAGGGGGTGGTGGGCATTGAAGTCGCCTACCAACACGAAAGGTGAAGGGAGCTGGTCAACAAGGTGTAGCAGATCTGCCCTAGTAAGGGCAGATGACGATGGCGAATAGATATTACAGAGGGAAAAGGTAAATGTGGATAAAGTGATGCGTACAGCAAGTGCCTGTATGTGAGTATGCAATGAAATGGGATGGAAATAGACGTCTCGAAGGAGCATCAGAACCCCTCCATGGGCTGGGATACCCTCCACGGGTGGCAGGTCGAACCGCACAGAGGTGTAGTTTGGAAAGTCTGCACGATCACGTGGCCGCAACTTAGTTTCTTGGAGACAGACTAGGAGCGGGCAGTGCAATCGAAGGAGTAGTTTTAACTCCTCCCGATTAGAACGAATGCCGCGGATATACCATTGAAGGAGCGCCATGATAAAAAATGAGATAAGAAATAAGGATAAAAACTAACTAGCAAGCGCGGTCACCTCGACGGCCGCTGAGGACCGGATTTTGAGGGAGCACTGCTATCGCTGTTCCATTGTTTCGACCGACGCGCCTGCCACCTCCCTGAGTTGGTCAGGAGGGGCACATTCCACCGCCGGTAAAGGGCCGGGCGCCCGGCAAACGGAGCGTCCCGGTGAAACAGAAGACGGCCGAGGCCGGCAACTGTTGGACGGCGTGACAGATGGTTCACTGGTTCACGCCTCGACGGGGAAGGAGAGGAACTCTTTTTCTTGTCAGCTCTTCTGGAAGAGTGACGGTGAGAAGAGGCAGTCGACAGTTGGGAAGCCTGAGAACGCAGAAAATCCTCACGGACGGGTTCCTTTCTCAAAGTCCAGGCATCTTGTTTAGGTGCCCGCGGTTTACTAGAGGTGGACGAAGACTGTACTTTAGGAGAAGCAGGAGGAAGCGGGGACGTGGAACGGGCAATCTTCGGGCTGGCGGATCGCACAACTGTGTCAGCGAAGGTAAAATCACATGTCTGGGTACTTGAATCCTTAGTAGAGGTAAGTATCTTACTGTATGTGCCCGCTGGGAGAACAGCGGGCTTTCAACTCGCCAACAACTTCCGAGCAGCAGATGTCGATACCTTTTCCGTAACCCGAATTTGCTGGATTACCTTCTCATCCTTGTATACAGGGCAGTCGCGAGAGGAAGCCGCATGGTCACCGTTGCAGTTTAGGCAGTGAGGGGGACGGAGGTGGGCAATCCCCCTCATGGGCGTCCCTACCACAAGTGACACACTTCGCTGCATTTGGGCAATGTTCACGGGTATGGTTGTACCTGTGGCACTGAAAACAGCGCGTTGGGTTAGGTACGTAAGGGCGGACGGAGATGACTTCATACCCTGCTTTGACCTTCGACAGGAGGTCAACTCTGTCGAACGTCAAAAACACAGTACGAGTCGGTGTCAGCTTGTTATCGACCCTTTTCGTCACCCTGTGGACGGCTGTCACACCCTGGTCGGACATATAGGATTGGATGTCTTCATCAGACAACCCGTCAAGGGATCTCGTGAAGACTACCCCCCGTGACGAGTTTAGTGTGCGATGTGCTTCCACCTTGACAGGAAACGTGTGTAACAATGTAGTCCGGAGTAGTTTCTGTGCTTGGAAGGCACTGTCCACTTCCAGCAACAATGTGTCATTGCGCTGACGTGAACAGGTTTTAACAGGGCCAGCAATTAATAAAGGCAAATAAAAGAAACCTTTCCGAATGTCGAAGTTGCTACCCGAATATTTTTTTGTCTAATGGTAACCAACTGCAGTGGAGAGCGTTCATTTTCCCCAGGTAAAGATAATCAAAAATGAATTACGAACTACTATGCTACAAGAACGAGTTACTAATTGGTCTATTATGTGCATAGAACGTGACGTCCTTCAACAGTTGGACTTTGAAGACATAATAGCTTTGGTATTTCAGAAATCCCGAAAGAAACCTTTAACAGCGACGTAGGATTAAGTCCAGTTTGCAAAACAGTCATCACTAGTATTTTATTTGTGAATTTCTAAATATAACTAATTAATTCGCTAAACAAATGTACAACATTCTGATGAGTTCATTCAAAGGAAAATTCTGTTATTTTGTAGGGTCCCCTAAACTGTGTGCTAGTGATTTGCATAGAAAGAGACATACTTCAAAAATTGTGCATATTGTATTCTTGAAATGTTTAACGAAATCAATTTTAATGAAAGACTGATTTGTGGAACTAGTCATTCGTATTTGGTTTGCAACATTTTAACCAATTAAGTCACTAAATAAATGTGTACCAATCTGAGGCATTCATTTAGTTTTTTACGGGCGCCAGAACACTGAGTGTCCAGGGGCCCCTGAATGGCTTAAGACGGCCCTGATTGGAATAGTAAATTACCCACCAGAGATGACAACTGGCACAGATATTTTAGTAAGAGAAGGTATTCCAGTGACAAATATTGAAAGGCTTGAATCTGCATGGGGTATAGGTGTCAACATACAAGGTGTCACTTCAATTTATACGACCCTTATGGAAGTTCACGCAGTGCCGAGATCTGCGTTTAAAAAAAAAATGACATTTACTATGGAAAGACCCACGAGACCTTAAAATAGGTGAGATTTTAATTGTGTTTTAAATCGCAAGGACCAGATGACAAACTTTAATTTCTCAAAACAACTCAAAAAGCCTGTTATTTTAAGCTTCATGATGTATGGGAACTCAAATACCCAACACTAGTTAAATTTACGTCAGACGAAACGGCCCACGATAAGGCACCGGATCAATACTGGGGATTATCCGCCAATTAGCCAGCGTTCGTGTAGAGCGTCGCCAGCTGAAAGACGGATAATTCGGGAGGAAGTGGAGAAGATGTTGCGAGATGACATCATTCAACCTTCGGAGCGTCCATTGTCGTCTCCAGTGGTCCTCGTAAAGAAGGACGGCATGTGGCGATTGTGTCTCGACTATCGGCGGCTAAACAGTATCACAAAGAAAGATGTCTATCCATTGCCGCGTATTGACTACACCGTAGGCTGCTTGAAAGGAGCTGCATACTTCTCAACTATGGACATGCAGACAGGTTACTGGCAAATCGAGGTTGACGAAGCTGACAGGGAGAGGACGGCTTTTATTACACCTGACGGCCTCTATGAATTTACAGTAATGCCATTTGGATTATGTAATGCTCCAGCCACATTCGAACGCATGATGGACAACTTGCTTCGACACCTTATGTGGACGACGTGTCTCTGCTATTTAGATGACATTGTTTTCTCGAAAACATTTGAAGAACATGTGAGTCGCCTGTCAACTGTGTTGAAGTGTGTTCAGGCTGCATGTCTCCGCCTCATCCAAAGAAGTGCATCTTCGTCGCCAAAGAAAGAAATCCTGGGGCACCTAGTCAATGGAGATGGTGTCCGTCCTGATCCAGATAAAGCAAGGGCAGTCACAGAATTTCCAACTCCTAAGCACATTCGGGATGTGAGAAGTTCTCTCGGGCTGTGCTCATACTACCGACGTTTCATAAAAGGATTTTGTAACAAGGCACGTCCATTACAAGAACTTCTGCAGGGGGACTCCAAATTTTACTGGGATGAGACAAAAGAAAGTGCTTTCCGGGCACTTAAGGAGGCTCTAACTTCCGCACCACTGCTTGCCTTGTACGAAGAGAATGCAGAAATGGAACTTCATACAGACGCCAGTGGTTATGGGACTGGAGCAGTGCTTGTGCAAGTTCAGGGAGGTGCTGAAAACGTAATAGCCTATGCGTCAAGAGTACTCTCAAAGTCCGAGATAAACTATTCTACAAGTGAAAAAGGATGTCTCGCGGTTATCTGGGCTATCAACAAGTTCCGTCCGTATTTATTCGGCAAACCACTCACCGTCGTGACAGACCACCATTCTTTGTGTTGGATGACTAGCTTGAAGGATCCATCAGGTCGACTAGCATGATGGGCACTAAGACTCCAAGAGTACGATGTCACTGTGGTATTCAAGAACGGGCGCAAACCAAGGATGCCGACTGCCTTTCGAAGAATCCATTAGTGGAACACAACAGCATTAATGAAATTTCAGCTCTCACTGAATTAGATGACGTTACAGCTGAACAGAGGGAAGATCCAGCACTATTAAAAACGATAGAGGCCTTCGAGAAAGGAGAAGCGACCAATGGAGAGTTCCAACTTATAAACGGAACATTGTACAAGAGCAACTACGATCCACTGGGCCCCAAAAGGCTACTGGTTGTCCAGCTCACCTCACGCCAGCTATTCTCAAATACTTCCACGATGCTCCAATATCCGGTCACCTGGGATTCGTGAAGACTCTAGACAGAATCAGACGCAGATATTACTGGAAAGGTCTACCGATCTGTCAAGCACTATGTGAGTCACTGTAAAGAGTGCCAGCGACGGAAGCATGTGCCGCAATTACCTCCAGGACATCTCGTATCGATTCCGCCGGCAGCAGCTCCATCCCACCGAGTTGTGATCGACCTTTTAGTGAGGTTTCCGAAGTCGACAACCGGTAACCGTTGGATAATAGTCTTCTCTGACTACCTCACACGCTAGGCTGTCACCAAACCTGTGCCGACGGCAGAAGCTCCAGAAATCGCAAAATTCCTTGTAGAAGACATTATTTTGAAGCATGGAGCACCACGTGTCATGGTATCTGATCGTGGAGAAGTATTCTAGTCAAAACTATATCAGAGGTAATGTCACGGTGCAACATTATCCACAGAATGACAACTGCATACCATCCTCAGACAAATGGTCTTACGGAACGTTTTAACAAAACATTAGCCGACATGCTGTCGATCTACGTCGATGTTGAGCAGAAGGATTGGGATACAATTCTGCCAATCGTGACAGTTGCTTACAAAACCGCAAGACACCACAGGCTTCACACCGCTTTTCCTGCTCCATGGCCGTGTAGCTGAGCCGACAATGGATACACTGTTCCCGTTCCAACCGGACGACACTCAGGATGACTAGGTTAAACAGCTCATCACCAGGGTCGAAGAAGCTAGACAGCTGGCTCGCATACGGACACTGGGCGCCCAGGAGAAGGACCGTCAGCGGTATAACGACAAGCACCGACCTGTTGTGTACAGCCCAGGAGATCTGGTATGGATTTTTACCCCTGTACGGAAGGTTGGACTGCCAGAGAAGTTATTGAAGCGATACTTTGGTTCGTATTGTGTCATACGCCGCCTGTCAGACGTCACATACGAAGTTGAGGATTATTACCCGTCGTCGAAACGTCAAAAACGAATACACATTGTTCACGTCCTGCGCATGAAACCTTACTACGATCCTGAAGAGCAGGTCGACGACAATGGCTTCTTGTTCCAGGTCTTTAAGGACGGTAATGTTCCTCATGAAGCCACGACAGGAACGTCTGTCGTCGATAATCGCGGAGAAGGGAAGGATTCTCTTTAACTGTAATACAGAGGACCCATGACACGGTCAAGATCCAGGACGTTGCAGCTGGCTCCACAGCGATCGTAACAGCGGGTCGTTGTTTCTCCAGGAGAGGGAGCAATGCCGCGAGAGACCATGAACACCAACTGCCGGCGTGGCGCAGGGGATAGCGGCACGGACTGCGCTGCTGAAGGTCGCCGGTTCAATCCCGCCCACCAGTAAAAATTTATTTCTTTGTAATTAATAATTCCAGAATATTCTACATATTTCTTATGTTCACTTGTAAATTCTACTTGTTTCTTATGTTACCTGTTCTTCTAATTTCTGGTAAATTCTGTCTGTGTATAAATAGCAGAGCACTCTGCTTGAGAGGCAGTCAGTGCTGCGTGTATGTTGAGTTCGTAATAAACGTGCTTTCAGTGTATGTGCTGTGTTTAGTTGATTTCGAAGTCAAGCCTGTTTCCATTTCAATGCGACAATATGTGATATATCATCCACTGTTATTGGACTTACATGGAAATTTGACAGGGAGAACTTTATCTGAAGTGAAGACAGTAACAGGAGCTTATGCCGATGACATAGGAGTTGTCAGAAATGAGGATGACGTCAACAAATACGGTAGAGGAGTATTGCGATGCTGCTGGACCAAAAACTAATGAAAGGAAACGCATTTTTTTTTTAATTTACAAGGGTTGGAGCGTATTCAGATTCATTGTGTAACAGCAACTGAAGAACACAAGGCACTTGGCGTAATATTAAAATCAACCTCCTTACAATGACGGCGACCAAGTGGCACCAGGTTGCACAACTAATCACTGGAGCACTGATCGACAATTACCCCCGAAGTCTGAACTATTTCGACAGGATTAAGTTCATTAATACATATGTCTTGTCTAATCCATATTACATGGCTTAGGTTTTCCCTATTCCTTCAACAACAGCAAAAATTGTCATGTCACAGGTGACCAATTTAATCTGGTAAGGGGACATCTTCATGGTTGCTGCGACAACTGAAAACTACATCCGTTAAATGGATGGATGGGTTCAGTTGATGTGAAGAGCAAAGTTATGGCGCTTTAGATTAAAAGTACGACCACAAAAATCAAAGATAACACAACAGGGATTATGGGACATTGATTCACTGCAGTGAGGCCAAGAAGTCTGGATCCTGCAGTAAACGTCAATCAATATGTTACCGGCTCAAATATATCAGGTATTACTATCTGGAAAGAAGTTATCTGAGTACGGACTTTAAATAAGCTCAGCACATAACAGGTATAGCTATTTTACAGGAACAAAGGGGACACGAACTGAATCATCCCCTATATAAAAAATATAGTCGAACACAGTGTGGCAAAATGTATTTATGAATGTACTAGGTTCTGATCCCAGGTCTGCTTGGTACAAAGCCATTAAAGACACCATAATTATTAACGAGAGACTTTTCGAAATCGGTAAGAGTGAGACCAATATTTGCAGCCACCTCCAACTAGTAGATAACTTAATGCACAGGTACTAATGTGGAGAAAGAATAGATAAAGGGAAATGGGTCAGAGAAAAAAAATAGTCCTGATCACGAGGGCAACTGCAAACAATATTCTCACGACTATATTGAATCGCCCGTATTTAACCTTCCTTCCAAAGACAAACATAATTTAGTTATGTGGCTATTTGGCCATAATACAAATTATGTCTTTAACCAGATTCGTGGAGACAATGACGTAGAATTTCGAATGTATATGGATGTCGAATATTCAAACGAAAAAATATAAGAATCCTTGAAAGCTATTCGGAAATATGCTGAACAATGTGTTCGAAATCGTTCAACAGCGGAGGTCGCTGAACACCACAGTGAGGATTAAGACTTCTTTCTTTTGTGTTGTGTACTGGATAGCACATCACCTGACAAGAGAAACAAGTTACACGTAAAGAACATGTTATTCAGTTATTCTTGCAAGTTTCATAATTTACCAGAAAAATGGTTTACTTATTTGTTAAAACAAGTATTTGTCATGTTGGAAGGCTAAACTTCCCCATCTACATTCAGCAAGGTATTCTTTAGTTATCCCAGATATAAGTGGATAGATGGTACTAAGTCCAGTCTTCAAGAAGTACGAAAATTTTATTTCTATGGGTTTGAAAGATTTAGAAGCAAGAAGATAATTCCTTTCTTTGGTACTTTTTATATTTCGTCAGGAGAGCAACCTGAGGTGTAATTTTATGAATTCGTTATAAAATACAAGACATTTTAAACATAGCCAATGAAGCTCGCCGTGGAAGGCAAAATTGATGAGTACAAGGACGGGCGACAAGAGGAGGAGATGGAAGCCGCCCCTCCCCCCCCCCCCAAAAAAAAAGGGGGAAAAGCGGTCTAAGGCGCCAGTTTTAAGCTATGGGTCCTGAAAGGGAGTGTTGGTTCGAAACCCACATGTGACAACGAATTTAACCATTTATTAACCTATTTCATTCGAATAATTCCGAAAAACCGAATGAAAATCACAAAGTCTATACTACTAATAGAGAAGTGGCTAGCACTAGATGCCCTGCCGCACAAGTCAGATTTGCCGAGCGACATTTCCGTTTGAGACGGTGAACGGACGTGCCGTTTCCTCAGTGTTGCTGTTGGGCTGCGAGCCATGCTTATTTACTTTGTTTCGTGACTGTATAAGTGTTCGGTTATTGAGGTTTATTTCATCAATAGCAGTTTCGGCCGCTTTACAATAAAGTGATGCCTTCTACAGTTCAACGGAAGAACACACTGTTTCGTGTCCGATAAGGATTATCAGCTCTATGGAGATACACGACTGGATAACGGCTACTATTGGAATAACATCGGATCAGGTCCATATGATCTGACCCTCTATTGTTTCTTCGCCAAGTTTTAAAGTCCGCTTCTCGTGGAGAGGCTCCTGCAAAAAACACCGGAGGCACTGCAGAATTTCCTCATCGTGACCAGTCGGTGCGTACTGTTACAATCACTAATGCTAGAATTGGAAACAAGCAAGTTCCAATTTTCAATTTGCCTTTGGAAGTTGAGGATTGCTATTTAAGAGAGATGCTCAGTCATTACGAGGATATGAAGCAAATAAGACGCTAAAGATGGTGGCTCCACCATAAACTTCAACGTTTTAGTGGAGTCCGTTCCATTGACATGAACATTAAAGTCATTATTCCATCTTATATCACCGTTTGCGTTTATAAATCCCATTGTTATTTACAAAGGACCAGTTGGTACTTGATTAATTTGCAATGAGAGTGGGCATCAACTAAGAGATTGCCCTAGGCGTGTTTTGCTTTAAGAAGTACCTTACAGCAACCTCAAAACTTAACATTAGCCGATCTAGTTTCCTCCAAACAGACGGCTGAAGAGACAGAACCGCAAGCAAGTACATCGGCAGGTATAGAAAATGACCTTAGGAGGGATTTTTCTCCACCCTGCCACAAAAAACATTGGTCAGCAATCCACCGCCCGCTACTGTTGTCATACCAGTTAGTAACAAAAGGCACTGCACAAGCGATAACAGTAACACGGACGGGGAGGAATTATAAACCGATGACGAATGTGCACCGGTAGCACAAGTTCCTTTACGGAAATAGAATTTAACCAAAGCACTGAGGCAGATCCACGCATGGAAAAGACTGCGGAAAAGCGGACACGACTGCAGACTTAGGTTTCAAACAGTCCGCTGACGCGCTGCTGCCGGGCCCGCCTCAGCAGGTGATAGAAACACAAACACAAGCGAGCGCGAGGTTGACAACAAACAATTTCCCGACCCGGCCAGCAGTTTACAAACAAGCTGCCCGACTCAACACAAACAGCGCGCCTGCTAATGTTGTGATTTCGCCCGCGCCACCTGAAGTACCCGAAAGAAGACCCACAGAAGCCGGACGACTCCCTTGCGCCACCGACTCCGCCGTCTGCTCTGGCCCTCTAGACCAGTGGACGTCGCAAGACCAACCTGAATGTAGCGGCGGCTCGAAAAAAGACGAAGGATAAAGACGATACTGGTACAGGACCACCTAATATCGTCTCGCAAACTCATAGTGAGATGGTTGGTAGGGGTTATAAAGTGACCAAATTACTACGGCCATCAGTCCCTTGTTCCAATAACAGAGATGACATAAAAGATCGTTAAAGTGGGACGTAAAGTGTTAAACTACAAGACACCGTGGTTGGAAGACGTAATAAATAAAAGAGGGAGAAAGAAGGGAGATTTACAAGAGAATACCACCACAGTGTCTAGGCTACGAGTTTACGAAAATAAAAGAACGCTCAGACACTAACACATTAAAATGACATGACTAATCATCATCATCATCATTATTAAAATTAAGCAGGTGCAGAGCAAATAGATAAATCATAGTCAAACATAATCCACTGTTACGAATAAAATTTAAAGCAGCATCAGCCACAGAGGCACTGTCACCTAAAATGATGTGTCCTACGCCTTCGACAAGTCGGAAGACACCGCTACCAGATGGTGACGTCGAGATAATGTTGCCGGATGGCAGATCCAACATGGACCTTGCGGAAAGCACCTTGATATGGAGCCAGCAGACCCCCAGATTCAAGAAGCCAATACAATCGCCGGCTCACCATGCCTTCTAGCAGTTGGAAGAGAACGTAAGGCTGATGAGCCGATAGCTGTCCACTTCTAGCGGGTCTTAACCTGGCTTGAGCACTGGGACGATGGTGCTTTACCGCCACTGTGATAGACGCCATCCCTCCAGATGCGGTTAAACAGTGCAAGAACTAGGCGATTGAAGTCATCAGACATGTTTTAACATTGTGAATTCCATCCGGCACAGGGGCAGTGTCAGGTCAGTGGGCGAAGGGCATTGAGGAGCTCCCACTAGCTAAACGGAGCGTTATATACCTCAGGGTGGCGTGAGGCTGTGACGAGGCTTTGTTTCGCATTTTGTGTGTCCATTTCGTGTTAACTCCACCACGAGAAATTCTGTCCCATTAAAGATTTAATCTAAACAAAGGTACTATGGAGATTCGAACCCGGATCATTGGATTCTGCGTCCAGAGCCGGTGTCAATGATGCAGTTATATCGGAATACAAATTTCGTTTGTTGTCAATTTTGTTTATCTAAAATTAAGATCTTTAGATTTATGTTGTCGAATTAACGAAAAGCGAGGCGGTAAAAGGTAGTTTCATCATTCAGACGAAGAATTAGTCAAGTGCGTGTCTACATGCTGGCCTTCGAACTATTATAATATTCGAGTTGCCTTCCGAAAGGACAGCTGAACAAATTAATTTTGCCCTCCAACTGTATTGTTGGGTTATTGTAAATATTGTAGACAAATGGTGTGAATAACTTATGTTCCCTATTTTCTTACGGTGTTAGACAAATCGTGATTGACCTTCACAGGGATATAGTATGTTATATAGACATCGGTGAATATCGATGGACGGCTGAAGATTTGTGTTCTGTGCAATTCAACTGAGCACGTGAGAGGCGAATGTCCTAGAAGGCGTATCCTGCAGATCCCGCCCAACGAGAAAGCTGTCTTGGATCAGTAGTCAAAATGAAGCTGCAAGCGGCCGCGCCGTGGACATCACCAGGGGCTTCAGTAACTAAATCGGCGAAATCTTTGCGGAAAAAAATTATAAACGGGCGAATTGCACACACAGCGGCTGAAAGCTTGGCCCCTCCTCTAAGGGGTCGGCTTAGAAACACCCAAGAAAGATGAAGTAAGGAAGACATATCACAAATGGGAGCCGTCAGTGAGAGCTATGATGAGAAGACGAGTCCAGAACACCTTGACGAATCACGTGAGAAATTGAAAACCTTGACTGACCAAAAAGGAAAAGCCACGAAATGGACGGCGTGTCCTGTCTTAATAGTGAAACAACAGAAACATCGTTTGATTGGGCGGAAGAAGCAGGGAAATGGACGGAAGCAATGTACCCGGAGCAGATGTGTAAGGAAGACATCTTTGATAGAAGACCGTTAACTTGTCGAATTTTACCAAGGTAGCCAAACTAAAAGAATTTTTATGTCAGCCCGATACCTATATACTCACCTTTCTTAAAGTCACAAATTTTCCATCTTCCTGGCTACAAAGAGATTTTACACATAACTGAGAAAGCTTGCGGGACTACAATACTTGCCGAAGATATATTGGAATAGACAAATATATATCTTTCGGAATCAGAAAAGGGATTTAGTTTAATTTTTAATACCATCTTTATCAATATTAGGTAACTATTTTCTAAAGCCAAGGATGTGGGCAAAATTTGAAACTGACGTTTTATTTCTACTCAAAACCCTGCAGAAATTTTAACAGGAGGACACTGGAACTGCGTATTAAACAAGAGATATTAACAGATAAATTTTCATTTCTCTCACGATTCGATGCTTGGGAGATGAAGTACCTAACAATTGTTAGATTTAAGTATTTTAGTCGTGACTCACAGATTTGACAGAATATATGTCACTGCCAACTTATAGAACGAAGTACGTTGAATCGAAGTGTTACCACCAGGCTTTTCTAATCACCTAGGCGTGAAATGCAGCTTTAACCTCTAAACAAAAGACGTACCGGGTTCGACCACTGAAATTAAATGGAAGTATGCAGGACGAACATGCCCTAACCCTAAAAGTACAGACTTGGCATGCTGTATTAGGAACCCGAAATAAGTACCGAGCCAACATTGAATGGTGGAGTTTAGCTGCGAAGAAAAAAAATTACGTATAACATTGATCACATACGGCAAAGACTGAGCGAGGTGGCCAAGGACCACGATGGAATTTTATTACACTTGTCTTCGACAACAACAACAACAACAACAACGTCACTAAAGATTCTCCTGGGTATAAAGAAAACTAAAGCCAAAATGATTAGCATTAAGAGGGATCAGGTAAGGGTTTGCAGATAAATTCGAACACTGGGACAGCTGAGGAAAACGAAAAGCCTCGATCTACCACTTAATACTGATGGCAAAAAACAAATAATTTTAATGTCAACTTCATAACGGAAGGTAAAACAGTTTTGACAGTACAAAAGCCTGTGTTAAACGAGGCATACAAGTACTACCATCAACTTTATTCCGAAAATGATACTAATAATAATGATACGTTTTGCTACAGAACTTCCCCAAATAGCGAATATCGTGACAAGAGGAAACTTGTCCGTAGAAATTACGATTTTTTCCAAAATCTGAAATCTTATTCTTGCAAAAAGTTTCCAGCCCAGACTGCTTGCCCATAGAATTTTTTTTAAATATTGGCATTTAATAATCGACTCGTTCACCGCCGTTGTTAATTAGATCCTGAGCGGGGTAGCTATTGCTGAATCTTTCAAAGAAAGTGTAACAGTACTACTGCCAAAAGTTAGCACCACAGACATGAAATAACGTAGTAAAATACGACCCATTTGTTCAATGAACTCCGATTACAAGATAATCGCGAGTGTGCTCAAAGAAGAATGCTACTTATTTTAGAGCATGTAATTGGGTACCACCAGACACTTGGTCCTAGAAGAATATTTAAGACGGTTTGTGTATACAGAGAGATCATTAGAATTTTATCGTCGTTATCATCAGTGAAGGGATGGTTAGTCTTCATAGATTTTTCAAAGGCGTTCGACAGAGTGAACAACGAATATCTTTAAGACCTTGAAATATATTGGTTTTAACGAGAACTTGACTGTTATAAGGAGCTTCATAAAAAACAGTAACTAGGATTTCTATTAACAGACAATATACTAAAGAAAGCAGAATTTTAAATGGAGTAATCCAAAGCAGTCTTATCAATGATACTATTTGTCGTTTCTGTAGAATCCATCTTTAGAGGACATAATACGTGGAACAAAACGAGTAACGAACGCATACGCTGACGATGTCGGCGTTATAAGGAGTACTGATGAAGACAATGTCCATCTAAGGGAAAAAATGCGGATTTACTGTGACGCAATGGGTGCGAAAATAAACGAAGCAAGAAGTTCTTAAGTGTGAATTGCCTCGATGATAAGCAGCCACTGTCGGCAAAGCGCGTGGGACATAAAACTACATTAGGTGTAACCTACAGTTTTCCCCAGTAAGAACTGCAGCCTCTTATTTGAAACAGTGGTCAAAATTACAGGCATCTTAAAATTAAACCAAACAAATGACCTTAATCTCAAACAAAGGATAAAAGTAATAAATTGTGCGATCCTCACAAAAGGTGCAAATGTTGGGCAGATCTTAGCGGTACTCAGATACTGCAAAAGCTATCAAGAGTACAGTTTTCAAATATATTTAGTACGGTAATATTTTCAGAGTAGCACAAGTCGAAATAACATCTAAATGTGAGAAAAATGGGTGCGGACTAACAGATTCAAAAGAAATCTAGGGCCCCTTCATCGAACTACCTTTACAACTTAGTGACAGTCATCCGGACAGCATCACTGATGCTTTATTTGAACTACTTATACCCGTATGAATGTCACGCCAAGTAAATTACGGCAAAATAAACAAGCTGGAGCAGATAAAAATTTACTACCTGGAAGTAAGCTATGGGAGAGGTGTAAGGGGGGGGGGGGGGTTAAAAAGTCGGAATGCCAATACATAATGGACTCACTACAACGAACTGGAAAACGCAACAAGATGGAATTAAAATACCAAGATAAAAAACTGGAATATGGAAAAATTTAGAGAACAAGACATTGCCAACTGAAGTTAAATCGTTTTGGTACAAAGTAATCAATAATATCGTTAGTTCCAACGAAATATTAGATTCTACAGGACGTAATTCAACTAATCTATGCTCAAAGTGCAGCAATGTTGATCTATTAAAACACCATTTATATGAAGATACACACATGGAAATCCTCAAAAGAAGTTATGGTTTATCGCATATTTGTTCCGTCTACGATGACATGGAAATCGAACGTTAAGCACTAACAAAAGTCCATCCTATGTGCACAACAGAACAAGTTCTGTTCCTACACTTTGTGAAAATAAACTACATAGAATATGCTTACTTCAGCGAGAACAACCCGTTCTACAATAGTCTGAACGCCATGCGTGCAGTCCTCTTACTGTCGGTGCCGTCGCTGATACCGCGGATGACAGCGGAATTCGAGAGTAGCGCGGCTGGTAAGCAGGGAGAAGACTGCATTGTCGTTGTGGGAAGACGAAGTCCTCGCTGTGGCTGCGACTGCGACTTGTCTAGCTGAACCGTGTCAGCGCTTAAGTATCCGCAGGCGGCAGGATACAATAGAAACTACTTCCTGGTCACGTGTGTGGCGGCTGAAAAGTAGGTCCCTCGCAGCGCGCCCTCTATGTTGTTGACGCCACCTGGCGTCTTTCTCCGAAACGTCACCAGGTTGTCTGATCGGCTGGCAACCCGTGACGTTCTTTTGCGTGGCGGGTTGCCAGTTGTCCAGGTTGAGTGCCGCAACATGTCAGATATACTGTGCAGGCAGCGTTTATCAAAAGGAGGGACAGACGGGATATCCCTTTGAATAACTTATTCTTTCCTGATGATATAGTTTATCCACCACAGACAAATAACGCACTATTATGGATATATTCAAATTACATCAATTATGTAATTAATTCAGGAATCATCGTTTGATGACGAAGTGCACAAAATTTCCGTATTTCCACATAATGGTATTGTTTTTCTGTCGCCGAAAGTATGTCTTATCTGGTGCAAGTAATTCTTCGTTGGTAATGGATCTTCCGTCATTTATTTGGAGGAATGCCATGTAGCCGGAGCAGAGAAATCTGTGAACTAACGTATCAACATGGCCTGTAACATGCAGCCTCTCGTTTACTGCTATAATTGCATTGACAACCTGATACCACGGTGAACGTGCCTCTGGTGTTAAAATTTTGTTACTCATATTCCTCCAGAAAGAGTACCAATCATTTGTAGGATATTTCTTCTCGATTCTGTTTTTCGCAGCACTATTCCATTACTATGTCCAGCTGTACTCTGGTAATTCTTCTGGTAACAAATCTCAGTGAAGTAATCTCTAACATGGTTTAGCTTGTAAGTATCGGGGGCCACATTGCCAGGGGCAATTAAACATTTTAGAGCGTAATGTTCTCAGGGCTGTTAAGTAGAACTTCTTGTGACCTCTTGAAAAATAAGGTCATGGCTTTCTTCCGGATGTCTATAAGGCCGAGTCCACTATCCCCATATGGTAACGTCACTGTATTAGCTGCAACTATGAAAATGCATCCCTGCCAAATCACGACTCTTGTGATATTTTATGTCCAATACCTATAGGGACAGGCAATATTTGACTAAAATAGATTGATTTGGACAGGATAGTGAATTTAATTAAATGAACCATTTGAATAAAGGTCCCTGTTTCTATGTTACTTCGTTAAACCACTGATTTCTGAAAGTATTTCCTTCCAGTAGGAAGAAGTCGTCTGGAGTGGACAGTTATAAAATGTGACTCCTTTAAACATTCTTCAAGGACATTTAAACTGAGCAGCGAAGTTTTTGTTTTAGCGCCAGAATAAAGCTGAATTGCTTGAGTTGATATTGAATGTCTTCATTGCTCCTGACTATTGCCCTAAGCAGTGGTAACACACGGGACTCGTATTCGGAAGGATGGTGGTTCAAATCCACCTTCAGCCAACCAGACTTAGGTTTTTCGTGATTTTCCTAAGTCACTACAGGCAAATATCTGGATGGTTCCGTTCAGAGGGCACGGCCGATTTCCTTCCTCATTCTCACCCAAAAATCCGAGCTTCTCTAATGACCATGCTGTCGACGGGACGTTAAACCCTAAGATGCCTTCCTTCCTATTACCCTAAATCATCAGTATACATATTTGATATTTTTAGAAATATTGTTATTACGCCTTGGAGGTCGTTATTTAATTTCCTGACAAGAGGTTCTATCGATATGATGTTCAGCAGCATTGAGAGCTGACTAACTTGCGGAAATATTGTAACAGTATCAATGGTTTTCGTGCACAGTCCTTTTACAATAATTCCTGTGCCATATATTTTAATGGTTGTAAGAATGTGTTGTCAAAGCCAAGGTTCTCATTGTTTTATTAATGTATCGGTGGTCAATCTGATCAAGAGCTTTAGCAATGCCAAGAAAAGACATACATACTTTAACCATTGTCTCTGCAATAAGGAAAAAAATTCACAATTTTCACTGGCGGTTTTCACAATACTTCTATTAGGTAGAGACATTTGATCAGGTTGCATCACTCTTTTCAAAACAACAGTCAAGCGAACTTTCACTGCAAGAGCATCGAGTTTATAATCACTGTTCAGTAGACATAGTGGTCGCATTTTGCGTAAGTCTTTCGTAATCCGCCCTTTGGGTACCATCACCATGACGCCTACTATAAATTCGGGTGGTAAAGAAACACCAGTAATAACCTCCTTTATGACGTCAGTAAACGCATCGCCGATCACATTCCAATACTTTTTCAAAATTACACTGATATCCTGTTAGGTCCACGAGTCTTGTACAGTGGAGAAGTTTTTATGATGTTCAGAAGTTCGTCACTGGAGAAGGCCGTTAGCAAGACTCTATTGTCAGCTGTGACTATACTGTCTGTACTTCCCAGCAATGTCCCTTCAGACGTCTCATTAAAATAACTTATACTGTGTAGGTCCGGAAAAATCTGAATTTCATCCATTATTGTTTGTTGCTCAAACAGGACATTCTCGTTTCCAGCTCACAGTTTCTCATGAAAAGTCTTCTTTCTGTTCTTCGTTAGTCGTATGATGTGGTTCAGGAAAGCATTTCCCTCTTCTACAGTTGTTTGTGTCTAGACCTGACTGCAAACCGTGGAGTTGTTTCTTCTTCAATTGGGTTAAATTGCCTTGATTTTTCTTATTTGCATGAAGTGCTCATCAGATAAAATAGAACTATCATAAAGTTGTCTCAAACATGTATAATCAAATTCTATAGTTTCTTTCAAATATTTGGCCTTTTCTTTCGCATACTGTATCAACGTCATCCACAGTTGCTTTTTGACACGTTTGATCCACAAGTCAACTGCAGAACCATATCCTGGTTGCGCTCTGAGGCAAGCTGTAGATGTCAGTTGTACTCACTCATCTAGCTCTCTGTCATTAAAGACACTGGCATTCAGTTTCCATAGTCACCGCCCCCCTCCCCCCAAAACGTATTCTGCCGTACGTCATTGATGCTGCAGCATAACCCATTACGATGAAAAGTACTATCAGGTTTTGTGTCTACAGAAGAAATAAACTGCCTTAGGCTGTCAGAAACATACAGTTGATCAATCTACTAGCAGAAATATTTGTAATGTGCATAAAATTTCACCACATATATGTACAGCACTTCCTAAGCATCCTTAAAACGTACCACTTTGTCACAAATAGTCAGTTCTTTGAAGAAATTGAAGTTTGTGGTTTGATCCTAGGTGTTCAAGACACAGTTCCAATCCCCTGTCAAAATTAGATTTTCCTGATTGTCTGTTATGAGATGGACGATTTCTGACATGAAGAAGACAGCTCTAGTCGCTCTGGCATTGCTACCAGAGGGAGCGTAGATTTTCAATTCCGTTGTGACAAAAATTTTATAGGAGATACCCGTTCCGGATTCTCAGTGGCACAAGGTTTCTACAGGTCTATTAAGAAAAGTCAGTCTGAATGTGTGCCACATGCCGAGGAGAGCAACCTTTTGGGTACCTGTCGCACCTCATTTGTATTAGGATTGCCAAGGCAAGAGGGACTCTGCCTGGGTGGACCTTCATATCCCTAGCTGCTCATGGGACCACCATGAAACGATCTCAGAGTAATGTTGGTATGTATATCCGCCGTCTTCAAGGGTGGAAGAGAAATGCAGCGACATATGATCACCAAACCCAAACATTCCCTTCACTGGCTATCCCTTTGGAGGAACTACAGGCTAAATACAGGCACAAGTCATACTCTCCTAAATATCTTGTATGTAGTCAAACAAATGTGGACACATTCATGATGACGAAGCCAATTTTATTAGTAGAACATCTTCAGAATAAGTATGATGGCATGTCAAAGATGAGGAGATGTTAAGTACTGAGCGAAGCCGCATCATCTGTCCAGTCGAAATCATTGCTTGCTTGAGACAAGCTGAGTGATGTTCCTGTTAGTACAACACCCCATAAATTGCTGAGCATGCTACAGGGTAGATTTATCAAAGGGACCTTATTTTACAGTCTGATGAAGAGTTGCGCGCCAACCTAGAGTGACAGGGTGTCCACTTCGTCCACTGCAGCGTAGGGGTCTGAAGGATCATAAGGTTGCCACCGGTGCTTTTATTTTGGCCTTTGACAGTGATACATTGCCCAAAAATGTCAAGGTTATGATTTACTGGTGTGACATAAAACCTTATATCCATCCCCCTATGCGGTGTTTTAAATGCTGGAAATATAGGCATATGTCCTCCAGATGCAACTCTAACCCCACATGTAGGGAGTGCGGGCGTCCATCATATCCAGACGCTCCGTGTAATCTCCCACCCATTTGTGTCAACTGTGGGCAGTATCAGGTCTCCAAACTGTATAATTCTCCGTAAAGAACGGAGAATTATGGAAATAAAGACCTTGGATAGACTGACATACAGGGACTCCAATAAAACAAGAAACAAAAAAATACAATATAAAAATACAAAAAATTGAAGGGCTTCATCCACTCCCATGGCAACAACCTTCGCTTCAGTTATGTCGTTGTCACCCATTCTGACGACGATAGAACCTACCACGCAACCACCTTCTGTGGGCCCTAAGGACCGTAAAACTTCAACTGTCTCCTTGAAGGTACGACAGGCACAGCTCATATTGCCCCATCCTGTCACTACCACCTATAGAGACAAATTCACCCCTACCACTGTGGAAACTAATCCACACCCGCCAGCCTCCTCCTGCTTCTCTCGTTCAGAAGGGGTCCCTTGGGACTCTACCTTCTGAGGCTTCTACGAGTTCCATGGAGGACGCCAGCCAACGGCTGATGAACCCCAATGCTGCTGGTTGCATCTGTTCCTGGTCCTTATCGGGCTCCTAAGTCACTACAGAGAACCCATCCTAGCCCTGTAAGCTCAAGGATAAGCCATAGGCCACGATGACACGAAACAAAGAAGGTAAAAGGCCCTCCAGTGGCTTTTAAGCCGCAACTTATTAAATCATCAGGTTCAGTAGATGAGGTGGAGACCTTCACATTACCTGAGGATCTCGACACACCAGTATTCTAGACACAGCAGATACCGAACAGTTAGCAGTAAGTGTCCCCATGAAATAATCTGCTGCTCCTCATTTTTAATCTTGGGATTCCAACTAGGAGGAAATGTAATTCTTCAGTGGAATTGCTCCTGTGCCTCTCCACACAACTCTTGTATTTGCTGTTCACATGTGGGCCACTCAGCCTATTACTATATGTTCCATCAACCTTTCACCTGATGAGGCTCTGTCTCTCACTGATGTTGCTGCCTTGGTCTCCCAACTCCTCCACCATTCCTCCTTTTTGGGGACTTTGTGGGGAGGGACATACACATCACGTCGAGGTAGGGACACTGAGACCTTTTCGGCACAGCAAGATTTTTGGCATTTGAAGCCAGCCGCGGTGGCCGAGGGGACTGAGGCGCTCCAGCCACGGTCTGCACGGCCACTGCGGTCGGGGGTTCGAATCCCCCCTCGGGCATGGACATTTGTGCCGTCCTTAGTCTTAGCTAGTTCATAAGTAGTTTTTAAGCTTAGGGACTGATGACTCCGTAGTTAAGACCCATAGGTTCTACAAACATTTGAACATTTTTTTGGCATTTGAACACTGGTGCCCCATATATTTTAGTGTGGTGTGTGGCACATATTCCTCCATAGATTTGTACCTTTGTAGCCCCAGCCTTCTCCGGCATGTTAATTGAAGGGTCCATGATTACTTATGTGGCGGCGCCAATTCCCCAGTCTTCTGTCGCTCCTACAGTTTCAACCTGCAGACCCACCATTGTTCCTGGCGCCTCTCCCTCTCGGGTGTGGTCCTACGTTTGGTGCCTTTATGGGAACCGTCTGCAAGCAGACGTTCCCTGTCTCCACATCTACGGTACTCTCTGTACCAACCCAGCCACTATCGACAAGCACATGGCAGAACACTATGCACTACGCTCTGCGACGGCAGCTTACAGTGCCAACTTTCGTGCCCTCAAACAGCGAGTCAAGCGAAAGCTATGATCATTTCGCACATTTCGCCAAGAGTCGTACAATGCTACCTTTAGCGACTGGGAGTTATACAGTGCGGGTGCTGCATTCGCTGATACGTCGCCTGGACCTGGAAGTTCATTCATCATCTGTCACCGGACTTTAAACATCAACTGCTCGCCCTGTTGAATCGTCTCTGGGCTGACTGAATCTTCCTGTATCAATGGTGGGATTGTGTCATCATCCTGATAATAAAACCACGTGCTCATCTGCTGTTGGTAGATAGTTAGCATCCAATCAGCCTCACTAATTTTCTGACTAAGCTGTCTGAATGGATGGTGAGTTGGCGACTCATGTGGATCCTTGAACATCTTGGCCTACTGGCCCTACAACAGAGAGGGGGGGGAGGGGCTTCTATCAAGGCTACTTCACTATACCTAGTGGCTCTGGAGTCTGCCATCCATAGCACTCTCCTCGGCCTGGCACTTTCTTGTGGTCTTTTTTTGACGTCCGCAAATCATATGATACCACCTGGCACCATCATATCCTAGCAACATTGTACGAATGAGGCTTATGGGGTCCACCTTCGAGCTTCATACAAAATTTCCTTTCATGCTGCTCTTCTCATATCCAGGTTGGTGCATCTCTTAGCTCACCCCATGGTCAACAGAACAGTGTCCCACAGGTCTGTGTCCTTTGTGTGCCCTTATTTTTAATTGCCATTAACAGTCTTGCTTTGGCAGTGGTACCTTCTGTTTCATCATCCTTGTTTGCTGACGACTTTTCTGTGTATTTTCGATCTGCCAGCATAGGTGCCGCTGGATATTTAGGCGGAAAAGTCAATAGGGAGCAACATATGGGCATACTGGAGCAACCCAGTTATATAAAGCTTACCTAGGCATTTGAGGCTCTGTCTAGGCGGACATTAAGTTCCCTAGCTGCTCGTGGGACCGAGATGGATCCTTTGAGAAATTTTAAACCTCCTGGTGGGATGAGTGTACCACTGCCCAGGTAACAACACCGAACCTAATAAGAGGGCTCGGATGGACAGTCTGCCAGACTTAGGACCTCATTCAGAACGAGTTGGAAATAGTTACTTAACACAAAATGTGTTTTTGATTATCAAACGGAAAGAGGTTACCTTACATTCAGAAGTGTCTGGAAGGTATTCCAGTAACTTAAAATCTGTGAGGTGCTTGCGCAATGAAATTTTGTTAGAGGAAACCAGTATTTCACAGCAAGCTGCAAACCTGCAAATAGCCACAAGTCTCGGCGAATTTCCTATCGAGAGAGAGTGACATGGTACGCTGAACTGCAGCAAAGGCATATTTACTTGCAGGGACTTGGTGGAAAAGACTGCCTTTGCCCACTCACCATGTAGTTCTCCGGTATTGTAGATGTTCAAAACATAACAAGAAACGTGGGTGAAGAGTTAATGAAATCAGACTCCTTCATCCTCACCTTCAGTAGCCCTAAACTCTCTGAGTACATCAAGGCAAACTTCTTACGGTAGAGAGTCCAGCCCTATGTCCCGAACCGATGCACTGTTTTGTCAGCGCTTTGGGCATACCATCATCGGTTGCAAAGGCATAAAATGTGCTAAGGCGGCGCAGGACGGAGTAGATTGTTCACCACCTCCAAAGTGTGTGAATTGCTCTGATCAACATCCAGTTAGGAGCAGGGACTGCAGTGTGTACTCAGAAGAAAAGAAAGTGCAGGGAATTAAGACAACAAAGTGAATTTCCTATGGTGTGACCAAGAAGATTTAAAAGGCCATGCAGCCTCGTTCCTTTGTTTCATCTTTCGGTGCAGTTGTTCAAAAATCGGTTTCCAAGGCTGATGTTGCTACGCAAGCCGAGGTTGCTAGTGTTGGTACCAACACCTATAACTGCGAGTGCACTTGCAAGGCTGCAGCTGTTACCGTGTCTAAGGACTCACAACGTTCATCTGACAAAGCTACTGTTGTCACTATTGCAGGACTTTCAGCGCCCTCTTCAGCAGACGTCGCTGTTCCGATCTTACCACCTTCCAAACCAGTGGCTATTCAAAAGGCTTGCACAGCCCACTCTACTAGCGCTGTCTCCACGGTAAGGACTGTTAAGCCGATAAAGACAACAGGAAGAAGTCAGGTAATAAACTCTTAGATTACATAGAGGTCATTATACCTGACTTCCTCTCTGAATTCGGCTCAGAGCATGTGGAACTTGATATCCCTCAGGGGCAAACTTCTCGCCCCAAAACTAACCTTCTACCTAGTTCAGTATCCCCACCTCGGCGTAAAGAGGTGAAAATGCAACCTCTATAATGGATGGCTCTGTACCAGGCCTATTTTATGTACCTGTCCACAGAAACCGAACAGTTTTGCACAACATAGAAAAAAATCACTGAATGGAACTTACTATTTGGTTTGTGGGAAACTTAGTAGTATTTTGAAGCTGGACTTTTCTACTTTAATTCCGTTGCTATAAGGTACAGTTATAGAAATTACTTAGATGTTGTTGAGAATTTAGAAAAGTCATACAAATAAGATAATGAAATTGTGATTCATTTTAACCATTTACTTAGATTCGCGTTCAATTAGTCCGTTCAGTGTATTCATCCGCAGTGTAAGTACGCCACTCACTGTTTTTGTTTTGTTTTGATCGTACTCGCGGTTGGTAATCCTCGGTAACCGGCTTCTTAATAGAAGCGACGCATTTTCATTTTGTGTGTGCTTTCTTTTACAGTTCTTAAATCCTTAGTGTGCTCGCGTGTTTATCTACTAAGAATCACGTTTAGTTGTCAGTTCAGTTGTTATTTTGATTTATTAGCTAGCGTATATATTTTTTTAGATTCGCCGTTAATAAACAGTTTAGTGTCAGATCCATATTTTTCGAAGCTCACTGTTTATCAATCTTCTGTGTCCTCAGACGTACTTACTTGGAAAAAAACAAAGGTTTTTAGAATGGCTAGGAACTGTGACTGCTGCGAACGGATGGAGGCAGAGTTGGTGACTCTTCGCTCGCAGCTTCAGGCGGCGTTGACTTCGCTGGCAACGCTTGAGACTGCGGTGGGTGGGCGCCGCTGTTGTGGGCCCCTCGCGGGGGTACAGCAGACGCCCTGTGCGTCTGTTGTGCCCTCCGATCGGCCTGCGGCTGTGGCCAGCCCGCTCACTGCCCGCGAGGAGGTAGCCCCCCAATCCGTGGTGGAATGGGAGGTCTCCTGAGCGCGTGTCAGGCGGCGTAAGAATTCCCGGGGGACCGTAGTGGAGGCCTCCCCGGTTAGTCTTGCCAACAGATTCGAGGCGCTGTCTGTGTCAGAGGATGTTCCTGACGCAGATGGTGTCGCTTGTCCTGTACTCGCCCCGCTGCCTTCAAGATCCGGGCACTCACAGAGGGTGGGTTTGTTGGTAGTTGGGAGCTCCAATGTTAGGCGGGTGATGGAGCCCCTTAGGAAAATGGCTGCTAGGGAGGGTAAGAAATCCAGTGTGCACTCCGTGTGCATACCGGGGGGAGTCATTCCAGATGTGGAACGGGCCCTTCTGGATGCCATGAAGAGCACAGGGTGCAGCAAGCTGCAGGTGGTGGCTCATGTCGGGACCAATTATGTGTGTCGCTTTGGACCGGAAGAGATCTTCTCTGGTTTCGAGCGGCTATCAGAAGTGGTAAAGACTGCCAGTTTTGCTTGCAAGATGAAGGCGGAGCTCACCATCTGCAGCATTGTCGACAGGACTGACTGCAGACCTGTGGTTCAGAGCCGAGTGGAGGGTCTGAATCAGAGGCTCAGACGGTTCTGCGACTGTGTGGGTTGCAGATTCCTCGACTTGCGTCAAAGGGTGGTGGGTTTTCGGGGTCCGCTAAATAGGTCAGGAGTCCACTATACTCAGGAAGCGGCTACACGGGTAGCGGGGGCTGTGTGGCGTGGACTGGGCGGTTTTTTAGGTTAGGGGGCCTCGGGAATACACAAAATGGGTTTCAGTCTCAAAGGGGACAGGTCAGACACAGAAAGAAAGCAAATCTAGAAAACATTGTTATAACAGTTGTAAATTGTCGTAGCTGTATTGGGAAAGTTCCAGAGCTCCAAGCGCTGATAGAAAGTACTGAGGCACAAATCGTTATAGGTTCTGAAAGCTGGCTGACGCCTGAGATAAGTTCGGCCGAAATTTTTTCAAAGGGCCAAATGGTCTTCAGAAAGGATAGAATAAATAACATAGGGGGTGGAGTGTTTATTGCTGTTACTAACGGTTTATCCTGCAGCGAAATTGAGACAGATACTTCCTGTGAGTTGGTCTGGGTAGAGGTTATTCCTGACAACCGGAATAAATTAATAATTGGATCTTTTTACCGAGCCCCTGACTCAGACGATGCGGTTGCCGAAATGTTCAAAGAAAGCTTGAATCACATTTCAAATAGGTATCCGAAGCATACTGTTATAATCGGTGGCGACTTTAATTTACCCTCGATATGTTGGCATAATTACGTATTCAAAACCGGCGGTAAATATAAAACATCGTCCGAACTAGTTCTGAATGCTTTTTCTGAAAACTATTTCGAACAGTTAGTTCATGAACCCACTAGAATAGTAAGTGGTTGCGAAAATATCCTTGATCGAATAGCAACAAATAATCCTGAGCTAGTAAAGAGCATCAAAACAGATACAGGGATCAGCGAGCATCGAGTTGTAGTAGCGAGACTGAATGTCGAAATGCCCAAATTCACCAAAAATAAACGAAAAATATATTTATTCAATAAAGAGGATAAAAATTCGCTTCACGCTTTCCTGAGTGATAGTCTCCAGTCTTTCAAAACTAAAAATGTGAATGTAGATCAGTTGTGGCTTACTTTCAAAGACATAATATCAGTAGCAATCGAGAGATTTATACCAAATAAATTAATAAAAGATGGGGCTGACCCCTCGTGGTACACAAAACAGGTCAGATTACTGTTGCAGAAACAAAGAAAAACGCATGCAAAATTAAAAAAGACACAGAATCTACAAGACTGGCAATCTTTTACTGAAACTCGCAACCTAGCGCGGACTTAAATGCGAGAAGCCACAACGAAATCCTGTGTCGTAATCTTGCAGAAAATCCAAAGAAATTCTGGTCATATGTGAAGTACACTAGCGGCAAAACACAAACAATACCTTCACTATGCGATAGCAATGGTAATACTACCGATGACAGTACTGCTAAGGCAGAATAACTAAACACAGCTTTCCGAAATTCTTTCACCAAAGAAGACGAAGTGAACACTCCAGTATTCAATCCAAGAACAGCTGCCAGCATGCGAAACTTAGAAGTAGATGTCCCTGGAGTAGTAAAACAACTTAAGTCACTAAACAAAAATAAAACTTCCGGGTCAGATTGTATACCAACTAGATTCCTCTCAGAGTATGCTGATGCAATAGTTCCGTACTTAGCTATAATTTACAAACGATCACTCTGCGAAAGATCCGTACCCAAAGACTGAAAAGTTACCCAAGTTACTCCAATATTCAAGAAAGGCAATAGGAGTGATCCCCAAAATTACAGGCCCATCTCATTGACGTCGATTTGCAGTAGGATTTTGGAACATATACTTTGTTCGAATATTATGAACTACCTCGAAGAGAACGACCTATTAACCAGTAGTCAACACGGATTCAGAAAGTATCACTCTTGCGAAACACAGCTTGCCCTTTATTCACATGAAGTGTTGAGTGCCATCGACAAGGGATCTCAAATCGATTCCATATTTCTGGATTTCAGGAAGGCTTTTGACACTGTACCCCACAAGTGGCTTCTTATGAAATTGCGTGCTTATAGAATATCTCCCCAATTGTGCGATTTGATTCACGATTTCCTATCAGAAAGAACACAGTTCGTTGTAATTGACGGCAAGTCATCGAGTAAAACAGAAGTGATATCTGACGTTCCACAGGGAAGCGTTATAGGTCCCCTACTCTTCCTCGTGTTTATAAAAGATTTAGGAGACAATCTGAATAGCTCCCTTAGACTGTTCGCGGATGATGCTGTCGTTTATCGGTTAGTGAAGTCAACTGAGGATCAAAAGTAACTGCAAAGCGATTTAGACAAAATTTCTGCATGGTGCGAAAATTGGCAATTGACACTAAATAAAGAAAAGTGTGTAGTAATACACATGACCACTAAAAGAAATCCGCTGAACTTTAATTACGCGATAAGTCAGTGAAACCTTAAGGTCGTAGATTCTACCAAATACCGAGGAGTTACAATTACGGACAACTTTGACTGTAGAGAACACATAGAAAATATTGTGGGGGAGGCGAACCAAAGGTTTCGTTTCATAGGCAGAACGCTTCGAAGATGCACCAGCTCCACCAAAGAGACTGCCTACATCACACTTGTGCGTCCTGTCCTGGAGTACTGTTGCCCCTTGTGGGACCCTCACCAGGTGGGACTGATGGAAGAAATTGAGAAGGTTCATAGAAGGGCAGCTCGTTTTGTTTTATCATGTTACGGGGGGGAAAGCGTCACGGAAATGTTGCAAGAATTGGGGTGGAAATCATTAAAAGGAAGACGTTATTAATTGCGGCGTGATCTGTTTGCAAAGTTTCAATCACCGACTTTTAGTTCTGAATGTGAAAATATATTTTGCTAGCACACCACATGACCATCCCAATAAAATAAGAGTAATCAGATCGAAAACGGAACGATTTAGGTGTTCTTTCTTCCCGCGCGCTATTAGAGAATGGAACGGTAGAGAAAAGTTATGAAAGTGGTTAATGAACCCTCTGCCAAGCACTTGAATGTGATTTGCAGAGTATATATGTAGATGTAGATGAATAGTATGACAATACAATACATCTTTCGGCCAGTCTAAACTGAATATAAATTTTACACACAATCACATTGTTTTTTACTGTGGAAAATTTTCAAGCAAGTGTTCCAGACAGAGTGCAACGGCGCACTGTTCACATTCGTACCATCTATGGACGCATTTTGTTATTAAACATCTCTAGAACATATAACGCTGGCCAAACGCGTAGAATTAAAGTCGCAGTGTTTTGCCTTAAAGTAAATGTAGCGGCCCATAGCTTTCACGGGTCTGGTAATTTTCTCGCGATCCTACGCAGCCGGCTGCGGTGGCCGAGGGGACTAAGGCGCTCCATTCACGGTCTTCACGGCCACTACGGTCGGGGGTTGGAATCCCCCCTCAGGCATGGATATTTGTGCCGTCCTAGTTCGTAAGTAGTTCATAAGTAGTTTGTAAGTTTAGGGACTGATGACACCGTAGTTAAGTCCCATAGACTATACAAACATTTGAACATTTTGATCCTAGGCACGTAAATTCTACAGGTTTGGCGGATAGAATGTTAAGCCCTCATTCAACCCTGACATATGTCGTTATGACGTATGTAGAAAGGACTACCTTAGTGTTGAGAGAGCTAAAGGTGGAGTGGCTGTTTTCGTAGACAAAGCTTGCCACTCGTCCTTACTCCCTATTTACACCCCCTTACAAGCAGTTGCAGTGTTCAAATGCGTCATCGATTGACCGTATGTGCCGTGTATCTGCCCCCACATGACGCATTTGATGAGGAAGCCCTTCATGACCTTCTCACACAGCTCTCCCAACCTATCATCCTTTTTGGTGATTTTAACGCACATAATTTGCTTTGGGGGTCTGAAACTACCTGCCCCAGGGGCAAAGCAATTGAGAGGCTTCCCCTGACGTCCTCTGTCCATTTACTTAACACCAGACAGCCAACACACTTCTGTACTCCACCAGGGTCGTTCCCTGCTACAGATCTCACGCTTTGCTTCCCAGCCCTTGCCCCTACGATTCAATAGGAAGTGGACGCTGACCTTCACGGAAGTGATCACTTCCCAATCTGGATCCATCGGGTGTATGGAATGGAGCCAGTTAAACAACCGCCACGATGGGTGCTTAGCGGAGCGAACTGGACCCTTTACGGTAGATTGGCTGAATTTTATTGCCGTGTTAGTGTCCAGGAATAGGTGGACCACGTCACCCAAACGATTCACCACGCCGCTGCAACTTCTATTTCTCAGTCTTCAGGTTAACCGAGAAGGCACCCTGTCCCATGGTGCAGTGACGAATGCCGCTCTGCAATAAGAACTCGGTGAGCAGCTTTGCGTAGGTCCAAAAGACGGCCAACTGCAGAGAACCTCGCAGCCTTTCAGGTGGCAAGGGCAAAATGTCGGCAAACTATTCGGGAGAGCAAGAAACGGTCATAGCAACAGTTCCTCAACACCATTAATTGTACCACGAAAAGTTCACAGGTATTGGAAACAATCATGAGAATATCCGGAAGAGAAGGAAGGCATACATATCCTGCTATAATGGGAAATGGCACCTTACAGACGAATCCACAAGTGACTGCGCAGACAATGGCGGAACATTTCGCCGCAGACACTTCTACTGCCAGTCAGACTCCTGCTTTCAGACCCAACAGGTTGTCTGTGGAGAGGAGTAGTTTGGGAATCAAGTCCATCATTGATGAAGATTATAACTGTCCCTTTTCCATGTGGGAGCTCGATTCTGAACTATTTTCAACTCGTGACGTATTCCTTGGTTATAGCAGGATCCATTACAAAATGCTACAGGACCTTACCGACCGAAATAAAGAAATTTTCCTCACCATTTTCAATGAAATTTGGCAGTCCTGTCACTTTCCCGACTCCTGGCATGAAGCGCTTATGATTCCTCTTTTAACGCCTGAAGAGGACTCTACACACCAGAGTAGCTATCTTAATGTTGCTCTCACTAGCTGTGTGGGAAAAACCTTGAAGAGGATAGTCAACCGTCGCCTCGTCTGGATGTTAGAAACCAGGCAGCTACTAACTTGCTTACAGTGTTATTTCAGGAGATATCGTTCCACACTCCATAACCTGGCCTTCCTGGAGGTGGCGATACAACAGGCTTTCCTACAAAGGCATCACCTTTTGGCTATATTTTTTGACATTGAGAAGACCTATGACACTACGTGGCAGCATTTATACTCAGACAGTTCCACGATTGGAGTGGATGTCTCCCCACTTTGTTATCCTTTCTTTCTCCACCTTATTTTAGATACAAAATCGGTGACATCCTTGCTGATCGTTTTGCAGAGGAGAACGGAGTCCCTCAGGGTAGCGTTTCAAATGTGACTTTGTTTGCCATAGCTATTAACAGCATTACGTCCGTTGTTAAATGACCTACTAAGTGTTCCTTATTTGTTAGTGTCACTCTTTTGCTCTCCATCCAACCTAGCAATTATAACACGTCAGTTGCAATTAAGTCTTCGACATTTGGATGAATGGGCAGAGAGGACTGGCTTAAGCTTTCAATCGAGAACTCTGTACTTTTAACGAACCCATTCCATTTTCAGTTTGCCTGAACTGCAACTGAGGGACGCCGTTTTATATTTTAAAGACACAGTGAGGTTTTTGGGCCTCGCATTTCGCACGAAACTTACACTGCCTCACCTGAAAGATTTGAAAAGGAGGTGTCTCAAAGCACTAAGCATTTAATATGTATTAGCCATACGTCATGGGGAATAGACAGGAACCTTTGTGCGATTGCGGCATGATTAGGATGCACGATTTATGTGTGAGCACGGCCATCTCATTTAAAGATCCTGGGCGCGTTTCAACATAAAGGAATTTGGCTGGCTACTGGGACATTCAGAACAAGTCCCATACCAAGTGTTTGTGCTGAGGCTGCCGAGCCACCACTAAATATCAGGCGACGGCTGCTCTTGGTGTGTCAGGCGTACAAAACGCTGTCCACACCCTTCACACCTGCACAACATGCCGTAGCTTATCATCAATTGGAAAGACGTTTGGGATCAGCACAAGGGATCAGCACAAGGGGTTGCCTGTTAGATATGGGAGTGGCAGATCTCAACTGTTTAAAATGTTCAAATGTTTGTATAGCTTATGGGACATAACTACGGGGTCATCAGTCCCTAAACTTACAAACTACTTATCAACTAGCTTATCCTAATATCGCACAAATATCCATGCCCGAGGAGGGATTCGAATCCCCGACCGTAGTGGCCGTTCTGACCGTGACTGGAGCGCCTCAGTCCCCACGGCCACCGCGGCCGGCGGCAGATCTCAATGTGTTACATCGAGGTTATGAAAGATATTCGCCTTGGCTTTTCCGGAGTACCAGACTTGTTTTAGATCTCACGACTTTTAAGAAAGGTGAAACTTCAGATTTTACGTTTTGGCCTGTGGTTTTTAATATTTTAGATATGCTACACACCTATACAGTGGCGCACACTGACGGTTCGAAACAGGATGAGTCCGTCGGCTGCTCTTGTGTTTTCCCTGACCATGTCATTCGGATTCGTCTTTCTGCAGATTATTCTTTTTCCTCAGAAGAGTTTTATGTGTTTCTGAAGGCACTAGAGTAGATAAGAAGAGATCAGAGTAAACGGTTTCTTCTCTGCTACGACTTTCTTAGTGCACTGCAGTCGTTATTGTGGTGTCGCACAAGTCTAAAGTGCGCGCCACCTACTTTCGCCGCGCGCCGCAATGCACGCACGGCGCGGCGTTCTTACGACGTCAGCCACGAGCGCCCTCTGCTACAATCCCGCTCGTGGCCACCACTGAACGGTATCGTTCACTTGGGACTGAGATAGGAACCAGTTAAGACTTCGGAATCAGATAGGCACCAGTGAAGACTTTGCTATCGTATAGGCACTAGGTAGGCCTCTAGCTCAACTATGTATCAGCCTTCTGCGGTACTGAGCTATGTAAAAGTTAAGTATTGTATAAATTCTGTGCAATATATATCTCGTTCTAATTTACTCTAGTGTTTCTAGTTTCTGCCGTCCCACTGGCTGCTCACCTCGGTACCTGCACAAGCGTGCATCCTTATTCCTGTGTTGGACTCTTTCTACTCGGCCACCGACACCTACGACGGAAACGAGACACAAAAGCGACGACGAGGCTGGGACACAAAAGTTATATTAGCTATAATCAGTTGTGACGTCTTACGGGACGCACTGTCCCTCCTCTAACGTCGGGGGAAAGAGGTCCAGTTTCGTTGGGTGCCGGGACATGTGGAATTCAGGGTAACTGAGAAGCCGATCAGGCAGCCAAAGAGGCCTGCCGAGAGAGCGTTGTGTCATGGTGCCTTATTCCTCTGCAGGATGTCGCTTCCTTTTTGCGGCTGCCGGCCCTGCAGTTGTGGGAGGAGGAATGGCTGTATAAATTTTGTGCAATATATATCTCGTTCTAATTTACTCTAGTGTTTCTAGTTTCTGCCGTCCCACTGGCTGCTCACCTCAGTACATGCACAAGCGTGCATCCTTATTCCTGTGTCGGACTCTTTCTACTCGGCCACCGACACCTACGACGGAAACAAGACACAAAAGCGACGACGAGGCTGGGACACAAAAGTTATATTAGCTATAATCAGTTGTGACGTCTTACGGGACGCACTGTCCCTCCTCTAACGTCGGGGGAAAGAGGTCCAGTTTCGTTGGGTGCCGGGACATGTGGAATTCAGGGTAACTGAGAAGCCGATCAGGCAGCCAAAGAGGCCTGCCGAGAGAGCGTTGTGGCATGGTGCCGTATTCCTCTGCAGGATGTCGCCTCCTTGTTGCGGCTGCCGGCCCTGCAGTTGTGGGAGGAGGAATGGCTGTCAGTAACAGATAACAAGCTGTGATTGCTGAATCCCACCACCCGTCCGTTGCGATCCTCCTGCCGGCCCTTCAGGCGGGATGAGGCAGCCATTACCCGCCTCCGAATCTGGCACTCCCACTCATCGAATCCTCCTTCTACGATAGTAACCCCCCGATTTGGTATGCCTGTGGCATACAGAAAATTGTACACCACATTTTAATAGATTGTACCTCATACCGGGCACAGAGAACAGAGGGAGATCTTGTTGATGATTTGTCCCATATTTAAGGGGATGACAAGGCCAGTGCGTTCAAACGTTTACAATTTTGCGACATTTCTGGACTCTGGCCTAAGCTTTTAGGTTGGAGGATTTAGTGTATGGTGGATTGATAACTTTTCTTCCTGCAGCCAGTCAGTTTTAGTCCTCTGCCCTGTCAGTAAACCTTCTTCGTTCAGATTCTAGCTTTTAGACAGAGTTACGATGTTGACACTTGACTTATCTCCCTTGTTTCATGCTGTACGCACGTTTTGTCTCCATTTTTAGAATCCTGCATTTTTTATTGTGTCCTGCTCATCTTGTAAAGAAATTTACTAAGACTAGCCTCAGCTACATTATGCCTGGGCGCTGAAAATGTCGCTGCTAAGCGCCCTTCATTCATCTTCATTATCGTCATCATCAACTTCTGTCGCCGTCGGGCGGTACACCCATAACTCGAAATGTACTTAGGCGACGACATGCTTCGTGTTGAAAAGACGAAAGGAACCATTCCGTAATTTGCCTAGAGTGATTTACGTAAATCACGGAAAACCTAAATGTGGATGACCGGAGGTGGATTTGAACCACATTCCTTTCGAATGCTAGTCCTGTGGATTACCACAGCGCGACCTCGTTGGGTAAATTTGAAAAGAGAAATGGATAGGTTAAAGTTAGATATACTGGGGATTTCTGAAGTTCGGTAACAGGATGAACGTGATTTCCGGTCAGGTGTGTACAGGTTCATAAATACAAAATCAGAAGGTGGTAATGCAGGAGTAGGTTTGATAATGATTAAAGCAATAGGAATGCGGGTAACTTAGAATGAACAGCATAGCGAACACATTATGTTCCATTACTTTTTGTACAATTAAACTGGAAGTCCACCAGGTTCAGGTGATTTCTTAAGCGGGCAACTGCATACGGTGTTAAATAAGACATCGATACTGAACGCGGAAGTCGTTTTCATATTCTTCTCTCGTAATATCTAAGTTTGTGTAAGTAAAACGTTCATCGTAACTTCCTGTACTGGACTCAAAAAATAATTGTCTCAAAGTACTTATTTTTACTATGAAACGATAGTATTTATGGTGATAGTTTTTATTGTATATGCCTGTGACATAATAACAATATAAATTTTGCTTATCATCATGCCAGTCGAGTTTTGAATCGTCCTTTAATACCATTCCTTGAACGTCATTCGTCGTCTTATTTGAGTGTTTGTTCTCATTTTTTCCCCCGACAGTCTTGACGTGGGGCAGTACTTTAGTCCTTCTGTGCACACTGTTGAACACCTCCACAGCCGGCGACGTGCAATGATCCTGGCAGACGTCCGGCTTGTAATAGTACCGCCCAACGAGTAGCACTGAGTCATTACGTTTGGAGACATTCATCAAGATAGATTAAATGCACCGCAAACACTGCCCTTGCCACTGCACAAAATTTGTACACTTTTTCCTTTTATTAATTTTAGTAGCATTATATCTGTGTAGACAGGTGATACTGATGCCAATGCATAATCTGTCTAAATCTGTAATTAGCAAAAATCATGTTAAATAGCCGTGAAGCTAGGGCTCATAGTGGGCTGGCCAGCGGAGAGCTATTATGTGTGCTTCAATCAACGTAGTCGGCGCGCAAACTCAGCGGCAGGCAGAGTCCGATCAGGCAGCAAAATTTAACCGTGCAGCGACAGATTGCACGTGGCGACATAGCACCTCAGCCACATTTTCTGCAGCGAACACCGACTGGCAGTACGACGACTCAGCACGTCTTAGAGACATTGGGGTGCAACAGCTTTCACCAGAAGTTAAGTAACGCAGTTGGCGCAAATTTTGTTTTATAATTAGGCTCCCTGTGTCGAAAACATGGAAAAAGATATCAAGCAATCACCAAGTGACCCTGATTCAGTGGGGGACGGTAGCCCAGATCACATTTCTTACGTGATCTGGAATGGTAGTATACAAGGTAGTCGCGAAAGATCAGATACTGGACGAGATTCAGCACAGGAGAATATATTGCTACAATTATTGGGAAAATAGCAAATGTAAAATTAGATTTAGCATCTTAGCTTATGTTTGACATGGGAATAAGGGAAATGCTATTGCAGGCGTGAAAGTGCTAATGGTAAATATGGGAAATGCTATTGCAGGCATAGAAATTGATATGGGAAAAGCTATTGCAAGCGTAAAAACTGATATGGGAATTGCTATTGCAGGCGTAAAAACAAATATGGAAAATGTTATTATAGGCCTGAAACCAGAGATGGGAATTTCCTTGGGAAAACTGGAATCAAAGATAGGGACAACAAAATATTCTATGGTTGCTTTAAAGAATTAAATAGTCACATGCCTTGACAGAAATTTACAAAACTTAACATAAAGGCTTAAGAATTAGGATAGGGATTTGAATGTCAGAATTGGTACTGTTGAGGCGTAACTAACGGGCGAGATAGATGTAGGAAGACAGACATGTGATCACAGAAATGTGGGCACTAGGCAAGCTTTGATTGAGGTAGACCTAAGAATTGTGGCAGGTGATGAGGTAACAAAAACTCTTTTGACTGGCTAGTTGGAGAATACAGAGTGTGATTTAAGCAAGAAAATAGAATCCTGCAGATTCAATTGAACATTTTTTGAAAATTTTATTGAAAAAAAATAGATCATACAATGACTAAGGGAACCTAAACCTAGGGAAACCTAGCACAGGAGTTATCAGAGGGAGCACAGTGAAAATAGAGGCAATAGGAATTGGGGTTATAATCAGCAGCACCACAACAGAGAAAGGAATTTGAATGAAAATTGGAGAAATAATTGGAGAAAATGGGAGAAATAATTGGGAACAAAAGAGTCAGAGGGATTCATAGGAAAATGATAATAAAATGGTAAGAGGTCAGTGTAAGAAAATGGAAGTAAAAAGGGATCAAAATAGAAAAGGGAACCAGGGGCAAAATCTGGAAAACTAGGATTTGTTCCAAATGAAGTCTGCCTTATGACAATGAATTATGGAAGAAATAGGACCAAGAGATGGGGTAACAAGGGGTATAATAATAATAATAATAATAATAACAGAGAGGATAGAGGTAGGTAAAGAAAAGAAGAAAGAATATTTCAGATGAATGCAGTCATGGGTGGTGAGGAAATTTTTGGGGGGTGATTTTTGCAGCATGGTAAAAGAAATAGTAACAGGAGAAGAAATTTTAGAGAAAGTCATGGAAATGAAGATTATAATGCGGGAAGTTTCTTTAATAACATATGTTGTGGGAAGGATATTGAAGTAAACAGTACCAAAAGTGTTGGTCTGATTTTGATGTTGGATGAGTCAGAATCCTGTGATCAGCATGATTATAAGATCATGTGTATGAATGACAGTAAACACAATTTTAAATTAATTGAAAAAAAACGCGGTCCAGTACAAAGGTTGATGGCATTCGATCCAGCACAAATGTTGAAAATATGAAATAAAGTGAATATATGAATGATAGTAAGTGCAGTTGTGTATAATTGGGAATAAAAGTGGCCCATTATTAAAAGTTAAGGGCACTGGACCTAAAATGAATGTTGTTGCACATGTGGAGGGGTCTGAGCCAGTACAAATTGGTGTTGTGTGTACTTCTGGGATGGATGTAAAATAATGCGGATACAAATTTGCCTGTAGCAAATGAATTTTCGGAACAGGATAAGGAGAGTAAATTTAAAATCAAGGACTGGGTAAAGAAGGTAAAATGGATTAGGAAATGTTTGATTCCTGCATATGTATGATTACATAAACAGATAAGATAGACAGTGTGGAGAAGACAAAACAAATTATAATGTTTTTAAAGATCTAGTAAATGGGGACCAAGAGTTTGAACAATTGAGTGTACACTTTAGAAGAAGATGGGGTCAATGAGGTACATAAACTTATACAGGAGGCGTCAGGTGGTACGGAGAATGAGACACAAACCTTTGTCATTTATAATAATGAACAATGTACAGGCATGGAGGAAGATGGGTTGAATGTTTTGTGTCCCAGCCTCGTCGCCGCTTTTGTGTCTCGTTTCCGTCGTAGGTGTCGGTGGCCGAGTAGAATGAGACCGACACAGGAATAAAGGATGCACGCTTGTGCAGGTAGGAGGTGACCAGCCAGTGGGACAGCAGAAACTAGAAACACTAGAGTAAATTAGAACGAGATATATATTTCTTAGAGACTTAGTAATACTTAACATTTACATATCTCAGTACTGCAGAATGCTGATACATAGTTGAGCTAGAGGCCTGCCTAGTGCCTATCCTATAGCCAAGTCTTCACTGGTGGCTATCTGATTACGAAGTGTTAATTGGTTCCTATCTCAGTTCCAAGTGAACGATGTCGTTCAGTGGTGGCCACGAGCGGAGTTGTAGCAGAGGGCGCTCGTGGATGACGTCGTAAGAACGCCGTGCCGTGCGTGCATGGCGGCACGCGGCGAAAGTAGGTGGCGCGCACTTTGGACTTGTGCGACACCACAGAATGCAGGTTTTTTGTGTCCCAGCCTCGTCGCCGCTTTTGTGTCTTGTTCCGTTGTAGGTGTCGGTGGCCGAGTGGAATGAGACCGACACAGAAATAAAGATAGCACGCTGGTGCAGGTACGGAGGGTAGCAGCCAGAAACTAGAAACACTAGAGTAAATTAGAACGAGATATATATTGCACAGAATTTATACAATACTTAACTTTTACATAGTACTGCAGAATGCTGATACATAGTTGTTAGAGGCCTGCCTAGTGCCTGTACGATAGCAAAGTCTTCGCTGGTGCCTATCTGATTCCGAAGGTCCTAACTGGTTGCTATCTCAGTCCCAAGTGAACGATGTCATTCAGCGGTGGCCACGAGCGGAGTTGCAGCAGAGGGCGCTCGTGGCTGTCGTCGTAAGAACGCCGCGCCGTGCGTGCATGGCGGCGCGCGGCGAAAGTAGGTGGCGCGCACTTTGTACTTGTGCGACACCACACCCCTCCCCCCCAAACCGCCGCGCCGCCGTGGCGTAGGGCTGAGGGCCACGGCGACGGCACTGGGAGGAGGGCCTGGGCGGGGGCGTTACTGGTGGGACGGGCGTCGTAGCTGAGGCTGGGATCGAGACGCCGTCCGCGCTCCGGTATACACCTTGCGATCCGCTGGAAAACCCGCGAAAACCAGTGGAAGGGCGCCCGCCCCCGCCCAGAGGGAGCAGGTCATCTTCTTCTGAGGTGCGTGGCCCAAGCTGGGGGGGCCCGCACGGTCCCGGAGTCCCTCTCGGTGACGCTGTCATCTGCGGCGGCGACAGCGGCGGCGACGACTGCGTCGGAAGTACGTCGACGTCCATAGGGACCTCGTAGTCCGGGGACGAACGATGTGGCTGTGCTCCCTGGCGGTGAACTGGGTCTGGAATCAAGAAACCCGAGACAGGATCGCGCGGCCTGTGCAGGCGCAAGTGGTTTGCGTGGCGCCGCAGCTCACCCTGTGGAAGAACGTACAACATACATATTGCGACCGAGCACCCGCCGAATGATGCCCGGTAACCACGTCTTCTTGTTGCCAGCAACACCCTGTACAGCACCGGCGTGGAAACCTGAAAACCCGAAGCGCCATACGAACCGACTCGGTGCGTGGGAGGCTGCAGCATGTGAAGGAGAGTGCGGTGACGGCGGGCGTGTAGCAGCTCGGCAGGAGACGGGCCGTCACGTGGCATGCACCGATACGTAGACAGGAAAATTTGAAGAGCTTGCTGCCTGGAGTGCTGACCTTTCATCTTCTCCATGTGAGACTTGAATGTTCGAACGAAACGTTCTGCTTCATCATTGGACTGAGGGTGAAAAGGTGCAGTGGTAATATGCTGAATGCCATTCACACGACAAAACCGTTGAAATTCCGCACGAACAAAATGAGGTCCATTGTCACTGACGATAGTTTCAGGCAAGCCTTCGATGCAAAACACTGATGTTAAGGCACTGATTGTACTAGAAGCTGTCGTTGAGTTCATGGCAATCACAAAAGGAAACTAGCTGAAAGCGTCTACAACAATTAACCAGCGCGTATTCCAGAAAGGTCCGGCAAAGTCAATATGTAAACGTTGCCATGGTCCCTTGGGGCGTGGCCAGTCTGAGAAACGCTGTGGAGGAGCCGCCTGATGCTCCGCACAAACAGTACACTGTGATGTCATGCTCTCTATCTGAGCGTCCATACCAACCCAGGTACAATGACGTCTGGCCAGTTGCTTTGTCCTAACAATACCCCAATGTCCTTGATGCAGGAGGCGTAACACTTCTCGTTGCAGGGAACAGGGAACTATCACTCTTGTTTGGTCGTTGTCCGTATGTAACAACAGAACACCCTGACTTAAAGACAATGCATGACGTTGTGCAAAATAACGTCGAACCAGAGGCCGATCAATGTCTTTGGCTCTGGCAGGCCACCCTGAGCGAACAAAACGTGCTACCATACTTAGGTCTGCATCCGCAGCTGTTTCCTGTGCAACCCGACGAGAGTTCAAAGGAAAGTCTGCGACAGCGGAAGCATCTCTGGAGTCTATCTGACAACATGCCATTTCTGAAGAATCAAATGATACATCCTGGCCAACCGGAAGTCGGGAAAGTGTGTCCGCGTTGGCGTGTTTAGTGGTAGGTCGGTACAAAATCTCATGCTGATAATTTGACAATATCAAAGACCATCTCTGAAGCTTTTGTGCCGTTCGTGGCGGAATTGGCTTTGTGGGTGAGAACAACGACGTGAGAGGCTTGTGGTCTGTCAACAAATAGAATTTTCTGCCATAGAGATAATAATGAAACTTTGTGACGCCGTAAATGATTGCTAAGGCCTCCTTTTCTATCTGACTGTAATTCTGTTGCGTCGGCGTCAGTAGCTTGGATGCAAAGGCAATAGGACGATCGTGACATCCAATACAATGCGACAGAACGGCACCCAGACCGTACGACGAGGCGTCAACTGCTAACACTACAGGCTTCTGTGGGTCAAAGGGAATCAGACATGCATCACTGAGTAGTGCAGACTTTAGTTTGTCAAAGGCAACCTGACAATCTTTAGACCATACAAAAGGAACATTCTTCCTACGTAAGTGATGCAGTGGAGCTGCAATCTGAGAGGCATTAGGAATAAATCTGGAATAATAGTTAAGCTTTCCCATCACTGCTTGCAATTCATGCACATTCTTAGGAGGAGGCAAGTCTTTGATTGCTCGAAGATGTGACTGTAAGGGATGAATTCCTTGGGCATTAATCACATGGCCTAGGTACTCTATTTCAGTTTGAAAAAACGAACACTTTGCTTTATTGCAACGTAGACCTGCTGCAGTCAAAACTTTGAAAAGGCACTCCAGGTTTGCTAAATGTTCTTCAACTGTACGTCCGGATACCACAATATCATCTAAATAGTTCGAACAACACGGTACAGAAACTGTCAGCTGTTCCAAAAAACGCTGAAAAATTGCGGGGGCGGAAGAATTGCCAAAGGGTAGGCGTTGAAATTGAAAAAGGCCCATGTGAGTATTAATGACGAAAAACTTTTTTGACTCGTCATCACGTGGAATCTGTAAGTATGCCTCTGCTAAATCAATCTTAGAAAAGAAACGAGACTGTCCTAATTTGTCCATTAGTTCGTCAGGTCTGGGCAGGGGATAAGTGTCTACAATTGTTTGACTGTTCACTGTTGATTTGAAGTCCGCACAGAGACGAAGTTTTCCTGACGGCTTGGGTATAATTATAAAGGCGAGGCCCACTGACTCGCAGAAACAGGAGAAATCACCCCACTGTCGTGCCAATGTTTAAGTTCTTCGGCAACTGTATCACGCAAGGCGATAGGCACTGGTCTAGCTTTACGAAATTTTGGAACTGCAGATTCTTTTAAAGTTACATGTGCCACGAAGTCTTTTGCACAACCTAGTTCCGGCGAAAACAAGTCACTATATTTGTCACACAATGCATTGATTTTATCCTGAGGCACTATTGAGGAAATTTGAAGCACATCTCTTTGAATTGATAAACCAAACAAGTCAAAAGCATCTAGTCCAAAAATGTTCTGTGTCGATTTGGCCTGAAGAACTACAAAAGCAACTGTTTTTGTTACACCTTGAAAAGAGGCGGGCAGGCTACACGTTACTAGCACGGAAATATTTTGACCTGTATAAGCTGTTAACACTTGCTGTGACGGCGATAGTTTTGGCGAACCGAGAAGTTCATAAGTATCTTTATTTATTAATGTGACAGCGGAACCAGTATCAAGCTGAAATTGCACCGTCTTATTTTCTATGAAGAGAGTCACAAACAGTTTTTGCTTGCGGCGCTCGACAGGTGCGCGAATGTGGGCAACGTCTGCTACGGTTTGTTTACTGCGCTTGCGCGGGCCGCGTAGTGAAGTAAGCGGCGCAGACTCGGCACGCAGCGGATTAATATCACTGTCACTAGATGGCACTACCGCCGGATCGGCGTCCGCGCAATGCGAGGCTACTACTGAGTCACTAACTACTGCATTACACTCTTGAGAAGCTACTTGATGTCTACTGTCACTAGCTACACAGTACTGGGCACTTTTACAATAAGAAGTTGCAGAAGGCACTATTTTCACTACAGGATTGCACTGTACATAGTTATTTTGCTTGTCCCGAACCCTTTTCCGTTGCACTGTTTTACGCACTCGTCGGCGCTTGCTACGTGGTGCACTATATAGTTTTGCAATAGGCGCAGAACTACTTTCTTGCAATTGAGATCCAAGGAAAGCACTGTTCAATTCCACAGCCCGTATAACATTTACAGAATGAACTGTTCCCCCACTCTGCGAAGCATTGTTTCTAACGGTACCGTTCTTTGAATTTTTGTTTTGCATACACACTGTCCGTACATGACCTGTTTTGCCACATTGATAACAGGTTGCGTTGCGACTAGGGCACTGTGCACGTTTGTGGCGAGATACACACTGAGGGCAAGACTTACGAACATTTTTCTGAAATGAGCGTTGGCGCCCGTTATTCACATTACTGTTTCTAACCCGACGGGGCGATCTTTGTGTCACACTTTTACACCGGCTACTGTTCACTGTCTGTTCAGCACGGCCGGTAGAAAAATAAGAATCACTATGGCTAGACTGAGAACTACGGCTAGGAAAGCATCCGTTACGGCGCACTGAATTTACACTGTGGCTTTGCATTTCTACATCTGCTAAGTCAAAAGTATCATGCGCTTCAATAAGCTGCAGTACACTGTCTAATGAAGGGTCAGATTGTTTTAGAATGGCTGCCCTAATTCTGGGGTCCTGAATATTCTGCGTAATCGCATCCCTCAACATCACGTCACTATACGAAAGTCCACAAGAGCAAGTAAATTTACATTTGCGGGTTAAGCCCTTCAATTCCGTAATCCACTCTTGGTGTGATTGCTGCGGTAATTTTTTAAGTCTGAAAAATCGGTATCGTGCAGCGGCTACAAGAACTTTTCTCTCATAATGTGCTTTCAGTGCATCTACAATTTGTTCAAAGTCTACATCACGAGGAGATGCGAGAGGGAAAAGTTTTTGCAATAGTACGAAGGTCTGGGGGCCCACAATCGATAAGAAAAGGTTCTTCACTCTCTGACCTGTAATTTGATGAGCTGCGACGAGTTCTTGAAACTGTGCGAAATAGTCGCTCCATTCTTCCTCACGTTCGTTATACTGGCGAAATGTAGGAAGCGGTGCAGCGGCAGGTGTGGGCTGCTGATGTGACGGCTGTTGTTGTTGGTGAGCAGCCTGTGCCGTCAACTGCGACACAGCCTGCAGTAGTTGAGTGATTTGCGCCGTCTGTAACTGAATATCCATTAAGTTTGGGTTCGGGGTAGTGGCCATGCTGACCGATTAGGCGCCGCGCATACAAGTAAATTATAACAAAACACAAATGCAATATGAAAGAGGACGCTCTGCAACAAAAAAGTCCACAAAACACGTAACAAAATATCTTTCCCCAAAATTGTTATAATAAAGGTGGGTGGGCGGGAGCAATTTCAGTGTGCTCCGACTACTACTGCTGTCTGGCTGCTGCAAGCGGGCTGGTCCACGGATCGTCTATCCCATCCTCGTCTCCACTTTTGTTTCCCCCCTTCGTCGCCGCTTTTGTGTCCCAGCCTCGTCGTACGTGTCGGTGGCCGAGTGGTATGAGACCGACACAGGAATATAGATAGCACGCTGGTGCAGGTACGGAGGGGAGCAGCCAGAAACTATAAACACTCGAGTAAATTAGAAAGAGATATATATTGCACAGAATGTAACAATACTTAACTTTTACATAGTACTGCAGAATGTTGATACATAGTTGTTAGAGGCCTGCCTAGTGCCTTGTACGATAGCAAAGTCTTCACTGGTGCCTATCTGATTACGAAGGTCCTAACTGGTTGCTATCTCCGTCCGAAGTGAACGATGTCGTTCAGTGGTGGCCACGAGCGGAGTTGCAGCAGAGGGCGCTCGTGGCTGTCGTCGTAAGAACGCCGCGCCGTGCGTGCATGGCGGCGCGCGGCGAAAGTAGGTGGCGCGCACTTTGTACTTGTGCGACACCACGGTTTCCTCTTGACATCTCCGTCACCAGTTCCTACAACTCCTCGACACGTACCATGCCGCAAAAGCCGTCTACACAGATGGTTCCATAGTAGATGGCAATGCTGGATATGTGTTTCTGCACGACTACCATGTGCAACAGCATTCTCTGCCAGGTGAGAGTTCTCTGCCGAACGGGTCGCCATTCTCAGGGCTCTGCAACACCTCAAAGCGTGCCCCAGGGGGTCATTTGTCATCTGCTCTGACTCCCTGAGTGGCTTACAAGCGATCAACCAGTGTTTCTCTCGCCAGCCATTGGTACGGTCGATCCAAGATACTGTTCACTCTCTATGCCGATCAGGCCGTTCTGTGGTCTTTGTGTGGACCCCGAGCCACGTCGGCATCCCAGGTAATGAACATGTACATCGCTTAGCCAAGCAGGCCACTATGTCCTGATCTGAAACTGGTGTTGCACCGGATGGTGCGCGAGGTTTGGAGCGACGAGTGGGCTATGGCGAATGCACCAAACAAACTTCGGGCAGTGAAGCTGTCCACAGCCCTGTGGAAATCTTCACTGCGGCCGATCCGCTGAGAGGCGGTTGTCCTCTGCCGCCACCGTATTGGGCACACGTGACTAACCCACGGCTACCCATGGCGACTCCCTCCGTTTGATCCTAGTATTCGCCATTGAAAATAAAATACGTGGAGGTCAAGATATGCATAAAAAGTTCGGTGGTCTTCTCGTCAAACCTCTGACCAATCAAATCTAGTGACTCTCGAAGGAGCACCCTCGTAAATAAATTTACGAGGGTGAACATTGTTTGTCGGAGAATCACGCGATGGAGTATGAAGGCACTAGGATTCTGGTACAGACGTCGAGATACTGGGACTGCGTCGTTACAGAGGCCATTGAAATTCGCACAAGTGACGACCTCATAAACCGTGACTGTGGCTATAATCTTAGCAAAGTTTGGGAACCAGCGATTGGGTTAATTAAGAGTAAATCTAGCAAGCGTAAAGAAGTGACGACCACGACGGACAGAGCTCTCACATCGACGTGATCTCAGACGCCGTCACTGTTCCACTGCGCGACCACGGCGCGGGGCGCGGACCACGGAGGGATCGCTCCGCGGGCCGAGGGTATTTAAATTGCTCGTTACCTGCCTAGAACCCAGTTCCCTTCGAGCCGCCGTAGCGTGCCGATATCCGTGCCGGCGCGTTTCCAGGAGCTCAGCCCGTCAGTTCACATGATGGCGACATGTATGATCGCCGAAATATTGTGCCCTTTGGACACTATAGACCAGCAGTACACCTGTAGGTATTTTGATTAAGATGTAGGATGATGGTGGTGCATATGTAGGTGTGACTGACCATAAGGGTTAGAAGTGGGGAATGTATATTTGCTGTGGCTGTTGTGATTGAAGGTGGGTTGGATTGAGAGATGTTTCAATAGGAGAAAGTGGCAACTCTTTAATTTCTATTTCTTTCGAGGGTTTTGGTAGACTACTTGTCTAATAAGGAATGCTCTATGTTCTGATATTAAACTAATTCTGGTAACACATTTTGTTTATTCAATGGTGCTCAACTGTTGACTGCACAATTTCTGCAACAAAAGCTTACAAAAGTAATTATTCTGACTGCCCAATGGAGTTTGGTGATATTTTATTTAAAATATGTTGATGTTTTGTGCTAAATAATTTTTAAGTTAGGCTTTAGAAATTAGATATTTTAGATCTGACAAACTCATACTATCAGTAACAGGTATAAAGTACTTGTTAAATAGATTTGCCACACTATGCCGATCAGTTACTAAAGAAGCATCTACTTTTAATGGTATCTGCTCCTGTTCCTTTCTGTCTCTACCAGTCTCCTCTTTCTCTATATCCCAAATTTCTTTTATTTTGTTGTCTGATTTTGCTATCTTTTTCTCACAGTGAATTTGTTTACATGTTTCAATTACTTTTTTAATATTTTATTGTATTCCTTATATTTAGCTGAGTCATCATCATTGGAACTACTCTTAGCTGATAGATACAGTTTCTTTTCGTCTTGCATGAAATCTTTATTCCTTATATAATCCATACTTTTATTATAGACTTCTGTTTAATTTGAGATACTTTTAGAAGAAAACGGTTTCAAACAACATAACGACATTATTAATGAATACGTTATATTTTTCTTTCATGCCATGAGCACTATATACATCTTTGCAGTTCAAATTTTCGAGCAGTTTTCTGAACTTCTCAATTTTTGATGGATTAACTACTCTATTGCATGTAGATTTAGCAGTCTTCATAATTTGCTTAGAATCTGCACGTAAAAGAAGGAGCTGCATATCATGATCTAAAAGGCCATTAATTATTGGTTTTAGGATGTGATTTTGTTCATTTTATTTGTCTATAAAAATATTATCAAAGGCTGTCCTAGATGATTTAGTTATCCTAGGTGGAAAGTTTACAGTATGAGTTAGATTGAATGACAATGTTACTGACTGCAATAAATGTTTACTGGAAGAATGAATAAGAAAATCTGTATTAAAGTCACCAGAAATCAAGATTTCTTTGTTTCTTCCTGTTAAATAATGCAATAGAGCTTCTAGATGATTTAGGAATAGATTATTATTTCCTGCGTTACTCGGTAAATAGTTACTATTATATAGCGTCTGTTATGGAAGTCTACCTCTGTTGCGCAAGCTTCGAAATGCTGCTCCAGACAGAATTGATTTATATCAATATTCTTGAATTTATAGCAATTTTTAATAAATGTGGCAACTACTCCTCCCTCAATATCTACAGAAGAATGAAGCTAAATGAAATCCTGGAATATTTAACATATCTTTACCAGTGGACATATGATGTTCAGAGAGGCAAATTATGTCAATAAGGTTAGTGATATCTATTTCATCAATACAAATGTGTAGTTCATCAAGTTTGTTTCTGAGTCCTGGGATGTTCTGATGTAATAAAGATAACTGATATTGCATACTAATGGGTTGAACAAAGATTTGCTGGCAGATTCTGAGTACTTTCTGTTAAACATTGTTTGCTAAAATCTATCTCCTGTTTATCCGTTTTCTCAAACTGAGGGTGTTTTCCAAGCTCTCTCAAAAGTGGCTTTCTTTTCCCCTCCATATCCTAAAAAAAGGCATCTCTTTGACACGTGTAACTACTGGTATTTTACCATTTGTGACAGTGCCTCCCCCTCCCCTTGTAAGTTACTAGCAATGAACACAGTTTTCCCTTCCCTTTCCGAATGAGGTGAAGGCCATGCCTAGTGTAGTCCCACCTACAGATAGCACCCACAGAAATCTAACCAAATGGGACCCAATGACATGAGAAGCCGTTCCAGCTCGAAGTTCACTCTCCTGATAAAAGAATTCAAACGAGGCCGATCATGGTGTCTCAAACCAGACATAAATCCCACACCAGTAAGCTTCGTTGCTGATGCTACCTTCACCATGTCACTCTCTATGGAATATTCAGTCTTTGTTAATGCTATTTCCTGGACCACCCACTATAACCAACTTTTGGTAGTTTTAATTAATCATATGCAGGTGGGGTCTGTGGACGAATTTTTATCATCCCCTAGACAGAGCAGAATTTAAGGTGTAGTGAAACTGTTAGTGTTAATGTTAGATTCTCCGCAGACAGCCCTCATTAAATAACCTCGCAGGCTGCATCTGCTCTGGCATGTCAGGTGTGCGAGGTCGCGTAGTCACCGCCGACGGAAAGCCAGCTGAACTTTCATTATCAGTCACAACGTGTTTGTCATCCACTCATGGCGGAAGACCGTTTCATGTTTACATCAGTCTCTGACGTGGGTATTTGCGACACTTCGTTGTTCTGTTGTCCTTCCTCCATCTCGCCAAACATAACGAGATGTTTGCTATGTTCGCCGTGAGGCGTGGTCTGTATACCGTCACTCTGTTGTGTTTCCTCAATGTAAGTTGTTGTCCCCTCGTGTTTATAATCCTCGCACGGAGGGGTGGTTTGTGTATTTTCAGGTCATTCCTTGCTAAGTACACTTTCCGTAATACTCTGGGGTGTGTCAATTTGTTTTAGTTCCTCTACTTGCATCGGAAGCGTTGGAAGAGTCTCCTCTGCCTGCTGCTGCGGAACAACTATGTTTGATTCTCTTTTATCCTGGCAGCGGACGAGCTTTCAACTGAAACTTTTAAGACTGGTCGCGGCGAGGTAGCGAAGTGCATTGAGCCACTATGCTCCGCTGCACGAGGATGTTCCACGTCGGGGGTTTGAATCCCTCCTCGGACATAGATGTTTGTGTCGTCTTTAGCATAAGGTAGTTCGTAAGTAGATTGTAAGGTTAGAGGCTGATGAACTCACAGTTAAGTCCCTTAAGCTTGACAACTTTTTTTAAGACTGTTGCCTCCGATCCTATGTCCCACAAATCTTTTTTGTGTTCTCTTATCCTAATCCGTCGTCATGAGAAGTACTGCAATCGCAAGTTCTTAGTCTCTTATTACTTGTGGCGTCACTTTTTTCAGACGGCTGTACTTCTTTTTGACATTACATGACATCGCAGATTTTGAGGCAGTCTGACAGTTTGATATTCTTCAAAAGTGAAATGCCAAGATCGTTAAATATTTATTTATTAATCTGGGCCTGTTGGGTGTTCACAGCACCCCAGTTGCAATAGTTTACTGGTATTTAGTGATGCATGTTGGTAACACTGTTGAGCGGCTTCATACCTTTGTTTAAAGCCATGTACGTAACTGCGAAAACTTTGTTCGTGTTTTTATAAGAATGCAACACTAAACACAACAAGCTTTAAACGATGGATGCTGATAACACCCCAGCACGCAGTAATGGGACTTCCTGTATTCAGCAGTGCACATAGTGATATCATATGAGAAGGGGCCGAAACGTCTGCGAATGGAGTTTTTAATGAAAATGAGGTCTATGATATTCCAAATTTTGAGGGTACGGATGACAATGTAGAAGAAGAACAGTGCGAAAGAACCATTCAGGCAACTGCAAGTGAACAATATGACGACGGCGCTGGTGAAGATACGACATCCTCCTATTCAACAACACGAAGACATTGCTCTGTTGCAAGGGTAACCAAATTGTGTGTTTAAACCATATGAAAAATACCTGCAGTTAATGTATCCTTTCTGAATCTTCAAGAGACGATGAAAATGTTCAGCGCTGAAACGTGATTTTTCGCCAGATGTTTGACATGAATGATTGTTTTAAGAAACAGAAATGTGTCTATTGCTTTGTCTGTTACTATCTCTGCAAAATTTGAAAATGGTTAAAGCTTGTTTTATTTGCTTAATTTAAAGGACAGTATGTATACGAACATATGAAACCATTCCACATTTCTTATTAATTTATCAGTTGCGGTTAATTACTCTTGTACTGTAGTGATTAAAATTGTACTTAAATGAATGAATGAAAGATCAAATGCATTGTTGATTGTAAAATAAAAAAAATAAGAAAAGATCTAAACACTACTAGCATATTTATGTACAGTGTTATGAACACCCACGTACCTAGTTATGCTATGAATGCTCACCTCCCCAATTAAAGGTTCATGACGACCAGTTTCATCTGGTCACATCACATTTTACAAGTTGGTCATCTTTTTTAAAAATGGAGAAAATAATAAGTGCAACATAGCACTTAGTCTACATATAAAAATACATAAATTAAAACATCACAACTTGCAAGATACTCGAAATACTTTTTTTTCCCGCACAACTGAAACTCGTAATTATTCGGGTTGAACTAAATGTTGCAATCTTTATAAAGTTGTGGGACCTAACTGCAGTGGTCACTGGTCCCTAAACTTCAAACTACTTAAACTCAGTTATCCTAAGAACAACACACACACACACCCATGCCCGAGGGAGGACTGGAACCTCCGACGGCGAACCACCTCGCACACTGTAGCAAGGCGCCAAAGCACGCACGGCTACTCCGCCGCTTCTTCTACTTTTATGACACTATGAGGAACCTCGCCTACTATTAAATGATCGTTAGAAAGAACGAAGGACATATTTTGCGTGAATCTGTAAACAATTTTCCTCCACGTCTTCTTTTAAATCCATCATGAGAAATGTTTTCTTTTGAAAATGTAATTTAACAAAATGTTTCACCAATTACTCGAATTTGGTGACCGCTGGATTGACAGTTCTAACCGTTACACCATTTTCTATGCATAATATAGTTCATGTAATAAAAGAGGCCAGAAAGAAGTGTTGCCGCCGTGATCTTACCGGATTCCTTCTGTGTGTGAACCAAGCGTGATAAACGTTATATTACCTTTGTTTAAATTTTATTTTGCGCGTTCCCTTAGAAAACGAAAGCAGTACTGTCGCCTTAGAACTCTTTTTTGTTCACACCCTGGCATTGTTCTCGCTGACTGCCTTACTAGTACAGTGCGCTAACCAATTACGACACTTTTGTTTTTTACGTAATAAAAATTAACATTGGAGATTTTGACATCTTTTTTTAACTTTCTTATAATTTTATAACTAAAATTGTGTCTTGTATATCCATTCGCCTTTGAAATTGTACTTATCTGGTAATATGTTGTTTATTTTCCTTTTTTATTACTATTTTATCTGTTGCTTTTTCAGTAACCCTATTCCCTGCTTTTCGAATGTTATATCGAGCATATTAGCAAATTCTACCTTGATATTTCAATATTCTTTCCTTTTCCAGTATTAGGTTTGAACGTGTCCTTGGAAGTCGATCAAGTTGTCACTTCCGTTGTTGTTGATGGTGTAGATCATATACATTACCAATATTTACACCACCATGTTATTCTTGGTGGTAAGGTAGTATTAGTTTTGCGGCCATAGCAAACATTTCGTGGCAATAGCAGCTGCTGAACGTCTTGTGAGTAGCCCTATTCGGTTTTGCAACCATTACAAGTGACTAAGGTGTCCGCTACAAGTAAATAGATGAAATGACGTGTCTATCAATCCACAGTTCATGCATCTGTCAGTCACTCTGCCATATATTATTGAGTTTTTCATTCGGTGGGATGATATTGTTCACAGCCCTATATCACCTGGACGCAACCTCCGTGGAATGTATCTGTCTACTTGTACTTCTCTGACGAGGAAGCTTTTGTTAGATGCCGTTTTCTTTTAGTACAGATTCTCTTATTTTCCTCTAGGTGAAACCCACTCACATGTCTAAGTTTAAGATATATTTTATTTATGTGGGTGGGAGGTTGCATGGTTGCTGGACAGAGTATTTTGAATCACTGTGCTAAGATGTTGCCTGGACGCTCATTAACAATCTATATATATATATATATATATATATATATATATATATATATATATATATATATATATATATATATATATATAACGATGTGGCTTTCCCACTGATGTCTGTTAATTTGAGTCCTCCTATTGCTTTTGATTTGGTGACTGAGCTTGAGTTTACCATGAAAAAGTTGGCCTTCCAGAAATAACTGTTTGACAAATTCACTATCATTTTTTTTTTTCTTGTAGTTTTGGCAGCGGAAAAATCTTTCTCACATAGTATGCCTCAGAAGATAAGCAGGTATTTATTATTTTCTGCGCGTGGTTGATTGAACGCCATCTAATTCCCATTTTTGCTCTTTGCACGTTTTTCGATGTCGCTCTCCAGTTTTTGGCTACCATTTTCAACGATTTTTTCTCATTGAGTATGTCTCATAAAACCCTGTGATGTTGACGATTTTACACTTTGTGGCATATATTTCTGGTCTCGATGCCTGACAGTAGTTTTCAGTTACTGCTTTCAGCAGATCTAGTTCTCCCTCGCGCAGAAGTAAGACGCCAACATCATCTGCATATGTTCTGACTGAGATCGTTTGTTTCAGATGGTTTGGAGCTGATCATCCTAAGAAGCGTTTCAAGGGGTTAACACATAAAGGAAGATCGAGAGAAGACTCCTTTGAGGAACTCCCATCTCCACACTAATAAGCTTCGTCATGTTTCCGTTGATACTACTTTTTGCTGTTAAGCCAGTGGCCAAATTACGTTTCACTTTGACAATTCGGTCGCCCAGTCCTGTGTTGGTGTTGATGGTTTTGAGGGGACTAAACAGCTAGGTCATCAGTCCCCTGTTCCTAGCTAAGAGCGTAAAAAGTAAAACAAAGCTCCGAAGATGAACACTCATAAATGGGGTAAGCTGACAATGGACATGACGCTGATAACACAAAACGAAGACACGCAATAGGTAAAACGAAGTCGGGATCTCTCCTAAAATTGGACAGCAGAAGAAAATGGCTGGGTGATCACAGAGAAAAATCAGGATCAGCCAGCCATACTTCACGAACTAAAAACCCCTTGGTAATTTACAGATGGGTCGTAAAAGAGTGTAAAATCGTTGGATAGGTGGGGACCTGAATTATCAGGCTATAGCACACACCATTAGATTGAGTTGTAAAAACCAGCTGCGCGAATAAAACATAAAACAGAATGAGCCGTGGAGGCATCGTCGCCTAAAACTAAGGGTAGCGCGTCTGGTAGGTTAAAAGACTGCCGCAAGGTAGCTAAAACTGGGCAGTCCATCAGAACATGGACTACTGTCAGCGCTGCTCTACACCGACACACAGGTGGGGCCTCACAGAGATGGCCATGTGCCAGCCAGGTATGCCCAATATGGAGGCGGCAGAGGACAACTGACTCTCGATGTATGGACCACAGTGAAGACTTCCACAGAGTTGTGAATAGCTTCACTGTTCGAAGCTTGTTTGTTGCACTCGTGGTAGACCATTCGGTACTCCAAGCATTACGCACCTTCTTGTGCAATGTTATGTTGAGGTCCAATTCTGTGACGCCAATGGTAAGGGTGGCGAAGTGGTGGCCTGTTTGGCCAATTGGTCAACACGTTCATTCCTCGGTATGCCGATGTGGCCAGGGGTCCACAGGAAGACCACACAACGGCCAGATTTGCCAAGAGAAGGTCTTGAATGGAGTGCACTAAGGGGTGATGAGGGAAGAACTAGTCGAGTGCCTGTAAGCCATTCAGGGAGTCACTGCAGATGACAAGTGACGCCCTGGGGCAGGCTCAGAGATATTCTAGAGCCTTTAGGATGGCAACCAGCTCTGCAGTAAAGACACTTCTTTCACGGGGCAATGAATGCTGTTCGACATGGTCACCATGGAGACATGCATACCCAGCACGACAATCTGCTAGGGACCCATCGGTATAAATGGCCTCAGCACCACGGAAAGAGTTGAAGAGATGCAGGAACTAATGGCGGAGTTGTGTTGGAGAAACGAAGTACTTTGATGTATGTGACAGATACAGACGAAGCTGCAATGGGGGGGAATGGACCAAGGAGGGGTTTGAAAGGAATATTGGAATGTGGCAGGGATTGGTTGGGATTCAAGGGAGAAAAGGAGAGAACGAACATGGACTGACATCAGATAACCCGAGTGGAGGGATAGGAAGTGCAGTGTATGAAAAAAGAAGCCAGTGGTTCAGATGGTGTGGCAAGGCCTGAACATGGGCAAGATATAAAGCCAGCAGGTGTTGCCGGCGGAACCGCAGGGGAAGAACCCCAGCTTCACCTAGGAGGCTTGTCACAGGGCTTGTGCGAAAAGCCCCTATCGCCAAACGAACTCCAGAATGTAAGACTGGGTCTAATGTTTGCAGTGCTGAAGGTGCCGCCGAATCATATACTACGCAGCCATAGTCAAGGCGCGACTGAATGAGCGCCTTATAAAGGTGCAAGAGCGTTGGGCATGAGACTCCCCTAACTGTATGGCTGAGACAGCGTAGAATGTTGAGGTGTCACCAGCACTTTTGTTTGAGCTGGCGAAGGTTGTCGAACAACATGCCTAGAAATCTGTGCGTCTCTTCGACATGCAGCAGATCACCAGCCAGACAGAGTTCGGGTTCCGGGTGCACCGCCCGACGCCAACAGAAATGCATCACCTGGGTTTTCAATGCAGAAAATTGGAAACCGTGGGTAAACGTTCATGACTGCGCCTTGTGAATAGCTATCTGCAACCGCCGTTCAGCAATTCCGATGCTAGTGGAGCTAAAATATACGCAGAAGTTATCGGCATACAATGAGGTGGAAACCGATGACCCCACAGCAGCAGCAAGACCATTGATAACGACCAAAAATAAAGGGACACTAAGAACGGAACCCTGTGGAACACCGTTTTATTGATAGTGAGAGGAGCTGAGACAGGACCCAACACGGACACGAAATGAACGTAGCGCGAGAAAATTCTGTTTGAATACAGGAAGTGGACTGCGTAAGCCCCACTCGTACAGCGTAGACAGTATGTGGTGGTGCCAGGTCGTGTCGTACGCTTTTCGCAGGTCAAAAAACACTGAAACCAGATGTTAGTGGCATTTAAAGGCTGTAAAGATGGCCGAATCCAGTGACACTAGATTATCGATAACGGAGCGGCCACAACAGAACCCACCTTGTTGTGGGGCCAGGAGTCCCCGGACCTCAAAGATCCACATAAGCCTCTCTGACTCACCATCCGTTCGAGGAGTTTGCATGGAACATTGGTGAGGCTGATTGGTCGGTAACTATCAGCCACCTGCGGATCCCGCCATTGGGATGGGAAGACACCCTCACCCCAGAGACGATTAAGCAAGGAGAGAAGTTGGCGCTTAGAGTCCGATGATAGTTCTTGGAGGAACTGACTATGAATACGATCGGGTCTAGGGGACCTGGCTGGACATGCGGCAAGGCCACTTTCGAACTCCCACTCACTGAAAGGGATGTTGTATATTTCCTGGCGTCGCGTTCGAAAAGATATCGGTTTTCGCTCCGTGCGCTCTTTAAGGGTGCGGAAATCCGCATCATATGCAGCGGCCGCTGAGATGCGAGCGTGCCAAATGGTCAGCTATGGTAAGAGGGTCAGTACAAATTGTACCCTGAATGCTGAGGCACGGAATTCCCGCTGATGGGCGGTGCCCGAAGAGGCATCGAATGTTCGACTATACCCATGAAGGCGATGCTCGGGATCCAAAGAAGGTGGCATAACGCTTTGCTGGATCAATCGCAGTGCACGTGCTCAGAGACGCTTAAATATGATAAGATTATCGTTGAAAGGGTGGCGTCAGTGGCGCTGTAGTGCTCGTCGACGTTCCGGGAGGCCTCAGCGATCTCCGGTGTCCACCAGAGCACCGACTTACGGTGGAGCGATCCGAGTAAGGTGGGAATGGTTTTCTCAGCAGCAGAAATGATGGTATCTGTGACCTGCTGAATAGCGGCATCAATAGTAGCAAGAAGAGGAGAGGGAAGCGCAGCAGCTATGGAATAGCTGAAGAGCGATTCAGAAAATAGGTGTTTGGCTTAGAAGTTGACGTAGTTCAGCCAGATGGTGGAAAAAGCCACAACAATTCCACTGGAGGATGATGTTTTTTCCAGACTGTACCGACATGATGAATAAAAGAGCAGATCACTCCATTGGATCGTCTGCTACCGTGCGCTCTGAATCCACAGAACCAGAGATATTGTCTGGGGAAACAGTAATTGCGAGATCCTCAGGAGGTGTGAGGATCTCGACTTCATCCTCCAAATAAGAGAATGTGGGTGGTTGTGGCTTTGAAGCCACCGAACATTCTTTCTTCTTGTTACGTTTCTTCTTTCCTCTCGCTGGCCCTTTGGTTTGCAGGGCCGAGAGGGCTTCCCAGAAGCGACATCTGGGACAGAGGAAGAGCGAGAAGCTCTTCAACTGGCAGGTTGTAGATCCGTAGGCCTGTGGTCAGGATCCTCCGGAGCGCTCTGAGTAGATATGGAAGGGAGTGTCCCGAGGGACCCCTTATCAGCGAGAGGGGCCGGAGAAGGCTTCTCCTTCTCTAGCTTAGAGGTGAGGATTGGCGCCCCTGATGATTTAGCGGGTGTTGCTCCCACGGTGAAAAGCGTTGGACCCACCAAAGAGGTAGTGCCCCTAGATAGTAAGGGTGCAGGGACAGTTGGTTGGGCCTGGAAGCCCACTGGTACGGATTGCACGGACTGGATCGTAGGCACAGTGGAGGATGACAGTGAGACTGCCGTGGCATAGGTGTTGACCTGGCGCACACGGTGAGCTTCTGATACTTCCTCTTTGCCTCTGAGTATGTCAGTCGGTCTCTGGTCCTGTACTCAATGATCTTTCTTTCTTGGTGCAGAACCGTGCAGACAGGCGAACAAGGGTAGTGATTTTGGCCACAATTAACACATGCTGGATGGGGGGATGCAGGGGACGTTAGGATGGACAGCAAGTCCGCACTCCCGACATGTAGGATTGGCATCACATCGGGAGGACATATGCCCAAACCTCCAGCACTTAAAACAACGCATAGGGGAAGGAACGTAGGGTTGACGTCGCACTGGTAGAACATCACCTTGACCTTCTCCGGCAATGAGTCGCCCTCAAAAGCCAAGATGAAGGCACCAAAGGCCACCCTGTTGTCCTTCGGACCCCTATGGACTTGTAGAATAAAATGAACTCCCCGCTATTCTAGATTCGCACACAGTTCGTCGTCCCACTGCAACAAAAGGTCCCTGTGGAAGATTATTCCCTGCACCATGTTTAAGGTCTTGTGCGGCGTGATGGTAACGGAAACATCACCCAGCTTGTAACAGGCAAGCAGTGCCCGTGACTGGACTGGGGATGATGTTATTATTTAGACAGACCCTGACCGCATCTTAGACATCCCTTCCTCCTCTCCAAACTTATCCTCCAACGGCTTCGTTGTTTTAAATGTTTCTCCATCAGTACAGCTACAGACCCTTCTGTCTTGCCTGATGTTCCTCCCATGGTGTAGCCAGGGAAGGGAACATTTGGGGATCATACTCTGCAGCATTGTACTCGTTCCTTCCTCTCTTACTCTCTTAGAGACGCCAGGTTTGCGTGTGTGGACGCTATTATTGGCCTGTCTCATTCTGGTCCCACGTGCAGCTAGGGAACTAAAGGTCCACCGAGGCAGAGCCCCGCTTGCCTTGGTAAGCCTTATACAACTGAGGTGCGGCAGGTTCCTCAGAGGTTGCTCGCAAGCTGCTGTTCAACCTCAACAGCCATGCATCTCCTCGGCATGTAGCACACCTTGAGATTGAAGTTTTTTTATAGAGGTTTGTACCGTCCTCACGACCCGGGCGAATAAGCCAAGATCCCCGGGCTCTGAAACGTAAACTTTCCACCGTCGCACCGAACGGTGGTCGTTGAAGCAGGCACAGAGCTTACGGTGTAGCGGACTGTAGGCGCGACACAGCCCACGGCTCAGGACCCAGGGATCGCCAAGCCCGTACTCAGCAAAGTAATGCTGAGCCCCTGTTTTCCTTGTAGCGGTAGTTAACAAGGTCGAAAACTTTGGTGAAATCTACAAAAAGTAAGCCACAACAGATGTTTGTAACTGAATCCACTGCTACGATGTCTCAATATTCAGAAACATTGGTCCTGATTGACTTTTCTGACATTACACGATTGGTGTGTTTTAATTATTTTCAAATATGGGCCAGTCTGATCTTAATTGTCTTGCAACAGTTTTATAATCAGAGTTTAAAAGATTTATAGAGCTGAAGTAGTCGAGTGTCTTTTTTACTTCTACGCTTCGGTACTAGGACTATTTTCCTTAAATTTAATTCTGATGGCCACGCGAAGTAGCCGAGCTGTCTGGAGCGCCACGCTACGGATCGCGCGGCCTCTCGCGTCGGAGGTTGGAATCCCTCGGGCATGGATGTTTTTGTTGTCCTTAGGTTAGTTTACCTTACAAGGCAATGGTCAGACTTGTCATGCTGAAACGTGTATTGATTTTTTAGCACTGTTAGTTAACATTGAAGGAAGTCTGTATGCAGAATGTTAGCTGCTGATATGACCTGGAAGTTACCCAAAAAAATCACAAAAATGGCTGTTTATCCTGCTTGGCGCTTGCGGCGAGGGCTGGGCACCCCTGAAAATGGCGACTCGCAAGCTGCTGTTATGGTCAGCGTTGTGCTCATGGTAGGGAGGTGCGGCCGTCTTATCGTGGCGTTCACTAACGAGGAATATCATTGCACGGTTTTGGTTGAACAGGGAACGAATATTCGTTTCTGTGGCATCCACTTCCATTTCATCTCTGGTACGTGTTTCTAAACATACCGTTCTAAAACTGGTTAGCGATGTGAAAGATACTCTGTACTCCTACATCTATACTCTGCAAGCCACTTTACGGTGAACATTCAATCTCCCCTCACAGGTGATGGCAAACCCTGTAAATGTCTTGCTGCTTGCCATGGAGATATATCACAGACGCCAAATGAAGTAATCAATAGAAAACACGCGTGAAGACTGTGTGATATGCGACATGGTAGTTGAGCTTCTAGACGAGCATCTAAATAGCGCAGACATGTGGCTAGAAACGACTGAACACTAGATATTGCAGACTGTGAATCTACAGACGGCGAAGAAACGGAAGAAAGTTGTACACATGAAGACTATTCGAGTCATTGTGCCACGTACCATCATCAATTATCTCCGAAAGCAACACCAGCAACTACAATTACATTATCAAAAAAAAAAAAAAAAAAAAAAAAAAAAAAAAAAAAAAAAAAAAAAAAAAAAAAAAAAAAAAAAGCAGTGACATATTGGTTGAATGAAAGTGGAAGAAACGCCTGTGTGTCCGTACTTTTCAAAATAGATATCGCTTTGTCCGTTCTGAATGTAAATTGGATGGAAAAACTAAGTCGCTGGACGATGTAAGAGTCGACTGGAAATTGCGACGGAGATAAATGCGCTAGTTTTGAGCAATTTACAGTGATTGAGTGTCAGCGACACAACTTTGCGTGATTGGGCGTTAAAGATTGCCAATGCGATAGGCGGTAAAAAATTTACAGCTTCTCAAGTTGGATTAGTCGTTTCAAAAGATCACATAATACCGGGGCACGAAATATAACAAATTTTTTATCGAGAAACAGGTCGGAAAATGAAGTGACTCAAATGAAAATGATAGAAGCTTTTCTTACGACTGCAAAAAATATGATCGCCAGTTTTAGTTAATCCTAGGCTTACAATGCCAGATGAATCTGGTTCTCAAAAAGAAATGCGTGCGATAAGAACACTGTTATTCAAAGGGGCCACCCCCATGAACCACAGACATTGCCGAGGTGGGGTGGCTTGCGTACCTCAACGATGCAGATAGCCGTACCGTAGGTGCAACCACAGCGGAGGGGTATCTGTGGAGAGGTCAGACAAACGTGTGGTTCCTGAAGAGGGGCAGCAGCCTTTTCAGTAGTTATAGGGGCAACAGTCTGGATGATTGACTGAGCTGGCCTTGTAACATCAGCTAATGTGGCTTTGCCACACGGTTACTGCGAACGGCTGAAAGCAAGGGGAAACTACAGCCGTTACTTTTCCCGAGGACATGCAGCTCTACTGTATGAACGTATGATGATGGCATCCTCTCGGGTAAAATATTCCGGAGGTAAAATAGTCCCCCATTCGGATCTCCGGGCGGGGACTACTCAGGAGGATGTTATCATCAGGAAAGACAATACTGGCATTCTACGGATCGGAGCGTGGAATGTTAGATCCCTTAATCGGGTAGGAAAATTAGAAAATTTAGAAAGGGAAATGGATAGGTTGAAGTTAGATATAGTGGGGATTAGTGAAGTTCGCTGGCAGGATGAACAGGATTTCTGGTCAGGCGAGCACAGGATTATAAATACAAAAGCAGTTGGGGGTATCACAGGAGTAGAACTGATAATGAATAAGAAAATAGGAATGCGGGTAAATTACTATAAGCAGTACAGTGATCGCATTATCATTGTCAAGATAGATACGAAGCCAACACCGACAACAGTAGTACAGGTTTATATGCCAACTAGCTCTGCCGATGATGAGGAGATCGAAGAAATATATGAGGAGCTAAAGGAAATTATTCAGACAGTTAAGGGAGAGGAAAACTTAATTGTGATGGGAGACTGGAATTCGGTAGTAGGAAAAGGAAGAGAAGGAAAAAATGTAGGTGAATATGGACTGGGCAGAAGGAATGAAAGAGGAAGTCGCCTGGTAGAATTTTGCACGGAACATGATTTAATTGTAACAAACACGTGGTTTAAAAATCACAAAAGAAGGTTGTATACTTGGAAGAGACCAGGAAACACCGGAAGGTATCAGATAGATTTTATAATGGTAAAACATAGATTCCGGAACCAGGTTATGAACTGCAAGACATTCCCAGGGGCAGATATAGACTCTGACCATAACTTGTTAGTCATGAACTGTAGGCTGAAACTGAACAAACTGCAGAAAGGTAGGAAAATAAAAAGATGGGACTTAAATAAATTGAAGGAACGTGAAGTTCTGGTGAATTTCAGAAGGAGATTTAGGCAACAATTGACAGAAACAGGGGGAAATAAAACAGTAGAAGAGGAATGGGTAGCATTGAGAGATGAAATAGTGAAGGCAGCAGAGGACAAAATAGGTAGAAAGGCAAGACCTACAAAAAATCCTTGGATAACACAGAAAATACTAAATTTAATTGATGAAAGGAGAAAATATAAAAATGCTGTAAATGAAACAGGCAAACGGGAGTACAGACGACTAAGAAATGAGATTGATAGGAAGTGCAAAATGGCTAAGCAGGAGTGGCTAGAAGCCAAATGCAAATCTGTAGAAGAATGTATAAAAAGGGAAAAAGTAGATACCGCCTACAGGAAAATCAAAGAGACATTTGGGGACAAGAAAAGCAATTCTACCAATATCAAGAACTCAGATGGGAAACCAGTTCTCAGCAAAGAAGGGAAAGCTGAAAGATGGAAAGAGTACATAGAGCAGCTCTACAAAGGAAATGAACTTAGAGACGATGTTGTAGGAAGGGAAGAGGAAGTAGATCAAGATGAAATAGGAGATACTATACTGAGAGATGAATTTGAAAGAGCCCTGAAAGACCTAGGTCGGAACAAGGACCCAGGAGTAGATGACATACCCTCAGAGCTACTAAGTCTCTGGGAGAGCCAGCCATGGCAAAACTATTTGAACTGGTGTGTAGGATGTATGAGACAGGCGAAATACCCTCAGACTTTAAGAAAAATGTAATAATCCCCATTCCAAAGAAATCAGGCGCTGACAGGTGTGAAAATTACAGAACCATCAGTTTGATAAGTCATGGTTGCAAAATTTTAACACGAATTATCTACAGGAGAATGGAAAAGCTGGTAGAAGCTGACCTCGGGGAAGATCAGTTTGGATTCAGGAGGAACGTAGGAACCCGGGAGGCAATACTTACCTTACGTCTTATCTTAGAAGATAGATTAAGGAAAGGCAAACCTACATTTTTAGCTTTTGTAGATTTGGAGAAAGCATTTGACAATGTTGACTGGACTACACTCTTTCAAATTCTGAAGTCAGCAGGGGTAAAATACAGGGAAAGGAGAGTTATTTACAACTTGTACAAAAGCCAGACCGCCGTTATTAGACTCGAAGGGCATGAAAGGGAAGCATCAGTTGGGAAGGGAGTAAGACAGGGTTGTAGCCTTTCTCCGATGTTATTCAATTTGTACATTGAGCAGGCGGTGAAGGAAAGCAAGGAAAATTTTGGAGTAGGGATTAAATTTCAGGGGGAAGAAATAAAAACATTGCGTTTTGCTGATGACATTGTAATTCTGTCAGAGACAGCGAAAGACCTGGAAGAGCAGTTGAATGGAATGGACAGTGTGTTGAAGAGAGCGTATAAAATGAACATTAACAAGAGCAAAACAAAAATAATGGAATGCGGTCTTAGAAAATCAGGCGATGCTGAAGGAATTAGATTAGGTAACGAAACATTGAAGGTGGTAGATGAGTTTTGTTACTTGGGTAGTAAAATAACATGCGATGGTCGCAGTACAGAAGATATAAAATGCAGAATAGCAATGGGAAGAAAAGCATTTTTGAAAAAGAGAAATTTGCTAACATCGAATATTAATTTAATGGTTAGGAAGTCTTTTCTGAAGGCATTTGTGTGGAGTGTTGCGTTGTACGGGAGTGAAACATGGACGATAAGCAGTGCGGACAGGAAGAGAATAGAGGCTTTTGAAATATGGTGCTACAGAAGAATGCTGAAGATTGATCATAACTAATGGAGAGGTACTGAACAGAATTGGCGAGAAAAGGAATTTTTGGCATATCCTGACTAAAAGAAGGGATCGCTTAGTAGGACACATTCTTAGACATCGCGGAATCGTAAATTTAGCATTGGAGGGAAGTGTGTGGGGTAAAAATCGCAGAGGGAGACCAAGAGACGCGTATAGTAAGCAAATTCAAGTGGATGTCGGTTGCCGTTCTTATGAGGAGATGAAAAGGCTTCCTCAGGATAGAGTAGGGTGGAGAGCTGCATCAAACCAGTCTCCGGACTGAAGACCATAACAACAACAACATTCAAAGGGGAAAAACATATTGAGGCAATTGCGCAGTCCACGACTGCACTCACCCATTCACACATTATAATACCCATAATTAATCTGGATGGTTCATTGCTGTTCAAATGTTTGTATAGCTTATGGGACTTAAGTACGGGGGTTAGCAGTCCCTAAACTTGCGAACTACTTCTGAACTAGCTTACACTAAGGACGGCACAAATATCCAGGCCCGACGGGGGATTCGAACCCCCGGCCGTTGTGGCCATGCAGATCGTGACTGACGCGCCGCAGTCCCCTCGGCCACCGCGGCCGGCGGTTCATTGCTGCCTAAACGATCTGTGTGTCTTCAAGAACCAACTGGACGTTTTGGACCACGTGTCAAACAAACAATATTCTATGCAGACAATCTTGTGGTAGTCGCATCGAACTCTGGAAAAATTGGAAATGATAACGTTACACTTTTCATGCGTCATGGTTTTCTTCCGTTCTGCGGGAACAAATCTCTTCTCCTTCTAGATTCGTGGTCAGGTCATAAAAGTTCTGATTCATTAAAAGCTGTATTTCGAACTCACCCAGGCAAAGAAGTAGAGATACAACAGATTCCACCTGGCACGACGAACGTAATTCAACCGTTAGACAGATAATTTTTCCGCCAGTGCAAGGCATTTTACAGAAAACTAACAGAGAAAATTATTGTCTGCAAATCACTGCAGTTTCCTGTCTATCGCCATGACACTATTCTCAAGTTGCAATCAGTCGTACATTATCAGTTTTCCTCCCCACGGTTTCAAAATGTGATATTAGTCCTGATTCCTTCCTAACACCGGCCGAGTTTTGCTACGGACGCTTACAACGTCTGTGATTCTCAGGGCTGTCATATGTCGTCTTTGCTTGTATGTTCTTGGTGCACAAAATACCTATGATTCGAACATTGTATCAATATGTCGCATTTTTGCGGTAATTGCAAGAAATAAACCTTTGACGTGTTCTAAACCATATATGTATTTGTGTCTATTTCAAAGCTAGTAGGAAAGAATGTGGTAGATGACATATCAGCTACATTTGTCAACAAATTTAATATTGTCGTACGATCGCTTTCACTGGGCGAAACAGCTCTCTCACTGCTGTGGCAGGAGAGCGGCGCGTAGCTAACGCCACCTTGTCCCTAGATGGCGTTGGTATAACGTAGCGATAGAGGTCAGGGTTGTACAACAGGCATTTATAAGTTCGGAAACCATGCGATAATAATGTTATATTTCATAAAAGTTTTTACAGACTTCCAGGTCATGTCAGCAGCTAACAATCTGCATACAGACTTCCTCCATTGTTAACTAACAGTGGTAAAAATAGCAACCCAGGTTTCGACATGACAAGTCTGACCATTACCTTGTTAGTTTAATTAGTTTGTAAGCTAGGGACTAATAACCCAGCTGTGAAGTGCCACAGATTCATAAACATTTGAACATTTTTAATTCTGATGGCACATCCGTCACTTCTTGATTTCATTTATTTTGATTTTTTTGGACAAAGTAACTTAGTTGAGAAACCAGCCTTCCGTATTCAGTTTCCGGTTCATTTATAAGATTGCGTCTGCGGTCTGAGTGGTGTTTTATCAGATGGTAAAGGGAAATTGACTCCTTTTCTGCAAGAGATTTAGGTTTAATTTCAAATGGAGCCTTTCTAGTTGTTTTCGTTTCATACTAATTAATGTATTCATACATTTCACATATTGTTGTAGGCGAGTGTTGTTAACAGCAGATCTTTGGTTACTCGTGTACTCGCGCGTAACACTTTTTCGCCGCCTACAATGTCTTCATACTGGCTGATCTCATCGCGACGTCTCTTCTTTGCAGAGATATTTCTTGTGGCAGGAGACTGTTCGACACTAATTTTGGGAACAAGTGGCGGGAGTTCTTCTCTCTGAGGTTGCCTAGTCTCTTGAAGTGTTTCAATTTCGGCCTGACCTCCACCCTCGAGCACTTCGTTGTCAACTAACATGTTCGCCAACATTAGTTTTTTTACGTTGCTCCTAGTTAGATTTCAAAAGGAACACCCTTCTATAGGCAATTTTGCCTAAGGTGACCGCTTTCATTGCATACATGACAAGGTCCGACCACTGATTATAACACGGGTGTATCCACATACCATTATATGAGATGGAATATTTTCATTCACATACATCTCTACTGATCTGATGCTAATATAACATTGTAAACGATATTGTGGAGACCATCGTTCATTTCTAATATACTTCATGTCACCGGATCGTGTTTGTACTTCTTGTAGATAACAATTTGCTACTTCTGTGGGCAATTTAAACACAGGGACAATCTTCTATTCTACGCCAGTGTTAGTGATATTGAGGTACTTACCGAGCCGTTGCGATGGCGAAATGTAGCTTTTGCTCTTGCTGTAGCAAATATTTCTTCTAGCTGAACAGGGTTCAGCAATTTAACAATGAATCACTTTGGTCATTGTTATAGTAGCAGTGTGGATTTATCTCGAGGTGATTCCGATAACGTGTTCAATCGATCGCAGACTTCTAGTGAGTTTGGATACATGGGTCGTGATGCCTTGTCAAACTCGAATCTCAGGGTACGTTTCCTAGTATTTTTTCATGACATTTCGGCCGTTACTAACCGGCCTATTGCCGCTACCAACGACACGCTAAAGTTATACAACACGGCACAATACAGAAACACATTCGAAACACGACGACACAGGCAACTAAAATTTTTAAGCAAAGAGTAGTCACCAATTGTAAACACTAGCTATGGGGCTCGACGGGCACTTCCTTCCAGGGCGGTGTCACAAGCGGAACGGATGGAACCACACATTTCTAGGACACTCATAAACGCTTCTATTACCTTCTTGACGTAATTCGAACATACAATTTGTATTTTTTAACTATTTCTCTTTACAATACCTCTTCGTATGTATGTTTGCAATTGGAGCTAATTATTTCAGATATCTCTGCGATAACGCAGCTACACAATATGCCAAAAAGTAGAAGCTAATAACAGCGATATAGGAGAAGTTGGCAGTATGTAGAAACAAACGTGTGGATCCTCTGGTATCTTAGTTGAGCCGGCGCGGTGGCTCTGGGCCCTCAGTGAGATGGCTCAATGCGCTGTTTAATAAAATAAATAAATAAATAAAAATTATAAATAAAACGGATCCATTTACTGAACAATGAATGACTAACAAAACGAACTGAACTAACCGAAGTCAAAATTTTAAAAATCATAATCACCTCTATAATACTGGAAAAGGTTCATACGTCTAAACAATATGTCTCAGTTGTCCATTATACCCGCGCGAGAGTAGCCGAGCGGTCCGGAGCGCGGCTTCCATCGTCGGGGGTTCGAATACTCACTCGGGCAGATATGTGTGTGTTGTTCTTAGGTTAGTTTAACTTAGTTTAAGTAGTATGTAAGACAAGAGACTGTTATCTAACGTAGTTTGGTCCCTTAGAATTACAAACGTTTTGTCCAATATATTCCAGTATATTACAGAAAAAATATCCAAATAGGAATTTATGAGCCAATCTTGATAATATCGCCAATCTCACTACTGACTTTAGGGCGTCGTTTTCAGTCTTCGGGAACGGATGATTCTTCGTAAACATTCCAGATCTCTTGAGATCTCTTGATGTTCGATTGCTCGGTCAACTTAAGGATATCCTCTTCTTTTGTACAATCGGACCAAAACGTTACTGCGCATCAAAATTATAATTGCGCTGTTCTTTCCCTTCTTTTGAGCCCCAAGCTGTTTCGCGCCAATTTTGTAATGGGCTTCTTCTTCTGCTGCATGCGTTTAGTCCTCATAGGATTAATGGGCTCCGAATTTTAGTTGTGGTGCCTGTTTGAATGATTGGTTGATAATCCGGAATTATTGCGTAGTATATTAGCTTAGTCTTTCGTAGCCTTGTTTTCACTATATTATTTTGAAACTATTTTTGGTTCTTCTATTTTATGAATTTAATGCTCCCGAGTTGGCAACATTCTGATTTATGAGACGTGACATTGTTCTCTCAGGGGATTAATTTGCTGATAACATAAATTTTAAGTAAGTTGTAAATGTTTTTTATTCCCGGTTAGTTACATACGTGGTAAAGCCTATTAAAAATTCTGTAATCTTTGATCACAATGTATATTAAAAGTTTTCTCATATTTCAATGATATAGGTAGCTAACACTTCATTCCTACACATACTTGAAATTATTTCGTAAAGTCAAAGATCACCTTTAGGTGCTAGCTGTTGAATGTGGTTGTATAATGTTTTTGCAATGAATGATTAAAGCATTTTCACAGTTATTCATTTCACACAAATAACACGGTATTTAATAAGCTTGAAATAAATTTGTGCCATTTATTTACTTTAAACACAAATTGAAATATACTGGCATATGGTAATAGCTACTGGCCATTAAAATTATTACAGCAAGAAGAACTGCAGATGATAAACGGGTATTATGACGAACCAGTTGCTCGGCAACCATTGACCAGACGTTTTCAATTGGTTTGTAATCTGGAGAATATGCTGACCAGGGTAGCAGTCAATCATTTTCCTTATCCACAAAGGCCCGTAAAAGACCAACAACATGCAGTCGTGCATTATACTGCTGAAATGTAGGGTTTTGCAGGGATCGAATGAAGGTTAGAGCCACGGGTCGTAACAGATCTTAAATGAAACGGCCACTGTTCAAAGTGCTGTCGATGCGAACAAGAGGTGACCGAGACGTGTAACTAATGGCATCCCATACAATCACGCCCGGTGATACTCCAGTATGGCGATGAAGAACACACGCTTCATACGCTTCCAATGTGCGTTCACCGCGATGTCGCCAAACACGGGTGCGACCTTCATGATGCTTTAAACGGAACCTGGATTCATCCGAAAAAATGACGTTTTTCATTCGTACACCCAGGTTCGTCGTTGCGTACACCATCGCTGGCGCTCCTGTCTGTGATGCAGCGTAAAGGGTAACCACAGCCATTGTCTCCGAGCTGCAACCGTCGTCGAACTGTTCGTGCAGATGGTTGCTGTCTTGCCAACGTCCGTATCTGTTGACTCAGGGATCGAGACGTGGCTGCACGATCCGTTACTGTCATGCTGATAAGATTCCTGTCGACTGCTAGTGATACGGGGCCGTTGGGATCCAGCACGGCGTTCCGTATTGCCCTCCTAAACGCACCGATTCCATATTCTGCTAACAGTCATTGGATCGCGACCAAAGCGAGCAGCTATGTCGCGATACGATAAGCCGCAATCGCGATAGGCCGCAATCCGAAATTTATCGAAGTCGAAATCTTATTGGTACGCATTTCTCCTTCTTACACGAGGCATCACAACAACGTTTCACCAGGCAATGCTGGTCAACTGCTGCCTGTATATGAGACATCGGTTGGAAACTTTCATCATGTCAATACGTTGTAGGTGTCGCCACCGGCGACAACCTTGTCTGAATGCTCTGAAAAGCTAATCATTTGCATATCAAAGCATCTTCTTCCTGTCGGTTAAATTTTGCGATTGTAGCACGTCATCTTCGTGGTGTAGCAATTTCAATGCCCAGGATGTCTGTTCAAATGTCTGTAAATCTATCGGACCAAACTGCGTGGTCCTCAGTCCGTAGCTTACAAACTACTTAAAACTAGGTAAACTAACCTAAGGACAAATACACACACCCATACCCCAGGGAGGACTCGAACCTCCTCGGCGAGCAACCGCGCGTTCCGCAGCGAGACGCTTTAGACCGCTCGGCTACTCCACCGCGGCAATGGCCAGGAGTGTATTCTAAATAAATTCTAGTACTAAAGTTCCCCACTGATTAAATAACCTCGTTTCCAATGTGTTTGAGAATGTTTTATTGAATGGCTTTGTTTTTAATAAAACTCCTATTACCACTCTCGAAAGAGGCACGACGAGACAGACAGAGAGCTGTTGTAAGAAGGAGAAGTGACGTGTTTCTCCGAGCAGCTAACTGCGATACGAACTCTCTCTTTCTCGACGACATAACGGATCTGGTGGACCCAGCACGTGGGAGTAGGGCAAATAGGAACTATGCAACCTCCAAATGTATCACTGGTAATAATAACAATATTTCTGACAAAAACTTCCGATTCACATTCCTGTGGCGGCTTCCCCGACTATAACGAAACTGTATTCTATACATGCTACATCACAGTCAACGTCCAAGACAAACAAGTACAGCCATAGCATTAAGTCCCTAGTACGAGAAGTCCCAGTCCCGTTCTTGCTAACAGATGCACTCTGCTAAGCCCCGTTTATGGGTCTCCCGCCACACTTCAACTGACCACTCCGGCGCGGCCCAACACTGCTCGCTTCATTTGGAGGGCGCCACTTCTTCAACTGTCTTTTCCCGTGGTGCCTCCATAGCGAGGACGTTTAACTTGCGACACTACAATCCCTCCCACGCCAAAATATCGCGCTGTCGTGGTGTTGGGCTGCTGTCCCCGTCGCCGACGTATGGAAGGTCTGGACAGCGTCGTTAGTGAGGCGGCGGGAGCCGAGACCATCCGGGGACAGGCTTCCATCCGCGAGCCGGTATCCATCCTGCGCTTCCAAGGAAACGCTCGGAAAACCTTGAAAGAGCGCATGTCGACGTCGTGAGCAACAGACGCTGGGACTGCAGCAGAGGGCACGCCTCCGAGAGGGAGGCGGGGAACCAAGGCGACGCTCGCGCCGACGGGGTGGCTGTCCCGGCACGGGTGCCATTCGGGCTACGATGGTAGCGATGTCCATCGGGACCACCTCTGGCTGTGGCGGAGATCGAGGTTGCGGACCCCGGCTGCGGAATCGAACTGAAAACAAAAGCTGACCGGCAGGGTCTCGTGATAGACGCGAGCGCAGGTGATTAGCCTGGCGGCGACGCAGAAACCCCGTGGCAGAGGACAAAACGAAAAACATGTTGCGGCGGAGCACGCGCTGCACGTGGCCGGCTTCCCAGCGTCGACGTCCGCGGAAAGTTCGCAGGAGTAGCGTATAGCCAACCTGAAAATGCAATGTCCGATACTGACCCGTACTGCGTGCAAGAGGATGCATCAAGTGCAAATGTAAATGATGCGGGCGGCCATGCAGGAGTTCGGACGGAGAAGAGCCGTCTCGCACGATATGTAGAAAGGAATAACTACAGTGCTTGTTCCCTAGAGTGAGTCCAAGTGTGACTTTTAGAAGCGCACAAAAAGTTCTGCTCTCCATTCGAAACGGGTGAAGCGGCGCGGTGGTGACATGTTCAATACCTTTCTCCTGGCAGAACTGTAGGAATTCACGTGACACGAGGTCCATTGTAAGAGACTACAGTTTCTGGTAACCCTTTAATGCAAAGATGGAGGTCAGAGCAATGATAGTACTGGTTACCGTTGTCCACGTCATGGTAACGACAAACGGGAATATGCTAAACGCATCAACTACCACAAGCCATCAGGTGTTCCAAAAGCGTCCAGCAAAATCCAAATGTACTCGTTGACAGGGACCACTGGGACGTGGCCATGTCAGGAAACGTTAAGGTAGAGCCGTTTGGTGCTCCGCGCGACGTCATAATCTCAGTTTGCGACTCCATTCCCGGCCGAGTGCAATGACGTCGGCCCAACTGTCAGTATGTAAGAAAAGTACCCCTTGGCGGACGGATAATGCATGTCTGTTCGCAAAAAAAAAAAAAAAAACAAAAAAAAAAAAAAAAAAAAAAAAAAACGGTGAAGCGATATCCTTGGCTCTTGCGAACCAACCAGAGTTGACAATCGATGGCAGTTTCTTGCGCCATGCGCTACTGGTCCAACGGAAAGTCCTGAACAGCCTCCCCCCAGGGGGCCCACAGCTCTTCTGTGGGTACGTGTGTGGCGCGCACGGGTCCCCGAGCCATTGTGGCCTTCCTTCCCGTTTCCCAGGCCGCTTTTCCTCACCCTGGTTCCCTCCCTTCCTAATCCGTTTTCCCACCCTACCCTTCTCCAACCCCGTCTCTAGGTGTTCTCGTGTTGACGGCCCGGCTATTCCCATGGTACTGTTGGTTTTGCAATTTTGTCTTTGTTTGCCGTGTTCACAGTTTTCGGCCCAGTTAGGTCCCCATTGTGGTTTGACCTCCATCAAAATTTCTGAGTAAGTGTGAGCCATTTGGGGAAGAACTCCCAACCTAGCCCCTACGGCGCGGATTCCTACCTTTTCCTTCCACATCCCTTCCTCGCCGTAGCCCCCTCCCCCGCTAGGTCACCAGCACGGTAGCCAGTCCGTGTGGTGGGGCTGTTATGTACCCTCATGGTTGAGCCCCCTGAATTGCACAGGGATCACACTGCCGATGCCTGAGCTGTGACCTCCTCATGAATGCCAAGGAGTCGATTGCTTGTCTTTGCGGGGCATCAGGACTCCCGGCAACGGTCGTCTTGCCAGGTGACGTTGCTGTGGCTGGGTGGCGCCCTTGAGGAGAGCCCCTGTTTCGGAGTGGGTGGCATCGGGGCGGACATTCCGCAATGAAGAGGAAACAAGCCTCAGAAAATCCTGGCTCTAAGTCAGGTGTCTCGAAGGTTGGAAGATTTAATTTCACTAGATACGACCCCAAATCGTTTCCTTCCCTAACTCAATCTTGGGGGGAACGTGGGTCCACAAAGCAGGCTGAGACATATTCACCTAGATACTTAGTGTGTACCAGACAGGATGGGGAATCTTTCCAGGCAACTAAGCCTTCCTTCTTCGTCGAACACCTCGAAGAAAGGTTTGGCGAAGTTGCCGGAATGTCGAAACTGCGCGACGGTTCGGTCTTAATACAGGCGGAGACCCCTGCTCAATCACGGAGCCTCTTAAAATGTGATCATTTAGGCGAAATTCCTGTCACAGTAACACCCCACAAGTCCTTAAATAGGGTACAGGGGGTGATATACCATCGAGACCTTTTGCTACAGACAGATGATGAGTTACGCGAGCACCTACAACGACGCGGAATCCATTTTGTCCGGCGCGTATTTAGAGGACCCAAGGATAATAGGGTGGCCACTGGCGCATTTGTCTTGGCCTTTGAGGGTGACAATCTGCCCGAAAAGGTCAAGGTCATGATGTATCGCTGTGACGTCCAGCCATACATCCCCCCTCCAATGCGATGTTTCAAGTGTTGGCGTTTCGGGCACATGTCCTCTCGTTGCAACGCTGCTGCAACCTGTCGGGACTGTGGCCGTCCTTCACACCCGGACGCTGCCTGTACTCCTCCTCCTTATTGCGTCAACTGCAGTGGTCACCACTCTCCCTGTTCGCAGGACTGTCCCGCTCTACACAAAGAGCGGAATATAGTAGAATATAAGACTTTGGACCGACTAACCTACTCAGAGGCTCGGAGGAAGTACGAAAAGCTGCATCCAGTCACTTTACTTTCATCATATGCTGCAGCTACATCGATGGCGCCACAACCAGTGGCCACTTCTCGCACTGTTGTAACTCCATCTGTGGGCCCTATGGGCCGCCCCTCTACCTCGGCCTCCCAGACATCTGGAGGCACACCATCTTCTGCGGGGCCTATACTGCCCCCCACGTCGGGAGTGGTTACCCCTACTCCCCAGCCAGAAAAGGGTTCACCTTCTCTGGCTTCTTCTTCTGGGAAGGGAACCTGTTCTTCCTTTCCACCCATGTCACCACCGAAATTAGACTCCAGCCAGCGGCTGAAGGACACTCGGCCAGAAAGCCACCTGGCTCCTCAGTTTTCCCACGCTCCTCACGCCCCGCCGGAAAAACCCCCCTCCTCCGGTAGGCCCGAGGAACAACGGGAAGACAAAAAAGACAAGAAGGAAAAGACAGTGAAGCGCAAGGAAACGCTGGCGGCCTCGGTGCCCCCAACCCTTGCACGTGACACACCGGAGGATGAGGTCATCCTTCTTGCGACGCCCAAAGATCTGGCCTTTGCAGATCTCGGGGATGCCATGGAGACGGAGGATCAGACTTCACAGCCAAAGACGAGTGCTCCTGCCATCCCTCTTCCATCTTCATTTTCATGCACCGTCAACCAGGAGACAGTCTGATCCTCCAATGGAATTGTGGAGGATTTTTCGGTCACTTGGCCGAATTGCGTCAGCTGATGAGCTCTTTTCCACCACTTTGTGTTGCTCTCCAGGAAACGTGGTTTCCTAGTGATAGGACCCCCACCCTTCGGGGCTACCGGGGGTACTTCAATAACCGCACCATCTACAATAGGGTGTCGGGCGGGGTATGTCTATATGTACATACCTCTGCCTATAGTTCCCCAGTGCCACTTCACACAGCCCTGGAGGCTGTCGCTGTCAGGGTTCGAGCGTCACGGGACATTACCATCTTTTCCCTTTATCTCCCTCCTGATGCAGCAGTGGCACCAGCTGACCTGGCAGCCTTGATCGGTCAACGTCCTTCACCATTTCTTATTTTAGGAGATTTTAATGCACATCACCCCCTATGGGGGAGCAACGTGACTACAGGACGTGGTCGAGAATTCGAACTACTTTTTAACCAACTTGACCTTTGTCTTCTAAATACAGGAGCTCCAACCCATTTTAGTGTGGCCCATGGCACCTTTTCCGCCATAGACCTTTCTGTGTGTAGTCCGGGCTTACGTCCACTACTTAACTGGTGGGTCCATGATGACCTTTGTGGAAGCGACCACTTTCCCATCTTCCTTTCGCTTCCCCACCACCAACGCCACGCACGCCTACCCCGCTGGTCCTTCCACAGGGCCGACTGGGCAGCATACACTTCTGCTGCAACGTTGGATACCCCTCTCCCTGCTGATGCGACAATGGCAGTAGACAAAATTATTTACATTGTCGTTTCTGCTGCTGAGTCCGCGATACCATCTTCTTCTGCCTTACCTCGGCGAAGACCAGTGCCCTGGTGGTCACCGGAGATAGCAACAGCTATCCGAAATCGCCGCAGGGCTCTGCAGCAGTACCGGCGCCACCCCACCCTTGACCACCTGGTTGCATTTAAGCGTCTTCAGGCCCAGACATGTCGGCTTATCCGGCAGCACAAGCAGGCATGCTGGGAAAAATACGTTTCCGCAATTGGACCCCGTGCCTCCTCCAGCCAGATTTGGACGAAGATTCGCCGTATATCAGGTTACCGTCCACCGTCAGGGATCGCGGGTCTCTCTATCCATGGAAATATTCATACCGACCCGACCATCATTGCCGAGTCTTTTGCAGCGCACTTTGCTCTTAATTCGGCGTCCACTGCCTACAGCCAAGGTTTTTGTACCTTAAAAGAGCGGGCTGAGCGAAGACAGTTGGTATTTCGCACGAACCGCCAGGAGCCGTACAATGCGCCTTTTACCGAGTGGGAATTTCAAAGTATTCTTGCCAGTTGCCCCAATACATCCCCAGGACCGGACCGAATCCACTGTCAACTGTTAAAACATCTCTCTGTAAACTCGCAACACCATCTTTTGGATTTCTTCAACCGTCTCTAGATCGAGGGAGCATACCCGTCCCAATGGCAGGAGAGTACCGTTATTCCCCTGCTGAAACCAGGTGCAGATCCACTGAACGTTGACAGTTACCGTCCCATAAGTCTCACAAACGTTCTTTGTAAGCTTTTTGAACGTTTGGTGAGCCGGTGACTTCTGTGGGTTCTCGAGTATCGGGGTCTGCTCGCCCCACAACAAGGTGCTTTCCGGCAGGGTCGCTCTGCCATTGATAACCTCCTCTCTTTGGAGTCGGCGATCCGTTCTGCTTTCGCCCGACGTCACCACCTCGTCGCCATCTTTTTCGACCTCCGGAAAGCATATGACACGGCATGGCGTCATCACATCCTTGCCACGCTACATGGGTGGGGTCTCCGTGGCTCCCTCCCAATTTTTATTCAGAATTTTTTACTTTCGCGCCGTTTTAGAGTCCGCGTTGGCACCTCCTTCAGTTCCTCCCATATCCAAGAGAATGGGGTACCACAAGGGTCCGTCCTAAGTGTACCCCTCTTCTTAGTGGCCATTAATGGCCTAGTGGCTGCAGTGGGGCCGTCAGTTTCTTGCTCTCTCTATGCGGATGACTTTTGCCTGTACTACTCTACCGCTAGTACAAGTGTAGCTGAACGACGACTGCAGGCAGCCATTCATCGGGCGCAGAATTGGGCTTCTGCCCATGGTTTTACATTTTCCCCTGCGAAAACCAGGGTGATGCACTTTTGCCGCCAACGCACGGTACATCCGCATCCGGAGTTCTATCTTGATGGTGAGCTCCTTCAGGTTGTGGATACACACCGTTTCCTGGGTCTCCTTTTCGACTCACGTTTGACATGGCTCCCTCATCTGCGCCAGCTCAAGCAACGGTGTTCACGACATTTGGACATCCTTCGTTGCCTCAGCCATACTGTCTGGGGGGCAGCACGCCCTGTCCTCCTGCGGCTGTACAACGCTCTGGTGCAGTCACGTCTAGACTACGGAAGCCAGGTCTATGGCCCAGCCTCTCCATCTGCACTGCGAGTTCTCGACCCAGTGCATCATACAGGCATCCGTCTGGCCACTGGAGCCTTTCGTACAAGCCCTGTCGCAAGTCTCTTGGCAGAGGCCGGAGTCGCCCCATTGCAATACCGGCGCCACCAACTACTCGCCCAGTATACTGCCAGAGTTCACTGTACCCCTCGGCATCCGAATAACAGACTCCTCTTTCCGGGAGAGATCACTCGTTTGCCGCAGAGTCGACCTCGGTCGGGACTGCCGATAGCAGCGCGTGTCCAATCGCTACTATCGACCCTGGACTCCTTTCCTCTTAACCGTCCCTTCCGCTCGACTTTCCATGCTCCTCCCTGGACCGTTCCTCGGCCGCGGATTCGGTTGGATCTTTCCTGTGAGCCGAAGGCCTCTACTTCTCCTCTGGTCCTACGGCATCAATTTTCTGCACTGCTCCGTGAGTTCAGTACCTCCGAAGTCATTTATACAGACGGTTCTTCGGATGGCGACCACACTGGATATGCCTACATGCATGGCGCCCATGTTGAACAACGCTCTTTGCCACCCGGCAGCAGCGTCTTCACCGCAGAACTGGTGGCTGTATACCGCGCCCTTAACCACATCCGCATGTGCCCCGGGACCTCCTTTCTGATCTGTAGCGACTCGCTGAGCGGTTTACAGGCCCTTGATCAGTGTTATGCTCGTCATACATTGGTCAGGGCCATTCAGGAGTCGATACTGGCTCTTAGTGACTCCGGTCGCTGTGTTACATTCGTTTGGACGCCGGGTCATGTAGGCATCCCGGGCAACGAGAGCGTTGACCAGCTCGCCAAACAGGCTACCACTTGCCGCCCTCTGGCGATTGGCCTCCCAGAAGCAGACTTCCGCCCGTTGCTTCGCACTAAAATACGCGACCTGTGGAACGCCGAATGGTCCGCTCTGGACGTGCCCAATAAGCTGCGTACGATAAAGGACACAACATCTGTCTGGAAGTCCTCGCAGTTGGGATCCCGTAGGGACTCCGTGGTTCTCTGCCGTCTCCGCATTGGTCACACCCATCTGACGCATGGTCACCTCCTCCGTCGAGAGGACCCGCCCGTGTGCCAATGTGGTGCCCCATTGACTGTAGTCCATCTCCTACTCGACTGTCGCATTTTAGCCCCACTGCGGCATTCTTTTACCCTCCCGAACACACTCTCTTTGGTGCTCGGCGACAATGCCTCTGTGGCTAATTTGGTTTTACGATTTCTTCGTGCAGCGGGGTTTTACCAGTTGCTGTGAGTCCTTTTGGATGGTCTTTTAGATACTTTTTTATGTTCCCCTTGACGTGTCCTTAGACTACAGCTTTTATTTTGTACGCTATGTGGTTGACTTTTCCCTTTTTATACACATGGTCGGTCAACCACATTCACTGGCTCTGTCATTTTTGTCTCATATTTGTTTCTGTGTGTCTGGTGTCTTTCGTATTGTCTCGTGTTGACTCTGTCAATACTTCATTGACGGTGCATTCTTTCATTCTGCTTTGTTTTCAATCTCATTCAGGCACATTTTTTATCGTTCTGTTTTTTCTGTGTGTTGCCTAGATATGAAGCGGGGGACTGATGGCCATAGCAGTCTAGTCCCCCTAAAACCCCCCATCACAACAACAACCTGAACAGCCTATGCATCCCTGGCGTCAATGTGAAAACATGCCGCTTGTGATAAATCAAACTTTGCATCCTGACGTACAGGAAAAAGTGACAAAGTGTTTGCGTCGGTATGCTGTGTCGTAGGGCGATACAAGATCTCATAATTGTAATTAGATAAAAGCTAGGCCCATCGTTGCAACTTTTGCGCCCTCATCGAAGGAACTGTCTTACTGGGGCCGGCCGCGGTGGCCGAGGAGACTGAGGCGCTTCAGTCACGGTCTGCACGGCCACTACGGTCGGGGGTTCGAATCCCCCCTCGGGCATGGATATTTGTGCCGTCCTAGTTCGTAAGTAGTTCATAAGTAATTTGTAAGTTTGTGGACTGATGACCCCGTAGTTAAGTCCCATAAGCTTTACAAACATTTGAACATTTTGTCTTACTGGAAAAAAAACAGCAAATCTAACGGCATACGGTCTGTAAACAAGAAGAATTTGCGGCCGTACAAATAGAGGTGAAACTTTGTGACCCTATATACGATAGCTAAAACTTTTTTTTTCGATCTGACTATAGTTTTCCTGGGATCCAGTCAAAAGATTCGATGCAAAAGCGATCGGACGATTTGTCGATCCGTCCCTGTGACACAGACTCACATCCAATTCGTACGAGGATGCGTCCACAGCCAGAACCACTGGCTTGTTAGGATCGAAATGTGTTAAGCAAGCATCACTCAGCAAAGAGTGTTTCAGTTTGTCGGACGCTTCCTCACAACCTTTGGACCACACAAATGGGACATTTTTCCGACGCAGACGGTGCAAGGGGGCTGATATTTGCGAAGCCTGAGGCACAAATCGTAAATAATAATGCAGTTTTCCCATCACCGCCGGTAGTTCCTGGATGTTGTTGGGCGGAGGCATGTCCATGATTGCGTGAAGGTGCGTTTGTAGTGGGTGGATGCCCTGAGCATTTATTACATGGCCAAGATTATTGCGGTCTGGAAGAACAAGCACTTATTCCTGTTGCATTTTAGGCCTTCTGCTGACAACACTTTGAAAAAACACTCCAGATGTTCTAAGTGTTCATCCGCTGTGTGACCTGACACTACAATATCGTCTAGATCATTCGATCAACACAACACCACAGCTGTCAGCTGTTCCAAAAATCTCTGAAAAATGGCCTGCGCTGATGCACTCCCAAATGAAAATCTTTGGAACTCAAAAAGGTCAGTATGTGTATTAATCACAAAAAAATTCTTCGAATAGTCATCCAGCGGCACCTGTAAATAGGTATCCGGTAAATCAATTTGAAAAAGAACCCTGCTTCCCCAAGGTGGTCTATTCTCTTCCGGATGAGGCAAATGGTATGTATCGACAGTTGTCCGTTCACTGTTGACTTGAAATCGGCACACAACCATAGTTTTCCACTAGATTTTCGTAGAATCACTAGGGTGAAGCCCAATGGCTAGCCGTAATTGGCTTAATTACTCCATTACCTTGCCAACGTCGCAGTTCATCGGCGCCCTGCTGACGGATTGCGATGGGCACTGGTCTGGTTTTGCAAAACTTTGGTTTGACATTACCGTTGAGCGAGACATGCGCAACGAAACTAGAAGAACATCCTATAGTTTTTGAAAGTAACTCGCTATTCTTGGCACACAAATCAGTGATTTTATCCTGAGGCACAACGGACGAAACGTGCAAAACATCAAGCTCAATAGACAAGGAGATCAAATGCATCCAGTCCGTAAAATATTTTGGGAAGAACGTGCCTGTAAAATGAGGAAGGAAACCGTCTTTGTCACATTTTGATATGTGGCAGACATACTGAAAGAACCTAACATGGGGAAAGTCTTTTTCGTTGTATGCTGACAGAACCTGTCTGGCAGTCGAAAGATTTGGGAAACCCAACTGTTCATATGTGTGCCGGTAAAGCAACGTAACTGACGCACCCGTATGTAATTGAAATGGTACAAAACAAGAAACAAACACTCTGTTCTGATTTCGTTCAATTGTCAAAGCACGGCGAGCAGCAGAACGACCACGCTCAACTGGAACCTTCTGGCGTGCATTAGTTTTACGTTTCTGGGAAACCCGTGCGTGTGAGACAGAATTAAAATCACTAACACTGTTTCACCTTTCTGGCACGCAGTGTCACCTAAAGCCACTGTAGCCACAGAAAGAACAAAATCCGAATCACAACCAGTAACACTAGGAGCGTCAAACGTAGTAGTGTGCGCATTACCAATATGCACGCAAACATGAGGAGCAGTGGTCATAGCACTAAAAATTGCAGCAAGCGCAGCTTTTGTAGCAGTAGCATTTGTAGATTAAGCATCATTTGTAGCAATAGAATCATTTGTTGCAAAAGCGTCATTTACACCAATAGCATCATTTATAGCAAAAGCATCATTTGCACCAATAGCAACATTTGCACCAATAATAATTGCACCAATAGCATCATTTCCAACAAAATCATTATTTGTAGTAATAGCAAGAGTAGGAACAGATGAAAAGCACAGAGACTCAAGGTGTGAATCCTCGCAACAGTCATGCCGGACAATCGAGTTTATGACGTGACTGGAATGCAATTGTTTACGGAAGAAAGACACCTGTCTTGTGTGCATTGTGCACTTACTCATACATACGGCTTGCACATGTCCGGTCTTGTTACACGCAAAGCAAATAGCGTTCCTAGAGGGACACTGCGCCCGCTTGAGACGAGAAATACATTTAGGGCACAGTTTAACACCTTTAGAGGACTTGTCGGCACGCTGTTGCCGGGAACGAGCCACTTTGCTTGCTGTTCCATGCGCAGCGCAACCTGTTAGTAACGCCCGCAGGAACCTGTTTATGCCTGTCGCGGTTGCAGAGGGAACTGCGGCGCTCCAGACACGGTCTGCACGGCCACTACGGTTGGGGGTTCGAATCCCCCTCCAGGCATGGATATTTGTGCTGTCCTTAGTATCAGCTAGGTCATACGTAGTATGTAAGTTTAGGGACTGATGACCCCGTAATAAAGTCCCATAAGCTCTATAAACATTTTATTTTTGAATTTGAACCTGTTTATCACAGGGAACACGCGGCGTGGTGCGGCCTGAATTAGACTTCACCAAACTAATACTAGGACTTGACATTTCACACTCAGCAAAGTCGAAAGTGTCTTCAACCTCAATTAACTGCAACACCGTTTTAAGTGAAGGGTTAGGCTGCCTCAAAATAGCCGCACGAATTCTAGAATCCTGAATGTTCTGAGTGATACTGTACCGCCACATGATGTCACTACACGACAGGAACACACAAGTTTACACTGCCTAGTAAGACCCCGTATTTCAGTATACCATTCCTTATTCGTCTGTCCTGGCAACTTTTTCGGACGAAAGAATTTATACCTTGCAGCCGCCACTAAAATCCGTTTCTCAAAGTACGAAGTCAACTTGCTAGTACTCGTACTACAGCCCACTTGATCAGGTCGAAAGTCCGGGAATAGTTTCTGAATCAATCGAAACACTCATGTGCCCACTACCGATAAAGAGAAAGGTTTGATGCTCTGACCCAGTACGTAATGCGGCGTTACGTGTTGTTTGAACTGCGCCAGCTAATCGTGCCAGTCCTCTCGCTGTTTGTCGAATGCATGGAACGGTGGAATTGCCGCCGCCGGAGAGGACTGTTGCGCCAGTGTCTGTTGTTGCTGCTGCTGCGTCAGCAACGTCAGTGCTTGGAGCAGTTGTTGACTTTGCGTGGCCTGCAACTGAATAACAGATATTAAAGACGTGTCCTGTGGGTTAGAAGCCGTGACTGGAAAGGTATCCATTCTGTTAGACTGCAGACTTATGCTAACATGTGGAAAACGTTTTTAGATACCGCCGCCTGAAACAGAAAGCTCCACTTTCACAAACGAAGTGACGCCTCAGGAAACAGACAGAACGTGCAGAAAAAAATGGGTCCCCTCGTCACCAACTGTTGTGTTCCTCCTAGCAGCTAATTGCGGTGACGAACTCTATCTCTCGTCGACATAACGGATCTGGTGGGTCGAGAACGTGGGAGTAGGGCAACTAGGAACATTGCAGCCTCCGAATGTATCACTAGTAATATTTTATTCTGACAAAAACTTTACTTCAGATTCACATTGCTGCGACTACTTCCCCGGCTATAACGAAACTGAATATTTTCTACACAGGATAGATCACAGTCAACTTCCAACGCAAACAAGTACAGCAGTAGCGTTAAGTGCATTGCTAACAGATGCACTCCGCTAAGTCACGTGTATGGGTCTCCCCCCACACTTCAACTGACCTCTCCGGCGTGGCACAACGCCGCTCGCTTCCTGTGGAGGGCGCCATTTCTTCACCCTTCTTCCCGTGGCGCCTCTATAGCGATCATGCCGTCCCTGACGCGCGCGTTTAACTTGCGACGCCACAGTGACACGAAAGAAAAGGCAGAGACCTATGTGATACTCGTACTTACAGTAGATATTACACAAGGAAATTGTAATATATAAGGAGGTTTGACATCTTTACCATTACAAATGTAACTGTACTACGAAAATAAATAAATCTGATTTTCATATCAATTTCATAGAATTATCTTTGCTTCGCCAAAAAAATGGTTATAAAGATTAAAGTGTTGTAATACTACTGCCACGAAACGGTGTTTTGTATAAACTTTACACTAATCACAAGATCTTCCTCTGAATATGTGGTGTCGCACAAAGTCTGAAGTGCGCGCCACCTACTTTCGCCGCGCGCCGCCATGCACGCACGGTGCGGCGTTCTTACGTCATCCACGAGCGCCCTCTGCTAAAACTCCGCTCGTGGCCACCACTGGTGTGCATCGTTCACTTGGGACTGATATAGGAACCAGTTAACACTTCGGAATCAGATTGGCACCAGTGAAGACTTGGCTATCGGATAGGCACTAGGCAGGCCTCCAACTCAACTATGTATCAGCATTCTGCAGTACTGAGCAATGTAAAAGTTAAGTATTACTAAGTCTCTGTGATATATATATATCGTTCTAATTTACTCTAGTGTTTCTAGTTTCTGCTGTCCCACTGGCTGGTCAACTCCATACCGTACAAGCATGCATCCTTTATTCCTTTGTCGGTCTCTTTCTACTCGGCCACCGACACCTACAACGGAAACGAGACACAAAAGCGGGACACAAAAGAATATGTACCTACAGAGGCACTAATAAACCACAAGTAACACAGTACCCGGGATCAAACAACAGTGCCTTATATTGGATTAAGAGTAAATAGGTTGGTTAAGTGGTGAACTGTCTAACTGCGGACAAAGAATTCCCACAAACATGTTGAGTAAATATTAAAAAATCAAATGGAAAAAAGTAAAATATATTTAAAAAAGCATGATTAATGTGTACGTTAAAGGATGTACGTCAGGTAAAAGGCATTTATTTGAAGACAATGACTGCATACTTCGCAACTCAAGTATTTCGAGATTGAATCAAGGCAAGACACAGTGTTTATTTAACCATGCTCTAAAATTATTCAACAGACGTGCTAATTTCCTTTTAATGAAGACATACACAGTTTCACTAATAGAACATAAATGAATATCAGTATAAACCATGAAAAATCGTGTTTCATCAATTTAAACGAAAGCATTACGGGCACAAGATAAGTGAACCGTTCGGTTCGTGGCGACTTCCCGTCGCCTGTCTTCGACTTTCGATTAGATTTCAAGTGGTTTATTATCCTTGGGCTTCCCTATTTAAACTGGCGGTTGTCCTTTTCGTTTGGGTTTTGTTTTGGCAGTTTCCGTAGCGGTTACTAGGGGTCACTATCGGTCGCGGCTCGCGCTTTGTGCGCTGCTCGGCGTGTGTGTGGTCGGACGCAGGCGGCTTTCTTGTTTTGGTTGACTGCCAGGCGGTGACCCATAGTGATGGAATGGAGGTCTACGTGAATTACTTACTAGTGCTTGTGTCTATTCCACCGGTCTTTGGTAAACTCAGTTTTAGTTCAGTGAAGATTTATATGCGGAATTGGCGTCAATATCTGATAAGTGGCAGAGTGTCTCGGACGATATATTGAAGCAGCCTTGCATATCTACTTTATGTGTGGACGCTTTTGGATTTTCTAATTAGAGGCAATTGAGGTAATGGAACTTGCTATTATGTTTTGAGTGCTAGTTGGGTTGCAAGAAGTGAGTAATTTACTGTATTTAAGTGCTTTACACGTAAGCACGATTTATTCGAGTTGTGTACCGAATACCTTAACTGTGCTTTGTAACCAGATGTACTTCCTGTTGCAGGCAGTTGTTTATTCTTAAATTATAGAGACGTTTAGTGGAAGCTTTTTCAGTGTAACCAGATATATTGTTTAGATATGAGCACTGATAAATTTGTGTGTCGCTTTCTGGGGTGCTCAATTTCAATGTGGTTCTGTTAAAGTGAAATGTTTGTAAAGTCTATGGGACTTAACTACGGGGCTATCAGTCCCTAAACTTACAAACTACTTATGAACTACTTACGAACTAGGACGGCACAAATATCCATGCCCGAGGGGGGATTCGAACCCCCGACCGTAGTGGCCGTGCGGACCTTGACTGGAGCGCCTTAGTCCCCTCGGCCACCGCGGCCGGCTGTTAAAGTGAAGAAGTCGTGTGGACGTCATTAATCTTACCAATGGACTTTATGTTTATTTTGATTGTGAGTATTAAGGGCAAGCAGTGATGGTTGTTGTAACCTAAGCGTAGGAAGCTGCCTGGTTTCCCCTTTGCGTATGCATGCGTGTAAAATCTTATGCATATTGGTATATTATTATATATATAGTATATTTTATAGGTTTGTTGTCTTAGCATGTATGATTAATCTCACCTTTTATTTATGTTTTGCAGTTGTACGCCTTGTTTGTTGTACCTGGTTGACTGGCGTTGGGCCCGGTGGACCGGGCCTGTGGTTTGCCCGTTTGAGTGCTTTGTTGCATCGGCTTCTGCCTGAAGTTGAGTATATCTTATCTACCTGCTTTATTTGGCCGGGTTCTGCCTACCATGATACTGCGGCAGTCACCATTCAACCTTTTTTTTTTTTTTTTTTTTTTTTTTTTTTTTTTTTTTTTTTTTTTTTTGTGTGTGTGTGTGTGGGGGGGGGGGGGCGCTTGTCAATTCGTGAATAGTCGGGAGTGATTTTTTCATCAATTGTATTTTGCTACCTCGGAAGCTTGCAAGCTTTGACTTATAAGATTAGGCCAAAAATTGTTAACCTGGTTATATTGTAGTGATTATATATTTGTCAGAAACTTAAATGTGTTAATATTGGCTAACTGTCTATTGTAACCTTGTGATTATTGTATCCGCTGTAACGATCTAGGCCCACAACTGAAAGTTAGGCATTGCTTTTGGTTAGTTTTGTTTCTATTCCCATTTCATTCCATTCATTTACTGAAAGTCTTTGAACATTGTTAAGCGAACTTCCATGGGTAGGGATATTTGGCTATTGTGTGACAATTGAGCTATTACCTGCTTATTTGTTAATCATATATTACATATTGTATTCCTTCCTTAAAGAAAAGGATTATAAGACTCTATATTGTTTTTTCATTGTGAAATTTCAAGACCCTTCAACAACAACATAAGGATCATGTAGCGCCAAAAGTTATTAACAGTCCACATACGAAACTATAACACCAAGTTTACGACGCTTGTGATCGGGGTATTCAATGCATAAAAGAACATTGACAACTGCGAGAGGCGAATGAATCTGCACAAAGCGCCTAGATAACCAAAACGCCAGATTTAAGCTCTGGTTCCCGAAAGGGAGCGTGGGTTCGAACCCCACATCTGACAACGAATTTTACCATTTATTAACCTATTTAGTATGCGTAATTCCGAAAAACCAAATGAAAATCCCTTACAAGTGCTTACGATTCTTAGAGAAGAGGCTTGCCAAAGGCGCCTAGCTGCACAGGTCAGATTGGCCGAGCGGTCTAAGGCGCCAGATTTAAGCTCTGGTTCCCGAAAGGGAGCGTGGGTTCGAACCCCACATCTGACAACGAATTTTACCATTTATTAACCTATTTAGTATGCGTAATTCCGAAAAACCAAATGAAAATCCCTTACAAGTGCTTACGATTCTTAGAGAAGAGGCTTGCCAAAGGCGCCTAGCTGCACAGGTCAGATTGGCCGAGCGGTCTAAGGCGCCAGATTTAAGCTCTGGTTCCCGAAAGGGAGCGTGGGTTCGAACCCCACATCTGACAACGAATTTTACCATTTATTAACCTATTTAGTATGCGTAATTCCGAAAAACCAAATGAAAATCCCTTACAAGTGCTTACGATTCTTAGAGAAGAGGCTTGCCAAAGGCGCCTAGCTGCACAGGTCAGATTGGCCGAGCGGTCTAAGGCGCCAGATTTAAGCTCTGGTTCCCGAAAGGGAGCGTGGGTTCGAACCCCACATCTGACAACGAATTTTACCATTTATTAACCTATTTAGTATGCGTAATTCCGAAAAACCAAATGAAAATCCCTTACAAGTGCTTACGATTCTTAGAGAAGAGGCTTGCCAAAGGCGCCTAGCTGCACAGGTCAGATTGGCCGAGCGGTCTAAGGCGCCAGATTTAAGCTCTGGTTCCCGAAAGGGAGCGTGGGTTCGAACCCCACATCTGACAACGAATTTTACCATTTATTAACCTATTTAGTATGCGTAATTCCGAAAAACCAAATGAAAATCCCTTACAAGTGCTTACGATTCTTAGAGAAGAGGCTTGCCAAAGGCGCCTAGCTGCACAGGTCAGATTGGCCGAGCGGTCTAAGGCGCCAGATTTAAGCTCTGGTTCCCGAAAGGGAGCGTGGGTTCGAACCCCACATCTGACAACGAATTTTACCATTTATTAACCTATTTAGTATGCGTAATTCCGAAAAACCAAATGAAAATCCCTTACAAGTGCTTACGATTCTTAGAGAAGAGGCTTGCCAAAGGCGCCTAGCTGCACAGGTCAGATTGGCCGAGCGGTCTAAGGCGCCAGATTTAAGCTCTGGTTCCCGAAAGGGAGCGTGGGTTCGAACCCCACATCTGACAACGAATTTTACCATTTATTAACCTATTTAGTATGCGTAATTCCGAAAAACCAAATGAAAATCCCTTACAAGTGCTTACGATTCTTAGAGAAGAGGCTTGCCAAAGGCGCCTAGCTGCACAGGTCAGATTGGCCGAGCGGTCTAAGGCGCCAGATTTAAGCTCTGGTTCCCGAAAGGGAGCGTGGGTTCGAACCCCACATCTGACAACGAATTTTACCATTTATTAACCTATTTAGTATGCGTAATTCCGAAAAACCAAATGAAAATCCCTTACAAGTGCTTACGATTCTTAGAGAAGAGGCTTGCCAAAGGCGCCTAGCTGCACAGGTCAGATTGGCCGAGCGGTCTAAGGCGCCAGATTTAAGCTCTGGTTCCCGAAAGGGAGCGTGGGTTCGAACCCCACATCTGACAACGAATTTTACCATTTATTAACCTATTTAGTATGCGTAATTCCGAAAAACCAAATGAAAATCCCTTACAAGTGCTTACGATTCTTAGAGAAGAGGCTTGCCAAAGGCGCCTAGCTGCACAGGTCAGATTGGCCGAGCGGTCTAAGGCGCCAGATTTAAGCTCTGGTTCCCGAAAGGGAGCGTGGGTTCGAACCCCACATCTGACAACGAATTTTACCATTTATTAACCTATTTAGTATGCGTAATTCCGAAAAACCAAATGAAAATCCCTTACAAGTGCTTACGATTCTTAGAGAAGAGGCTTGCCAAAGGCGCCTAGCTGCACAGGTCAGATTGGCCGAGCGGTCTAAGGCGCCAGATTTAAGCTCTGGTTCCCGAAAGGGAGCGTGGGTTCGAACCCCACATCTGACAACGAATTTTACCATTTATTAACCTATTTAGTATGCGTAATTCCGAAAAACCAAATGAAAATCCCTTACAAGTGCTTACGATTCTTAGAGAAGAGGCTTGCCAAAGGCGCCTAGCTGCACAGGTCAGATTGGCCGAGCGGTCTAAGGCGCCAGATTTAAGCTCTGGTTCCCGAAAGGGAGCGTGGGTTCGAACCCCACATCTGACAACGAATTTTACCATTTATTAACCTATTTAGTATGCGTAATTCCGAAAAACCAAATGAAAATCCCTTACAAGTGCTTACGATTCTTAGAGAAGAGGCTTGCCAAAGGCGCCTAGCTGCACAGGTCAGATTGGCCGAGCGGTCTAAGGCGCCAGATTTAAGCTCTGGTTCCCGAAAGGGAGCGTGGGTTCGAACCCCACATCTGACAACGAATTTTACCATTTATTAACCTATTTAGTATGCGTAATTCCGAAAAACCAAATGAAAATCCCTTACAAGTGCTTACGATTCTTAGAGAAGAGGCTTGCCAAAGGCGCCTAGCTGCACAGGTCAGATTGGCCGAGCGGTCTAAGGCGCCAGATTTAAGCTCTGGTTCCCGAAAGGGAGCGTGGGTTCGAACCCCACATCTGACAACGAATTTTACCATTTATTAACCTATTTAGTATGCGTAATTCCGAAAAACCAAATGAAAATCCCTTACAAGTGCTTACGATTCTTAGAGAAGAGGCTTGCCAAAGGCGCCTAGCTGCACAGGTCAGATTGGCCGAGCGGTCTAAGGCGCCAGATTTAAGCTCTGGTTCCCGAAAGGGAGCGTGGGTTCGAACCCCACATCTGACAACGAATTTTACCATTTATTAACCTATTTAGTATGCGTAATTCCGAAAAACCAAATGAAAATCCCTTACAAGTGCTTACGATTCTTAGAGAAGAGGCTTGCCAAAGGCGCCTAGCTGCACAGGTCAGATTGGCCGAGCGGTCTAAGGCGCCAGATTTAAGCTCTGGTTCCCGAAAGGGAGCGTGGGTTCGAACCCCACATCTGACAACGAATTTTACCATTTATTAACCTATTTAGTATGCGTAATTCCGAAAAACCAAATGAAAATCCCTTACAAGTGCTTACGATTCTTAGAGAAGAGGCTTGCCAAAGGCGCCTAGCTGCACAGGTCAGATTGGCCGAGCGGTCTAAGGCGCCAGATTTAAGCTCTGGTTCCCGAAAGGGAGCGTGGGTTCGAACCCCACATCTGACAACGAATTTTACCATTTATTAACCTATTTAGTATGCGTAATTCCGAAAAACCAAATGAAAATCCCTTACAAGTGCTTACGATTCTTAGAGAAGAGGCTTGCCAAAGGCGCCTAGCTGCACAGGTCAGATTGGCCGAGCGGTCTAAGGCGCCAGATTTAAGCTCTGGTTCCCGAAAGGGAGCGTGGGTTCGAACCCCACATCTGACAACGAATTTTACCATTTATTAACCTATTTAGTATGCGTAATTCCGAAAAACCAAATGAAAATCCCTTACAAGTGCTTACGATTCTTAGAGAAGAGGCTTGCCAAAGGCGCCTAGCTGCACAGGTCAGATTGGCCGAGCGGTCTAAGGCGCCAGATTTAAGCTCTGGTTCCCGAAAGGGAGCGTGGGTTCGAACCCCACATCTGACAACGAATTTTACCATTTATTAACCTATTTAGTATGCGTAATTCCGAAAAACCAAATGAAAATCCCTTACAAGTGCTTACGATTCTTAGAGAAGAGGCTTGCCAAAGGCGCCTAGCTGCACAGGTCAGATTGGCCGAGCGGTCTAAGGCGCCAGATTTAAGCTCTGGTTCCCGAAAGGGAGCGTGGGTTCGAACCCCACATCTGACAACGAATTTTACCATTTATTAACCTATTTAGTATGCGTAATTCCGAAAAACCAAATGAAAATCCCTTACAAGTGCTTACGATTCTTAGAGAAGAGGCTTGCCAAAGGCGCCTAGCTGCACAGGTCAGATTGGCCGAGCGGTCTAAGGCGCCAGATTTAAGCTCTGGTTCCCGAAAGGGAGCGTGGGTTCGAACCCCACATCTGACAACGAATTTTACCATTTATTAACCTATTTAGTATGCGTAATTCCGAAAAACCAAATGAAAATCCCTTACAAGTGCTTACGATTCTTAGAGAAGAGGCTTGCCAAAGGCGCCTAGCTGCACAGGTCAGATTGGCCGAGCGGTCTAAGGCGCCAGATTTAAGCTCTGGTTCCCGAAAGGGAGCGTGGGTTCGAACCCCACATCTGACAACGAATTTTACCATTTATTAACCTATTTAGTATGCGTAATTCCGAAAAACCAAATGAAAATCCCTTACAAGTGCTTACGATTCTTAGAGAAGAGGCTTGCCAAAGGCGCCTAGCTGCACAGGTCAGATTGGCCGAGCGGTCTAAGGCGCCAGATTTAAGCTCTGGTTCCCGAAAGGGAGCGTGGGTTCGAACCCCACATCTGACAACGAATTTTACCATTTATTAACCTATTTAGTATGCGTAATTCCGAAAAACCAAATGAAAATCCCTTACAAGTGCTTACGATTCTTAGAGAAGAGGCTTGCCAAAGGCGCCTAGCTGCACAGGTCAGATTGGCCGAGCGGTCTAAGGCGCCAGATTTAAGCTCTGGTTCCCGAAAGGGAGCGTGGGTTCGAACCCCACATCTGACAACGAATTTTACCATTTATTAACCTATTTAGTATGCGTAATTCCGAAAAACCAAATGAAAATCCCTTACAAGTGCTTACGATTCTTAGAGAAGAGGCTTGCCAAAGGCGCCTAGCTGCACAGGTCAGATTGGCCGAGCGGTCTAAGGCGCCAGATTTAAGCTCTGGTTCCCGAAAGGGAGCGTGGGTTCGAACCCCACATCTGACAACGAATTTTACCATTTATTAACCTATTTAGTATGCGTAATTCCGAAAAACCAAATGAAAATCCCTTACAAGTGCTTACGATTCTTAGAGAAGAGGCTTGCCAAAGGCGCCTAGCTGCACAGGTCAGATTGGCCGAGCGGTCTAAGGCGCCAGATTTAAGCTCTGGTTCCCGAAAGGGAGCGTGGGTTCGAACCCCACATCTGACAACGAATTTTACCATTTATTAACCTATTTAGTATGCGTAATTCCGAAAAACCAAATGAAAATCCCTTACAAGTGCTTACGATTCTTAGAGAAGAGGCTTGCCAAAGGCGCCTAGCTGCACAGGTCAGATTGGCCGAGCGGTCTAAGGCGCCAGATTTAAGCTCTGGTTCCCGAAAGGGAGCGTGGGTTCGAACCCCACATCTGACAACGAATTTTACCATTTATTAACCTATTTAGTATGCGTAATTCCGAAAAACCAAATGAAAATCCCTTACAAGTGCTTACGATTCTTAGAGAAGAGGCTTGCCAAAGGCGCCTAGCTGCACAGGTCAGATTGGCCGAGCGGTCTAAGGCGCCAGATTTAAGCTCTGGTTCCCGAAAGGGAGCGTGGGTTCGAACCCCACATCTGACAACGAATTTTACCATTTATTAACCTATTTAGTATGCGTAATTCCGAAAAACCAAATGAAAATCCCTTACAAGTGCTTACGATTCTTAGAGAAGAGGCTTGCCAAAGGCGCCTAGCTGCACAGGTCAGATTGGCCGAGCGGTCTAAGGCGCCAGATTTAAGCTCTGGTTCCCGAAAGGGAGCGTGGGTTCGAACCCCACATCTGACAACGAATTTTACCATTTATTAACCTATTTAGTATGCGTAATTCCGAAAAACCAAATGAAAATCCCTTACAAGTGCTTACGATTCTTAGAGAAGAGGCTTGCCAAAGGCGCCTAGCTGCACAGGTCAGATTGGCCGAGCGGTCTAAGGCGCCAGATTTAAGCTCTGGTTCCCGAAAGGGAGCGTGGGTTCGAACCCCACATCTGACAACGAATTTTACCATTTATTAACCTATTTAGTATGCGTAATTCCGAAAAACCAAATGAAAATCCCTTACAAGTGCTTACGATTCTTAGAGAAGAGGCTTGCCAAAGGCGCCTAGCTGCACAGGTCAGATTGGCCGAGCGGTCTAAGGCGCCAGATTTAAGCTCTGGTTCCCGAAAGGGAGCGTGGGTTCGAACCCCACATCTGACAACGAATTTTACCATTTATTAACCTATTTAGTATGCGTAATTCCGAAAAACCAAATGAAAATCCCTTACAAGTGCTTACGATTCTTAGAGAAGAGGCTTGCCAAAGGCGCCTAGCTGCACAGGTCAGATTGGCCGAGCGGTCTAAGGCGCCAGATTTAAGCTCTGGTTCCCGAAAGGGAGCGTGGGTTCGAACCCCACATCTGACAACGAATTTTACCATTTATTAACCTATTTAGTATGCGTAATTCCGAAAAACCAAATGAAAATCCCTTACAAGTGCTTACGATTCTTAGAGAAGAGGCTTGCCAAAGGCGCCTAGCTGCACAGGTCAGATTGGCCGAGCGGTCTAAGGCGCCAGATTTAAGCTCTGGTTCCCGAAAGGGAGCGTGGGTTCGAACCCCACATCTGACAACGAATTTTACCATTTATTAACCTATTTAGTATGCGTAATTCCGAAAAACCAAATGAAAATCCCTTACAAGTGCTTACGATTCTTAGAGAAGAGGCTTGCCAAAGGCGCCTAGCTGCACAGGTCAGATTGGCCGAGCGGTCTAAGGCGCCAGATTTAAGCTCTGGTTCCCGAAAGGGAGCGTGGGTTCGAACCCCACATCTGACAACGAATTTTACCATTTATTAACCTATTTAGTATGCGTAATTCCGAAAAACCAAATGAAAATCCCTTACAAGTGCTTACGATTCTTAGAGAAGAGGCTTGCCAAAGGCGCCTAGCTGCACAGGTCAGATTGGCCGAGCGGTCTAAGGCGCCAGATTTAAGCTCTGGTTCCCGAAAGGGAGCGTGGGTTCGAACCCCACATCTGACAACGAATTTTACCATTTATTAACCTATTTAGTATGCGTAATTCCGAAAAACCAAATGAAAATCCCTTACAAGTGCTTACGATTCTTAGAGAAGAGGCTTGCCAAAGGCGCCTAGCTGCACAGGTCAGATTGGCCGAGCGGTCTAAGGCGCCAGATTTAAGCTCTGGTTCCCGAAAGGGAGCGTGGGTTCGAACCCCACATCTGACAACGAATTTTACCATTTATTAACCTATTTAGTATGCGTAATTCCGAAAAACCAAATGAAAATCCCTTACAAGTGCTTACGATTCTTAGAGAAGAGGCTTGCCAAAGGCGCCTAGCTGCACAGGTCAGATTGGCCGAGCGGTCTAAGGCGCCAGATTTAAGCTCTGGTTCCCGAAAGGGAGCGTGGGTTCGAACCCCACATCTGACAACGAATTTTACCATTTATTAACCTATTTAGTATGCGTAATTCCGAAAAACCAAATGAAAATCCCTTACAAGTGCTTACGATTCTTAGAGAAGAGGCTTGCCAAAGGCGCCTAGCTGCACAGGTCAGATTGGCCGAGCGGTCTAAGGCGCCAGATTTAAGCTCTGGTTCCCGAAAGGGAGCGTGGGTTCGAACCCCACATCTGACAACGAATTTTACCATTTATTAACCTATTTAGTATGCGTAATTCCGAAAAACCAAATGAAAATCCCTTACAAGTGCTTACGATTCTTAGAGAAGAGGCTTGCCAAAGGCGCCTAGCTGCACAGGTCAGATTGGCCGAGCGGTCTAAGGCGCCAGATTTAAGCTCTGGTTCCCGAAAGGGAGCGTGGGTTCGAACCCCACATCTGACAACGAATTTTACCATTTATTAACCTATTTAGTATGCGTAATTCCGAAAAACCAAATGAAAATCCCTTACAAGTGCTTACGATTCTTAGAGAAGAGGCTTGCCAAAGGCGCCTAGCTGCACAGGTCAGATTGGCCGAGCGGTCTAAGGCGCCAGATTTAAGCTCTGGTTCCCGAAAGGGAGCGTGGGTTCGAACCCCACATCTGACAACGAATTTTACCATTTATTAACCTATTTAGTATGCGTAATTCCGAAAAACCAAATGAAAATCCCTTACAAGTGCTTACGATTCTTAGAGAAGAGGCTTGCCAAAGGCGCCTAGCTGCACAGGTCAGATTGGCCGAGCGGTCTAAGGCGCCAGATTTAAGCTCTGGTTCCCGAAAGGGAGCGTGGGTTCGAACCCCACATCTGACAACGAATTTTACCATTTATTAACCTATTTAGTATGCGTAATTCCGAAAAACCAAATGAAAATCCCTTACAAGTGCTTACGATTCTTAGAGAAGAGGCTTGCCAAAGGCGCCTAGCTGCACAGGTCAGATTGGCCGAGCGGTCTAAGGCGCCAGATTTAAGCTCTGGTTCCCGAAAGGGAGCGTGGGTTCGAACCCCACATCTGACAACGAATTTTACCATTTATTAACCTATTTAGTATGCGTAATTCCGAAAAACCAAATGAAAATCCCTTACAAGTGCTTACGATTCTTAGAGAAGAGGCTTGCCAAAGGCGCCTAGCTGCACAGGTCAGATTGGCCGAGCGGTCTAAGGCGCCAGATTTAAGCTCTGGTTCCCGAAAGGGAGCGTGGGTTCGAACCCCACATCTGACAACGAATTTTACCATTTATTAACCTATTTAGTATGCGTAATTCCGAAAAACCAAATGAAAATCCCTTACAAGTGCTTACGATTCTTAGAGAAGAGGCTTGCCAAAGGCGCCTAGCTGCACAGGTCAGATTGGCCGAGCGGTCTAAGGCGCCAGATTTAAGCTCTGGTTCCCGAAAGGGAGCGTGGGTTCGAACCCCACATCTGACAACGAATTTTACCATTTATTAACCTATTTAGTATGCGTAATTCCGAAAAACCAAATGAAAATCCCTTACAAGTGCTTACGATTCTTAGAGAAGAGGCTTGCCAAAGGCGCCTAGCTGCACAGGTCAGATTGGCCGAGCGGTCTAAGGCGCCAGATTTAAGCTCTGGTTCCCGAAAGGGAGCGTGGGTTCGAACCCCACATCTGACAACGAATTTTACCATTTATTAACCTATTTAGTATGCGTAATTCCGAAAAACCAAATGAAAATCCCTTACAAGTGCTTACGATTCTTAGAGAAGAGGCTTGCCAAAGGCGCCTAGCTGCACAGGTCAGATTGGCCGAGCGGTCTAAGGCGCCAGATTTAAGCTCTGGTTCCCGAAAGGGAGCGTGGGTTCGAACCCCACATCTGACAACGAATTTTACCATTTATTAACCTATTTAGTATGCGTAATTCCGAAAAACCAAATGAAAATCCCTTACAAGTGCTTACGATTCTTAGAGAAGAGGCTTGCCAAAGGCGCCTAGCTGCACAGGTCAGATTGGCCGAGCGGTCTAAGGCGCCAGATTTAAGCTCTGGTTCCCGAAAGGGAGCGTGGGTTCGAACCCCACATCTGACAACGAATTTTACCATTTATTAACCTATTTAGTATGCGTAATTCCGAAAAACCAAATGAAAATCCCTTACAAGTGCTTACGATTCTTAGAGAAGAGGCTTGCCAAAGGCGCCTAGCTGCACAGGTCAGATTGGCCGAGCGGTCTAAGGCGCCAGATTTAAGCTCTGGTTCCCGAAAGGGAGCGTGGGTTCGAACCCCACATCTGACAACGAATTTTACCATTTATTAACCTATTTAGTATGCGTAATTCCGAAAAACCAAATGAAAATCCCTTACAAGTGCTTACGATTCTTAGAGAAGAGGCTTGCCAAAGGCGCCTAGCTGCACAGGTCAGATTGGCCGAGCGGTCTAAGGCGCCAGATTTAAGCTCTGGTTCCCGAAAGGGAGCGTGGGTTCGAACCCCACATCTGACAACGAATTTTACCATTTATTAACCTATTTAGTATGCGTAATTCCGAAAAACCAAATGAAAATCCCTTACAAGTGCTTACGATTCTTAGAGAAGAGGCTTGCCAAAGGCGCCTAGCTGCACAGGTCAGATTGGCCGAGCGGTCTAAGGCGCCAGATTTAAGCTCTGGTTCCCGAAAGGGAGCGTGGGTTCGAACCCCACATCTGACAACGAATTTTACCATTTATTAACCTATTTAGTATGCGTAATTCCGAAAAACCAAATGAAAATCCCTTACAAGTGCTTACGATTCTTAGAGAAGAGGCTTGCCAAAGGCGCCTAGCTGCACAGGTCAGATTGGCCGAGCGGTCTAAGGCGCCAGATTTAAGCTCTGGTTCCCGAAAGGGAGCGTGGGTTCGAACCCCACATCTGACAACGAATTTTACCATTTATTAACCTATTTAGTATGCGTAATTCCGAAAAACCAAATGAAAATCCCTTACAAGTGCTTACGATTCTTAGAGAAGAGGCTTGCCAAAGGCGCCTAGCTGCACAGGTCAGATTGGCCGAGCGGTCTAAGGCGCCAGATTTAAGCTCTGGTTCCCGAAAGGGAGCGTGGGTTCGAACCCCACATCTGACAACGAATTTTACCATTTATTAACCTATTTAGTATGCGTAATTCCGAAAAACCAAATGAAAATCCCTTACAAGTGCTTACGATTCTTAGAGAAGAGGCTTGCCAAAGGCGCCTAGCTGCACAGGTCAGATTGGCCGAGCGGTCTAAGGCGCCAGATTTAAGCTCTGGTTCCCGAAAGGGAGCGTGGGTTCGAACCCCACATCTGACAACGAATTTTACCATTTATTAACCTATTTAGTATGCGTAATTCCGAAAAACCAAATGAAAATCCCTTACAAGTGCTTACGATTCTTAGAGAAGAGGCTTGCCAAAGGCGCCTAGCTGCACAGGTCAGATTGGCCGAGCGGTCTAAGGCGCCAGATTTAAGCTCTGGTTCCCGAAAGGGAGCGTGGGTTCGAACCCCACATCTGACAACGAATTTTACCATTTATTAACCTATTTAGTATGCGTAATTCCGAAAAACCAAATGAAAATCCCTTACAAGTGCTTACGATTCTTAGAGAAGAGGCTTGCCAAAGGCGCCTAGCTGCACAGGTCAGATTGGCCGAGCGGTCTAAGGCGCCAGATTTAAGCTCTGGTTCCCGAAAGGGAGCGTGGGTTCGAACCCCACATCTGACAACGAATTTTACCATTTATTAACCTATTTAGTATGCGTAATTCCGAAAAACCAAATGAAAATCCCTTACAAGTGCTTACGATTCTTAGAGAAGAGGCTTGCCAAAGGCGCCTAGCTGCACAGGTCAGATTGGCCGAGCGGTCTAAGGCGCCAGATTTAAGCTCTGGTTCCCGAAAGGGAGCGTGGGTTCGAACCCCACATCTGACAACGAATTTTACCATTTATTAACCTATTTAGTATGCGTAATTCCGAAAAACCAAATGAAAATCCCTTACAAGTGCTTACGATTCTTAGAGAAGAGGCTTGCCAAAGGCGCCTAGCTGCACAGGTCAGATTGGCCGAGCGGTCTAAGGCGCCAGATTTAAGCTCTGGTTCCCGAAAGGGAGCGTGGGTTCGAACCCCACATCTGACAACGAATTTTACCATTTATTAACCTATTTAGTATGCGTAATTCCGAAAAACCAAATGAAAATCCCTTACAAGTGCTTACGATTCTTAGAGAAGAGGCTTGCCAAAGGCGCCTAGCTGCACAGGTCAGATTGGCCGAGCGGTCTAAGGCGCCAGATTTAAGCTCTGGTTCCCGAAAGGGAGCGTGGGTTCGAACCCCACATCTGACAACGAATTTTACCATTTATTAACCTATTTAGTATGCGTAATTCCGAAAAACCAAATGAAAATCCCTTACAAGTGCTTACGATTCTTAGAGAAGAGGCTTGCCAAAGGCGCCTAGCTGCACAGGTCAGATTGGCCGAGCGGTCTAAGGCGCCAGATTTAAGCTCTGGTTCCCGAAAGGGAGCGTGGGTTCGAACCCCACATCTGACAACGAATTTTACCATTTATTAACCTATTTAGTATGCGTAATTCCGAAAAACCAAATGAAAATCCCTTACAAGTGCTTACGATTCTTAGAGAAGAGGCTTGCCAAAGGCGCCTAGCTGCACAGGTCAGATTGGCCGAGCGGTCTAAGGCGCCAGATTTAAGCTCTGGTTCCCGAAAGGGAGCGTGGGTTCGAACCCCACATCTGACAACGAATTTTACCATTTATTAACCTATTTAGTATGCGTAATTCCGAAAAACCAAATGAAAATCCCTTACAAGTGCTTACGATTCTTAGAGAAGAGGCTTGCCAAAGGCGCCTAGCTGCACAGGTCAGATTGGCCGAGCGGTCTAAGGCGCCAGATTTAAGCTCTGGTTCCCGAAAGGGAGCGTGGGTTCGAACCCCACATCTGACAACGAATTTTACCATTTATTAACCTATTTAGTATGCGTAATTCCGAAAAACCAAATGAAAATCCCTTACAAGTGCTTACGATTCTTAGAGAAGAGGCTTGCCAAAGGCGCCTAGCTGCACAGGTCAGATTGGCCGAGCGGTCTTGCATTCCGCTGTCGGCGGGCGAGCAGTGCGGACGCCTGGTGTTTACGTCCTCGCCGCTGCCGGCAGAGCGCTGTTTGTGTGGTAAGTGCCACGCCGCTGAGCGTGTTTACTTGTTGGTGATGATATTTCGAACGACTTAACGATGACGCAACCACCACGAAGAGACACATTGAAATTGACGTTTGACCCGAAATTAGTGCGACCGACATCTTTTGAGATTGAGGATTTTATAGAAGAATCATTGAAATTGAATACCGACGATGTCATTGGTTACCATTTGTCGCTCTGTAGCAGCACGGTTTATTTGAAACTTCTCAGTGCAGCCAAATGTGACGCGGTTGTCGAATCTTGCGGAGGAATTTCAAAGTTTAAGCACTCCGACGGTAATATAGGAGAGGTCCGCATAACACAAGTGGGTCTAGGTATCAGGACGGTTAGAATATTCGAACTGCCTTTTGAAATTACCGCCGAGGATATCGACTCTGTTTTAAAGAGTTATGGCACCGTCCTTAGTAATGTTGCTGAAATATGGTCCGGTGCTCACAAATTCAAGGTGTTGAATGGCGTTAGACAAGTCAGAATCGAACTTCTGAAACACATTCCGTCCTATATTTCAGTTTGTGGCTATAGGGCAATAGTAATGTACGACGGTCAACCACGCACGTGCGGGGCGTGCGGCTCCACCGGTCATGTCCGCTCTCAATGTATGCAACGACGAGTGACACAGACCCCGGTAGGCGAGGCGGAAGCGCCGACCACCGTAACTTCACTGCCGCTCAAGTACGCAGCGGTAGCCCGCGGACACGTGGCCACACAACCGACCGTAGCGGCTCTCACATCTGCCACCGAGGAAACGTCTGTAGAAGGTGCAACCAGAGAATCTAGCGCTGTAGCGACAGACACGACTGTTACCGTGAACGCTTCGGCAGACGGTGTCGTGGTGGATTCGAAGATAACAACGGACGCACCTGTCGCCGAAAACACTTCGGCAGACGATGTGCATATGGACTCCTGTGACACGGCGGTGCCGACTGCTGCCGATCGCGTGGCGGATGAGAGTTGTGCCGCAGTGACACCGGCACACCACGGCTCGTCCGAAATTGCTTCCACAATTTTGGAGGTCAAAGCACACAGCGCTCCATCAGAGACGGACATGATGGAGGTAACTGAAACCTCAGGCAACGTATCTCCCCAGGAACACAAGAAGCGTCGCATCGCTCATGAAGCAGCGGAAAAATATGCGCCGACGCTGCGGGAAAGGGCGGCGCAAGTTCGCCAGAAAATCACGGCGAAGGACACGGCCGGCGGCTCACAGCCTTCTAAAACAAACAAGAAATCGCGGACGGGAGACATGTCGGACCGAACAACCGGAAAAACGGCAACTTTTGCCCCCACGGGAAAAGACACAACAGGTTCCGACAATAAGAATAAACCGTTAATATCCACGGAACAGGAGAAGGAACGTCCGATCCCCGACAACCGTACGCTGGATTGGTACCAGGACATGGAAGATAATGCCGAGGACCACGGCGATGCTGATACAATGCAGGTGGAACCACACGGCGGACTGCCTCCTGGACAAGAGGGCCCGCCGCGGGATAGAGATGACGACCCGGATTTTTACTAAAATTTACTACATTTACGATGTACAACACCAAGACATCCTTGCACGATGAACTCCGGCGGACAGAGGGCGTCTGAACTTCCAACTAGTTGGATGACCTGTCTTTCCTGCCTGTACATGATTTCACTCGTGTTACAGGGGAACATTTGATCCTATACCCATAGATGTCACTTCTTCAAACATATAAAATAGCAACCCTGAACATCAATAAAATAACGACGTTGCTGAAGGTTGACGCCCTCCGAGATTACATCTACAGCGCCGATGTTGACATCGTGATGTTACAAGAGGTCGACTATGAGCTACAGCTAAATATAACTGGCTATGATGCGATTTTAAACACGACGTTGGATGGAGCCTTTGGGACGGCATTCCTGATTAAGGAGGGAATCGTAGTCTCTGATATAGAACGGATAGCAAACGGCCGAGGGTTGTCTTGTTTAATCCATGGCGTTCGTTTTATAAACATTTACGCTCCTTCAGGCAACCAGCACAGGGCGGAGAGATCACTTTTTTATGAACAGGACCTCCTGTATCTAATACGACGAGCTGAAGAAGCAATGGTTTTAGCCGGTGATTTTAATTGTGTGCTTAAGAGAAAAGATCAGCATCCCAACTTTAATTACAGCGCAGAGTTAGACCGCGTAATACGAGAGATGCGATTTGCCGATACTTGGGAAGTTATTCATGGAGATCGTCAATGTTTTACCTTTTATACCCTCACCTCAGCTAGTAGAATTGATAGGATTTATGTAACACCGTGCTTAACAGCAAATGTCACTGGACCTGAAACATGGCCAGTGTATTTCTCAGATCATTTGGCGTATCACTGTCAACTGAAAATGACCAAACAGGATATTTTTCGGGGAAGGAACATCTGGAAACTTAACGTCACTATCCTTCCAGAAGATAGTTTGAGGCTCCGTGTGGAAGAGGTATGGAATACCTGTATGAGACGACGCCGAAACTTCCCAAGTACGATACAATGGTGGTGCAAGTGTGCGAAACCAAAGATAATCAGTTGCTTAAAAACGTATTGCTTTCAACGGCGTCAAGACGAAAAGAGCGTGTCTGAGTTTTATTTCCGTTGCCTCCGGGAACTCCACGAATGTCGTAACAGAACAGCGGACACCATATTACAAATTAAAAAAGTGAAAGCAAAATTAACGGCACTAAAAAGAAAACAGATGGAAGGCATCATAATCCGGTCGAGAGACCACAACAGCTTGTCCGGGGAAGCGCCTTCGCTGTACCACCTCGCGAAGGAACAACGTCACAAGCGGAATGGGCTGATACACAGCCTTCGAAGAGGAGACGGAAACCTATTGAAAGATCACCGGGCAATTAAGCAATACGTCACTGAGTATTATACGGAATTGTACGCTTCGGAGCATGTCGACGACGCGTTGCTCAGGCAGATTATGAACAGCTTACCTGACCGACTGAATACACGAGAGGCGGAATCTCTGTTGGTGGACATAACAGTAGAAGAACTGAGATCAGCAATGAAAAGAGCACAGGGAAACAAATCACCTGGCGCGGACGGATTGCCAATAGAATTCTACAAACGATTTTGGTACCTACTGGAAAACTGCTTCCTCGACATGTGCAACGAAATTAAGGACGGGACAATTATACCGGATGGATTCAACGAGGGGATCATAGTCCTTATTCCCAAGGAATACCCCTGTAACGAAATGCATAAAATCCGCCCGTTATCCTTACTCAACTCGGATTACAAGATAGTAGCCCGTGTCATGGCAGCGAGGATCAAACTGGTGTTGCATAAAATCATACATCTAAGTCAGACGGCAGCAGTACCGGGACGAACGATCCTTCAAAGTCTCACTGATTATAGGGAGCTCATAAGCTACTGTGCTCTTACACGTCCAGAAGCAGCACTCTTATCCTTAGACCTTAACAAGGCTTTTGACAGGATCAGGCATCAGTACCTCTTCGCAATAATGACCCGTCTGGGGTTTGGGGAAGAATTCGTCTGCATGCTCAAAAATCTCTTTAACAATGCCAAGTCGAGGGTAAAGATAAACGGACATCTCACGAAACCAATCCCCATAGAGAAATCCGTACGACAAGGCTGTCCTTTGTCAATGACTCTCTTCGTCATTGCTATCGACCCACTACTTAGGAGACTCAGCCAACGGCTCCAAGGAATGACCATCTACGGCAGCACTCTCAAATGCATCGCGTACGCGGATGACGTGGGAGTTGTTCTTAACAACGCTCAGGAACTGCGTGACGTGCACACGGTGGTTGGCGAGTTCGAACAAACTTCAGGATCCAGACTGAACATACGGAAAACGAAATTACTACCATTAGGAAGAGGGTTCCCAGAAAATGAGGGAGAAGACTACGTGCGTACCGACTTCCTGAAACTGCTCGGAATAAACATGTATAATTGTCCTCTGCGAACAACGGCTGCAACTTGGAGAGACATTTTAAATATGACGAGAGCATGTCTCCGACAGAACTACGGTCGTATGCAAAATTTACTTGAAAGAGTTCACTTTGTTAACACCAAAATCCTATCGAAAATTTGGTACGTAGGCCAAATCCTTCCGGTCAATGCAACAATAGCTGGCAGAGTGATGGCGGCGGTAGGGTGGTATCTATGGCGAGGCAGTATATTTAAAGTCGGAATAGATGTAACGACACTTCCGCCCAGGGAAGGAGGACTTGGTGTAGTGGATGTTGGTACCAAATGCAGAGCACTATTGATAAGACGAACTCTCCAAATTTATGACGAACAACCACAAAGCGTTCTCCGAGCAGTCATCAACGCATACAGACCACTTAGTTTAGAGGCTCCGGTTAACCTTAGTGCCGTACCACACGAACTAGTTCATATTCGCCAGTTCTTCCTAGACACAAGCTACCTGCGAAGGCAGAGCAACACCATCAGAAATAAAACAACAGCGGAGATATACAAGGTTATGAATGACAACGGGAGACAGAACAGGATGGAAACCAAATACGCGCACATACGGTGGCCCACAGTGTGGAAAAACATCAACAACAAGATCCTCGACACAAACATCAGATCAACATGGTACAGAGTCGTAAACGAAACAATAGCCACGAAGGAAAAACTTCACAGAATAAAGCTGGCCAAGACACCAACGTGTAAGGGTTGCGACCTCATCGACACACTACAACACAGGTGTGTATGCGGAGAGAACACGAAGATATGGGAATGGTGTCGAAGGAAACTTGCTCTGATAGGCAGAACGACCACCAAAGAAATAGCAATTGGAACCATGTTACAACCTGATTTCGACTATTTCCCAATGACGAAACAAAACATGTGGACCTGGCTAGTCGGCCACACATTACATTATATAATTAATAAACCGGCGGAAGGCACTTACCACGATTTTCGACTCTATAGTATAAATCAGGCTATGAAACTCCTAAACAATCCACGACAAATAACATTATTTGCAAACTACCCAGTGGCGTTAGAATTAACGCAGATATGAAAAACAAAGGGCAATGAACGATATTAGTTTATGATGAACCCTACGACACTAGTGAAACATTAGAAAGAGTATGTCAAAGAAGCATGACGCATAGTCATATCGGCGCGTGGCGCTACCGGAGTTAAGAGAGGACAAAGGAAAACAGTTTCAAAATGAAGGAGATTAGTGATTTTTTACGAAAAGGAGATCCCAAACGGAAATCAACCCACCCCAATTCACGAGAAGACGAACTCTGGTAGTAGACAGTGTGTTGAAAATGACATGCGTGTGAAGACAGAAGTGTCAGTTTCTTTATCATATTCCTTTAGTTATTCTTATTTGTTTTATTATTTATCATTATTATTATTTTCCTGTGACAGAAGTTATCGATATATTTTGTTTCCTTGTGGATGAAGTTCCACACTTACCTGCGGAGGACTTCAAGACGGAAAGAGATCCTCTACCTTAACGTGCAGAAGAAGAGCACATTACTTTAGCCAAAGGCCGATGAAGCCGACGCCGATGAAGGCGAATTTGGTGAGCGGAAGGACGGGTTGTAGGGGAGGAAGGAGACCCGAAAAATAAAAAAAAAAAAAAAAAAAAAAAAAAAAAAAAAAAAAAGCGGTCTAAGGCGCCAGATTTAAGCTCTGGTTCCCGAAAGGGAGCGTGGGTTCGAACCCCACATCTGACAACGAATTTTACCATTTATTAACCTATTTAGTATGCGTAATTCCGAAAAACCAAATGAAAATCCCTTACAAGTGCTTACGATTCTTAGAGAAGAGGCTTGCCAAAGGCGCCTAGCTGCACAGGTCAGATTGGCCGAGCGGTCTAAGGCGCCAGATTTAAGCTCTGGTTCCCGAAAGGGAGCGTGGGTTCGAACCCCACATCTGACAACGAATTTTACCATTTATTAACCTATTTAGTATGCGTAATTCCGAAAAACCAAATGAAAATCCCTTACAAGTGCTTACGATTCTTAGAGAAGAGGCTTGCCAAAGGCGCCTAGCTGCACAGGTCAGATTGGCCGAGCGGTCTAAGGCGCCAGATTTAAGCTCTGGTTCCCGAAAGGGAGCGTGGGTTCGAACCCCACATCTGACAACGAATTTTACCATTTATTAACCTATTTAGTATGCGTAATTCCGAAAAACCAAATGAAAATCCCTTACAAGTGCTTACGATTCTTAGAGAAGAGGCTTGCCAAAGGCGCCTAGCTGCACAGGTCAGATTGGCCGAGCGGTCTAAGGCGCCAGATTTAAGCTCTGGTTCCCGAAAGGGAGCGTGGGTTCGAACCCCACATCTGACAACGAATTTTACCATTTATTAACCTATTTAGTATGCGTAATTCCGAAAAACCAAATGAAAATCCCTTACAAGTGCTTACGATTCTTAGAGAAGAGGCTTGCCAAAGGCGCCTAGCTGCACAGGTCAGATTGGCCGAGCGGTCTAAGGCGCCAGATTTAAGCTCTGGTTCCCGAAAGGGAGCGTGGGTTCGAACCCCACATCTGACAACGAATTTTACCATTTATTAACCTATTTAGTATGCGTAATTCCGAAAAACCAAATGAAAATCCCTTACAAGTGCTTACGATTCTTAGAGAAGAGGCTTGCCAAAGGCGCCTAGCTGCACAGGTCAGATTGGCCGAGCGGTCTAAGGCGCCAGATTTAAGCTCTGGTTCCCGAAAGGGAGCGTGGGTTCGAACCCCACATCTGACAACGAATTTTACCATTTATTAACCTATTTAGTATGCGTAATTCCGAAAAACCAAATGAAAATCCCTTACAAGTGCTTACGATTCTTAGAGAAGAGGCTTGCCAAAGGCGCCTAGCTGCACAGGTCAGATTGGCCGAGCGGTCTAAGGCGCCAGATTTAAGCTCTGGTTCCCGAAAGGGAGCGTGGGTTCGAACCCCACATCTGACAACGAATTTTACCATTTATTAACCTATTTAGTATGCGTAATTCCGAAAAAACCAAATGAAAATCCCTTACAAGTGCTTACGATTCTTAGAGAAGAGGCTTGCCAAAGGCGCCTAGCTGCACAGGTCAGATTGGCCGAGCGGTCTAAGGCGCCAGATTTAAGCTCTGGTTCCCGAAAGGGAGCGTGGGTTCGAACCCCACATCTGACAACGAATTTTACCATTTATTAACCTATTTAGTATGCGTAATTCCGAAAAAACCAAATGAAAATCCCTTACAAGTGCTTACGATTCTTAGAGAAGAGGCTTGCCAAAGGCGCCTAGCTGCACAGGTCAGATTGGCCGAGCGGTCTAAGGCGCCAGATTTAAGCTCTGGTTCCCGAAAGGGAGCGTGGGTTCGAACCCCACATCTGACAACGAATTTTACCATTTTATTAACCTATTTAGTATGCGTAATTCCGAAAAACCAAATGAAAATCCCTTACAAGTGCTTACGATTCTTAGAGAAGAGGCTTGCCAAAGGCGCCTAGCTGCACAGGTCAGATTGGCCGAGCGGTCTAAGGCGCCAGATTTAAGCTCTGGTTCCCGAAAGGGAGCGTGGGTTCGAACCCCACATCTGACAACGAATTTTACCATTTATTAACCTATTTAGTATGCGTAATTCCGAAAAAACCAAATGAAAATCCCTTACAAGTGCTTACGATTCTTAGAGAAGAGGCTTGCCAAAGGCGCCTAGCTGCACAGGTCAGATTGGCCGAGCGGTCTAAGGCGCCAGATTTAAGCTCTGGTTCCCGAAAGGGAGCGTGGGTTCGAACCCCACATCTGACAACGAATTTTACCATTTATTAACCTATTTAGTATGCGTAATTCCGAAAAACCAAATGAAAATCCCTTACAAGTGCTTACGATTCTTAGAGAAGAGGCTTGCCAAAGGCGCCTAGCTGCACAGGTCAGATTGGCCGAGCGGTCTAAGGCGCCAGATTTAAGCTCTGGTTCCCGAAAGGGAGCGTGGGTTCGAACCCCACATCTGACAACGAATTTTACCATTTATTAACCTATTTAGTATGCGTAATTCCGAAAAAACCAAATGAAAATCCCTTACAAGTGCTTACGATTCTTAGCAGACAGAGGCTTGCCAAAGGCGCCTAGCTGCACAGGTCAGATTGGCCGAGCGGTCTAAGGCGCCAGATTTAAGCTCTGGTTCCCGAAAGGGAGCGTGGGTTCGAACCCCACATCTGACAACGAATTTTACCATTTATTAACCTATTTAGTATGCGTAATTCCGAAAAACCAAATGAAAATCCCTTACAAGTGCTTACGATTCTTAGAGAAGAGGCTTGCCAAAGGCGCCTAGCTGCACAGGTCAGATTGGCCGAGCGGTCTAAGGCGCCAGATTTAAGCTCTGGTTCCCGAAAGGGAGCGTGGGTTCGAACCCCACATCTGACAACGAATTTTACCATTTATTAACCTATTTAGTATGCGTAATTCCGAAAAACCAAATGAAAATCCCTTACAAGTGCTTACGATTCTTAGAGAAGAGGCTTGCCAAAGGCGCCTAGCTGCACAGGTCAGATTGGCCGAGCGGTCTAAGGCGCCAGATTTAAGCTCTGGTTCCCGAAAGGGAGCGTGGGTTCGAACCCCACATCTG